>OY856409.1:874127613-874717613 GCA_963693085.1 Alisma plantago-aquatica
TACAACAAGGAGATGTGAAGATTTGTAGAGTACCAACCGAAAGCAATGTGGTTGGCCTATTGACAAAAGCACTTTCACAGCATATGCATGATGGCCATGTTAGATCACATGGGATTAAGCTCATGGGTGAAAGGATCTAAGTGCATGTGGGACTCTATCAGTATGTTTGCCCAGAGAGTCAATCATATGATGATTGTAATTGCATAATTTGTAAATTGGTTGATTATAATAAAGTCAATATTCCACTTTATTATGTTTTATTCAGTTATGAGATAATGATGTAGCATAATAAATGTCTAAAGAATGATATTTCTCAAAGAAGTATGTCATCGAGTTTAGGACTTGAACAATGAGATCATATGGATGTTAACATTATATACATTCTTATTATTTCCTTAGTCGAAGGTTATTTTGGAAGGATGATATACAATAATAACACATAAGACTAGAGTTTGTTATGGTTGATGTGAAATATCATTAAGTCATGATATGTGATATCAAACCTAATGTGAGAACTTGTTACACTAATTGAGATTACTTAAAGCATAAAATACAATCAATCACCAATTAACCACATACCCAAAAATATGGGTAAATTAAAATTGATTTCAACGTCAGCACCCACTCAAAAACATTTGCATAAGAGCCCAACATCTTTCTTATATCCATACTATGCCACGAATTTGATACAAATTGTTTCATCACCTTAGACACAACATATATACACAGGAGAACAATATTTGTATATGCCAAACAACAAAAATTAACATGCTAACAAAATTTTGATTCGTTTGAAACACCATATACAAACTTTTCCTACCCAAACCTGAGAGTACAGGGATGACTCTAGGACACACTATACATCTAATCAACTTCCTCAAATATTCATTACTATAGGTCTTCTTTACTTCCACAATTTTATTTTTGTCACTGTCGATTACCTAAAAAGATGTCGCGAGCCACAAGGGTGAGACCCATGCCCCAGCATGATATATAACCTCCAACAATGCTTATTGATTACAACATTTTAATTAGCAGATAACTAAACAATTGGAGTATTTAATAATCAATTTAACAGATTGAATATTTTAAGTATGCTAAATAGATTAAGCAAATAATCATGGCAACAAGTATGATCATCAATTCGTATATAGGTAACAAATAAATCCATTTCTTTGGATAGATATCTACTCAAATATGATCAATTTGCATCTAATAACAATCATTATCATTAATCTGACTATCATCATATTCCTTTCTAATAGCACAAGCAATCTAGTAGAATAAACATCCCTAACATCATGAATATCTCTAGTAACATAACATGGCTATCAATATTGACATCTCAAATAAAGGGAACACATCTATATCATAAGTAGAACTAATATCATAACACAATGAACTACATAGGCATGATTAGCAGTTTAATCATTTCTAATTACATAGGCATAGCTAGCAATATTAAACATAACTAGCATCATCATCTTAACCATCAGTGTCAGTATATTTGACAACATAAGCATGTTTACAACATGAGCATAACTACAACATAAGCATATCTATTATCTCTTAATGTCTTATACACAAGGTATCAACCCTTATCAACATAAGTGGATTACACCTCATTCAGGGCTCAACCATGCCCAAAGGTCATTAAGACCATCATATGATTCCCTGCAAGATCATCATTATCTTTGCATGCCTTATAACAAGTCTTAACAACATCATTTACATATAATTCGCCAGATCAACACAATATTGATTAATGAGCTGGGAGATATTCATAAACAATCATAGAAGGGTTATATTAACATTAAGAATATTCCTTTATTACATCAAAATGAAAGGAATCTAGATATGATTAACCCTCATCATATTCATAATGCACATGTTTAGCAAAAGAAAGTATCAACCATGTGGCTATGATAACTACCAATTAACATATAAAGGTTATGATCATATTAAGGAGGTTATTTCACCATCATTCCAATATATAAGAATGTTAAACATGAATACTCATCTTTATCTATTTGCATTAGAGTTAGGTTCAACAAGATAATTATATTAATGTTACTAATCAACACTTATACCCAAATCCTAATTCACGACATCCCCATTGGATCATGGATGCATAAGGTGAAGCATCACCATCACATTCCATAGTATTCTCAAGTATGAACCCACACATAAATCAAAGTGTAATCATCTAGTTATAATATACTAGGGTTTCAACAACAATAACAGAGTACTCTATGGTTGTATTAGTCATTCAAGGACTATTCATACCCTATTACCATCATTTAGTTATATTAAAGCTAGGTATAACAAGCTATACCTCATTAGGGTTACCCATTAATTCATTATGGTGATTATAAATCATAAGCATACGAGGAAAAGGGTAATACTACAAGTTTAAGGCATTGAACCATCAAATTCTCATCATTAGAATCATGACATTACACACACGCTTCACCCAAAACAATGGGAATATTGAGGCATCAACTTATAACCATGAAATGTTGAAAAGGTAAAGCCATTGGTCATTTACATAAGTAAACACCTTTAATGAATCACCAATGATTAACCCTAGACATCCTTTGATCAACAACAATAAGGGTTCTTTTTAGAGTAAGGTAAAACCCAGAATCGACTGTTTATTTAAAACAAGTCATCCATTGTCAACAAGTAACCTCCTTAAGTTGATCATATAAGGGAAACCGTCTAAATCACATTATTAGGATCAACATATTATGTTATCCATCATTCCACTTTATTGGAGGAATAAACATTAGATCTTGATTATTGGGTCAAGTTCATATGTTAAAATCATCAATTACAATATAGGTTCGACCATTGCATCATGTGTCCCACAAAACCATTGGTCTAAGGCTTAATTGATGCTAAAAATATATGATTAACTCGCCATAGGTTGTGGAGACCTGATCCACCATCATTAGTGACCATTAAGTCACCATAGGTTGTTATATCAACACTCTATTCATGAATCAACATCAAATATCAAACTAATATCACCATTGATTGATAACATCATTAGGGTACATAGTTGTTAATCAATAGGCTACTAATTAGGCCACCACCTGACCTAAGGGGTAAATTTCAGTTGACACCCTTGATCACCACCATCTGTTGTCATGAAGATAGTCACCATAGGGTTATTGCAATGGTACCACCATCAAATCATGGGGTTATAGAAGAAATCAACTTTAAACCCTAAAATTGACCATTGGTTGATAGGTGATTAGCACCATAGGTTGTCTCCTATCATGAGAACAACCAACCTAGGTGTCGCACCTGTGGAAAATGGCATTCAAGTGAGTGCTGCTACAAGAAGAGGACATGCTACCATTGTCAACAAGAGGGACATCTTCAAGCCAACTATCCTCTGTCAGACCCGAGAGGACCAAGCCCAGTGGTAGCCCCACCTATAGCAGCCCAACCTATAGCTACAGCCCAACCTACTGGAGAAAGAAGACAAGCTCGAGTCTTTGCTAT
This sequence comes from Alisma plantago-aquatica, assembly GCA_963693085.1. Lineage (NCBI taxonomy): Eukaryota > Viridiplantae > Streptophyta > Magnoliopsida > Alismatales > Alismataceae > Alisma > Alisma plantago-aquatica. Next base: position 874,131,127 of record OY856409.1, read on the forward strand.
TAATAATGAGGAGACTCAAGCTAATGCTAATCGGTTGATAGAGGGTAATAACCCTTAGAGTTTTCTTTTATGTTTTAAGATAAGCATGTAATTGTCTAATGTATGGTGAAAAACAATGTAGGCATGCTTGAAGTCATGTGACATAATGTAAAAGCTTTATTTGACTCTGATCTACTAATACTTTTATTTTGAGAAATCTCGCAACTATGCTTTGTTTGGATATCAAGGATTTAGGGTATATCTTGGATGTCACAACCCCAAGTGGTCGAATCTTTACATCCCTTTTGAAAACACCTGTGATACCTGTTAAATATCGAGATCACGAGTTCCCTACAGATTTTATCCTCCTTGACTTGAATGATTTTGATGTGATCATTGGTATGGATTGGCTTTATACCTATAGGAACAATGTTGACTATAGGGAGAAGAAAGTAATCATAAAGAAACCAGGTCACCCGCCATTCATCATTAGGGGTAGGAAGTATGCAACCACCAGCATGTATGTGTCAGCTTTGAAGGAAAAGAAGATGATAACCAAAGGTTGTAAGGCCTTCCTAGCAATTGTTACCAAGTCAGAGCCCAAGGTGCAACCCTTAGAGGAAATAGAGGTAGTCAGGGACTATGCAGATGTTTTCCCGGATGATTTTCCTGGGATCCCTCCTGAGAGAGAGGTAGACTTTTCGATAGAGCTAGCTCCCGGGACAAACCCTATTTCACGAGCACCTTATAGGATGGTCCCTGCTAAGTTACTCGAGTTGAAGAAACAACTATAGGAATTTCTAGATACGGGTTTTATCCACCCTAGCACATCACCATGTGGAGCACCAGTTCTCTTTGTGAAGAAGAAGGACGGTTCGCTCAGGATGTGCAAAGATTACCGGATGATCAACGATGCTACCATTAAAAACAAATACCCTTTACCCCAAATAGATGACCTGTTTGACCAATTGAAGTCAACTTGAGTCTTTTCAAATATTTACTCGAGATTGCGTTACGACCAGTTGAGAGTCAAGAGTGAGGACATCCCAAAAACTACTTTTAGAACCCGCTATGGCCACTATGGGTTTGTGGTTATGCCTTTTGGGTTGTCCAATGCCCCGAGTGTGTTCATGAACCTCATCAACAGTGTGTTCTAACCCTTCCTTGACTCTTTTGTCATGGTGTTCATAGACGACATCTTATTTTATTCTAATGACCTAGAACAACACGGAGACCACCTGAGTAGAGTCCTTGATATCTTGAGAAAGTAGAAGTTTTATGGGAAATTCTTGAAGTGTGAGTTTTGGATAGACCGTGTCATGTTCCTTGGACACATCATATCTGGAGGAACCATCTCGATAGATCTAGACAAGGTGTCAGCTGTTCAAGACTGACCAGCACCAAAGAATCCCTCAGAGATCCGCAACTTTCTAGGATTGGCTGGATTCTATAGATGCTTCATAAAGGATTTCTCAAAGACTACTTTACCTCTTACCAGGCTCACCCGAATAGATGAGAAGTTTGTGTGGTCGGACCAATGTGAAGCACGTTTCCAAGAGATGAAGGAGAATTTGACTACAGCCCCAGTGTTGACTCTACCGTCCGGTAACGAAAGTTTTATGATCTTCATTGATGCATCAAAGATGGGACTTGGATGTGTGCTAGAGCAAGATAGACATGTTGTTGCCTATGCATCTAGACAACTCAAACCTAATGAAGTGAATTATCCAACACATGATTTAGAGTTGGTTGCAATTATACATGCCCTGAAGATTTGGCAAAACTATATGTATGGAGCCACCTTCGAGATCTTCACCGACCATAAGAGCTTGAAGTATCTCCTGACTCAGAAGGATCTAAATTTGAGACAGAGGCGATGGATGGAATACATGAAGGACTATGATTTCACCATTGCCTATCACCCTGGAAAGGCAAACGTTGTAGCAGATGCTCTTAGCCAAAAACAGCTCAGGTGTGCATCTGTCTTGTCTAGCTAGTGGAGGAAGTTAGAAGATCTTGTGGAATGGACTCCACAACCGTTATAAGACCGAGTCTATTTGGCTAATATATAGATTAAGCCAGACCTATTGACCGAGTTAGTAGATGCCCAGATAGCCAGTCTAGTGCTTGACAAGATGAAAGGACTACTGGAGAAACCTCAGACCCATCTCTCTGTAGGAGTGGATGGTAGGATCTAATACAAGAGTCTTATTTGGGTTCCTGAAAGCTTGCTTTTGAAGGATCATATCTTACAAGAAGCTCATGGTTCGAAGTACACAGTACACCCTGGCACGACCAAAATGTTTAAGGATCAACAACGGTACTTTTGGTGGCCCAGAATGAAAAGAGATATAGCGGCATATGTGGCCAGTTGTCTCACTTGCCAGATGGTGAAGGCCGAACACCAGTGACCCGGTGGATTGCTACAGTCGATTGAAATTCCTAAGTGGAAATGGGAACAGATCACCATGGACTTTGTGGTGGGTCTTCCCAAGACCAAGAGAGGTCATGAAGCAATATGGGTTATGGTAGATCGCCTTACCAAGTCGGCACATTTCCTTGCACTAAAGACCACTACCAAGGTGACAGACTTAGCTGATCTGTACATCTGAGAAATTGTACGAGTACATTGTGTTCCAAGTTCGATCATTTCGGACCGCGATTTGAAGTTTACTTCCAAGCTGTGGAAGCAAGTACAAGATGAACTTGGCACTAAAATGAAGTCCAGTACATCATATCACCCCCATACTGATGGATAGTCAGAGAGGAAAATCTAGACTTTGGAGGATTTGTTGAGAGCTTGTGTGCTCGATTGGGGTGGTTCATGGGAGCAATACCTACCCCTCACTGAGTTTTCTTACAATAACAACTACCAAGCCAGTATCGGGATGCCACCATATGAAGATCTCTATGGGAGGCCGTGTCGGTCGCCACTTCACTGGGATGATGTTGGTGAGAGGACCTTATTGAGGTCAGATAAGCTCCAGGTGTATACAGATAAAGTCGCTTTAATCAAGAAAAGGCTGAAGAGAGCCCAGGATCAACATAAATCATATGCAGATGTGAAGCGGACTGACTTGCACTTCACCGTGGGAGAGAATGTGTTTCTGAAAATCCGACCCCTCCAAGCTATAGCTAAGAATAGAGGAAACTGAGTCCCCGATACGTAGGACCATTTGAGATTTTAGAACGGATTGGTGAAACTGCTTATCATTTGGCCTTACTCGCTAAGTATAGTATGATGCATGATGTTTTCCACGTCTCTAATCTGAAGTGCTGTGTGAAGGACTCGAGCCATGTGTTGAGCATTGAACCTATTCAGCTCCAAGGGAGAGTGACATATCCTGAGTCACATGTTAGAGTACTGGATACCAAGGTGAAAGAACTCAGAAATAAAGAAATAGAGGTGGTAAAGGTTCTTTGGAAGCACCATGGGGAGGATGAAGCCACATGGTTGATAAAGACATACATGGAAAAGGCATACCCTGAATATTTTGTTTGATTGGCTAAATTTGGGGGACAAAATTCTTATAAGGAGGGGAGGATGTCACAACCTCGATTTTTCTTATATGACTGTAATTCCAATTGTTTCAAATGAAATGTACTTGGTTGTAAATTGCATGATTTATGATAAATATATGGATTCCTTTTACAACTCTTCCTTGTGCATGGTTTTTCATGGACCTTTTGGTAATAATAGGTCCAAAATAATAAAAGGGGAAGATAGGCTAAAAGGGAATAAGAATTTAATAAATAATAAAGAGAATTGCGATAAAGGTGAAAATATAATAAATAAATAGATAAGTGTGGGTTTTATCATAATGGATGGTGATTCAAACCCCACATAGATTCTTGAGATGCAACGAATTGAAATAAAGGAAAATAATAAAGTGTGAAAGAGGAAATATGAATAAAATATATATATATATTTAAGAAATAACTTTCTCATAAATAAAATGTTCATTTACTTTTGATTTATAGCCCCAAACTTGGCAGGACGTTAGGTTAAGTTATTATGAAATTTCCCTCAAAATTTGGGATTAAATGGAGCCATGCTTTGAGAGTTATGATTTTTTTTCCAAATTTTTCTAAAGAGAAAGGTTTTCCTAAAAAAAATTGAATTTATGTTGTTTGGGCATGAGTGATGCGTATCGTTGGATCTTGATCCAACGGAGGCCTCTCATCTTCTAGTTCTAGCCGAACTAGGAACAGGCTGGTGATAGTGGGACCTTTACACTCGATTTTCTCACAAATCTTTGCATGTGCGAGCAAGTAAAGATCATGTTTGGATTCAGGAGAGGAATCTGAACCCACTAGACCCTGGTTCTTCGTGCTTTGGATACATCTAGAAGAAATGCCTAATTGCCTAAAATGGCAGGCGATGGAAGGGGTTGGGAACCCTAAAAATCGGCCCTTGATCCTATAAATAGGATCCCTTCGGCTTTGGCAGGCCCTCACAATCGCACCCGACCTCTTGCCCTTTGCTCTTATGCCCCAGATCCTTGGATTGACATTGCTCCAATGAGCTCTCAGCTATGGCGCTGCCGTGAGACTCTTTGCTGAGTCAGGGAGGACGAAGAGCAGTCACCATCTGATCGGAGTCCACAGTGGACCGCGAGATAGATCATCTGCCCTGGAGAGCTCTGTGTTTCCGAAGTTGTGACTGGGTGCATGCGCTAAGAGCCATGCGATCTCACACAATCAATGAAGAGCGACAATCTGACGGTCATCTTTTTTCCAAAAAATCCAGGTTGGTCGCCTCTCTAGTCAAAATACAAGAAAAGTTACGAATCTTGTTTAATTCGCTAAAAATAGATCCTTTGGCCGAAAAATAAAAGTAAATAGTGCTTTTTGATCAGAAAAATACGTAGAGTCTAATAAAAGTGTAATTGGAGACTGATATTGCTTGCAATTCAAAAAGTACAAAAAGTTATCTCTTTTGATGTATTAAATTATAGTAAAACCCTAATTTGATATGGAACTCAAATTTAATGGCTCTTTTGGGTTATGCTAAGTAATATTAACCTGTTGAGAATAAAAGGGAGAGTTAATTTTGAGAAAGGTAATTTTATGCTTGTTTTAGGGTTTTATGCACATGATTATGGTTAGAAACCCTAATTTGGGGAAAATATGGGTTTTAATGGTTTAAATCTGAACATGTAATTATGTAACAGAGATTTGGTGATCTCAATCTTGGTATAAGATTAAAGAACACTTAATGACGATAATTGGAATAATTAGGGTTTTTGAGAAATAAGAAATCTATTTTAGGGTTTGTAGCCAAAAAAGGAGATAAAAATTGGATAAAGAAACCTAAGAAACCCTAATGAACCCTAAGGGCTTGGAAGCCTTAGAGAGTACCCTCATGTTAATAGGAAGGTATTTTGACATTAGGTAATCTATATGTTTCAAGAATTAAGGGTTGTTTGCAATAAACTTCTTGCTTGCATAACTTTTTGAAATTGGATTCTTTTGCTCAAGAATAGGTATGTGGTTATGCTTATCGATAAATCATTTTAGTCTCCCAGTGATTTCCAAAGTTTTATCGATTGCTTGAAATAACTAATTGCCTTTTATTTCATGCAATTATAAAGTGACTGTGACAATCACCATAATTATATGTGCATAACTAACTCAGATCCTAGTCCTCCTTTGTAGCTTTGATGTTGATGAGATAGATGACCTAGTACATGGTCTACCCGTGAGGTAGGACCATCAGGCTATCATGAGTCAGTGATTGGACTACCTTTGGGTAGGGCCATGTGACTCCACAAACCTATGTATTGATCTACCTGTAAGGTAGGATCATCAGGGTTAGTTAAGATCTGCCATATGAAAGGTATTATCTATGTCCACTGTAGGGACAACATAGAGGCTAGGGTATGTAAGGATAGGGTAGTCATGTTTAAAATGTAAAGTTTTCTTGTGAAACCATAATTTATTGCAATATGTTGTTACACTTAAATGCAAGATTATTGTTTCCCCCACATACCAGTATAATTTGTTATACTGACCGCTGTTTTGTTTGTTGATATTTTAGGTTATGAAGAAAATGGATAATCCTTTAAAGTAACATTGATGAAATAAATCTTAATAAATATTTGGAGGATTATAGATAGATATGTTCTTTCTTGGGTAAAGAATTCCACTTCCCATATTTTGCAAGGTATGAAAAGAAATTTTTTATTCCATTAACAGTTTACTTGCAGTATAATTTATTAATTATTATAGATTATTTGCAAAACCATTGATCCTATTTTGGGATGACGCCTCTAACCTCTTGGTCTCCCTTAACTGGGGGTTACCGGGAGGCGGGGTCATTACAATACTGAAACCTCAAAGAGTGATGTATATAAGGAAAACATCATCTGAAACCCTAGAATTAGATCACCAAAACATAGGGATAACCAAGCCATGATCATGGGGAAAAAACCAACGTTCTAAAGAATTACATGCATTCAAAATATCCATCACTAAGAGAGAGAAAATAGAACCAAGACATGAGGAAAACTATCATTCAAAAGCATGCATGAAAAATCCAACATTTCCACCATCCATTAAATCTAGGGTATAACAATTAAGGTTTAAGAGAGAGCTAATCTATGCAAGATTACTAAAAAATCAAAAACCCTAAAGCAAGGCATCATCATCAAGCAACTTCTTCTTATAATTAGGTTATAGATAATATAAAGTTTGCATGCAAGATTAAGGTGCAAGAATAGTGGAGGAGAGAGTTATATAACCCATGTTGAGGTGAAGATCAACTCAAAAAGCCAAGGAGATCCAAGAGAGAGAAGGAAAACCAACCTTGGATCAACTCAACGGCCAAAAAAAATCACCTCAAGAGAAGAAGTGAAAACCAAGGTAAAAGGAAAGATCAAAGAGAAGAGGGTACAAAACCCTAAGCAAATTATAAAGGGAAAGGAGGAGATCCCCATCTAACATAGGTACTACCATGGAGAACCATGGATTAGACCTCTACTGGAGAGAAGTTCCTCAAGAAAACTACCATGTAGAATCATGGTTTGTCCAAGGAGAAGAAAAGAGAAGGTAAGGTTCAAGAAAAATGACATTATGAGGGATAATCCACTTATCCAGAACAAGGAACACCAAAGGATCAACAAAGGAAGATGCCCCAACCCTTGATTCACCACATGAAAGGGTTTAACCACATTGCTCCAAGGTTTAGATCCTTCTCCACCACCAAGATAGAAGGATGAGTGCCAAGGAAGAGGAGAGGAAGAGAGGATGCAAAAGGATCATATGCATGCAAAGAGGGAGGTATATGTATGAAAGGGTAGGAGGGAGGTGAAGGAAACTAGGTGTAGATAGGCCATGGGAGCGTGCTCCAAAAGTGGAGGCACGATCCTAAAGGAGAATTGGAGTTTGAATTTATAACCCAAAACTATCAAGGACACCCACAACTATTATACACGATCAAAGTAGATATATGGGGTCGAACACAGGGGTGTGGGACGTTTAGGACGCTTAAGACCTCATTCTTAAGTCTGATAAACCGAACTGATAGTTGATAAAAGTTTGAAACTAGAACTAGTCTAGCAAGGCGTCACGAAATAAAATAAAACAAAGCAAAGAAAACAAAATAGAGACTATTGGATTCTACTAATCAAAGGTAAGGAGTTTCTAGCTATGTAACCACAAGTGGGGTAGTCTATGCATCTGTTCTCAAGTGTAGACAACCTTTGAACTCCTTAGAAAGCATTTAACAACCAAACATAGCATGTACCATGGTAGTTGCTCCTATGGGGGTCATCCCACTTGCTCTCGTACTACATGACTAAAACCCCATAAAGGATCCAAAACCTCTCTCAAGGTTTATGGATCAACACCGTTGAATATCTCGGATACCCTTTCAGGTTCAGAGCATTCAAATATATTAGGAACCACTCCTTTGGACCTCCTCCTTTCAGATTTTATCCAAACTACCTTCTCTAATCCATTTCTACCACTAATATCTCAATCTTTGCAAAAATGGAAGTTCAAGCAAGATAGAGATCAACCGATCCAACAAACATAACTGAAAAGAGAAGATAGAACAAAAAACATAATATATCTAGAGTAAAACTACTTGCTTAAGATAAAAGTACATAAACACACCCAAAAAAGGCTAGATAGCCAAAAAGGAGCTCAACTAGCCATGGACAAGCAGAGTTGGCAATGAACAAAGATGGAAGAACATCATTTATACATAAATAAAGGAGAACAGTAGAAAAAGAAGAGATTTAGCATGTTGAGGAGAGGTGGATCTCACTCCATAGCCTTCATACGGGCTAGATATCATCTTTGGGTCATCCTCCTTAATATAATGGACTCCTTGGCCTCCTTTCTTCTTGATTCCATCCCAAGCAGTAGCCTTCGTGGATGTATGGTGGCGGAAGGTGGCTGGAAATGGCTGGAAATGAATGGAAGATGGTGGAAAATGGAAGTGGATGGAGGCAGGTCATTGGGATGGATGTAGGGTGTGCGATTTGGTCCACTCAGACCTTGGAGAACTCCCACAGAGCTTTGGGAACTGTTGGTCACCGGAGGGAACCCAAAAAGGCTGAGTGGCAGAACCTAGATCTGAACCGCAGAACCCATGTAAAGGTAGTAGGGGGTGGGTATATATAGGAGCGCAGTCACTACAACTGTATAGGTCGAGACGATGGTAGTGGCTGCAACATTTGTAGCGGTTGCAACGTTGGTAGTGGTCACGACGGTGGTAGCGGTCGACACGTTGGTGGAAGCAGTCGTGACATTGGTAGCGGTCAAGACGTTGGTGGTAGCGATTGTGACAGTGGTAGCTGTCACGACATTGGTAGCGATCGTGATGGTGGTAGTAGTCACGACCCTTGAAGAGGTAGTGACCTTACTCCTTAGGGACAAACCCACCCCATGGAGGGGGGGGGGATTACTGGTGGTCGATGGGCCCACGTCGATGAACCTTCTGATTGACGAGGATGCTTTCTGATAAAGAGTTGGCCATTAAAATTAGGGTCTAAGATATCAAAAATTTCTTGATAGCGGTCTACCATCTCCTAAGCTGGTGCACATAATGCGACGCTTATGGGGTAGAATATGGAGAATTGATGTCTTCTTGAGTTTGGTGCTTGCAAGTCCCAAACTTTGATAATTGATTAATCTTTCACTAAAAAGACATAGATTACACAAAGATAAGAGTCTAATGTTATTTTGGGAATATTAAGGATATATAAACACAAAACCATAAAAAAATACCTAGAATAAATGCCTAATTTTGAGTGTTATGAACCACCCTAAGATTGAACCTTTGCTTGTCCTCAAGCATGACTATGCTCAAAGATAAAAAAAATAACATCACAATTAAGCTTGGCGATAAATGCTAAGGTTAAGAAAAACTATTAAAAACATTAATTCCCATGACTTATATTGTTTTTTAATAAAACCCCACCAATCGAGCACAACTTGCTAAAGTAAGAACAAAGATCAGACATGCAAGATTAAACAAATTCATTGTAATTTTTTAGTACCCGAGAGGGTTTGAATCATAATTATACAACATTAAAGCATTGTCACATAGGTGATCAGATAGGCAATGGCAGCAAGTAAAGAGATAGTATCATGTGTTCATGTAAACTAATTAGGAACAACATGCCTCCCACTTATTAAGGTCCTAAGAAGCAACAAAAACAAAAAGACTCTAATGAATTTTGAGGATCCTAATCTACGTCAGGTTGGTCTATGTAACGAGCAACAATCCTTACAGTCTGAGGTAGTTGGCTTAAAGTAGTGAGATGAACTCCTCATACCACGATCGAACCAACCCTGCTACTTGGATTGTCTCATAGGACTCGTAAAGGCTTCTATTGAGAATTTTGGGGTAACTACCAGGAAGGACATACCCGCAATCATGAGCGTAGTCATACACTTATTGGGGACCATTCTTCAACTCTCCTAAATGAGAAAACAAGTGCTCATTTATTCACACTCAGGATTTTTTCTCAACATTCAAATATATAGGCCAAGGTGAGAACTTTTTTGATATTTTTGGGGCTTCTAATCAGCCAAACCTCTTTTGCAAAATTTTTATTTTTCATCTTTTATACTCAATCTAAGGTGGAGGGCATGTAGTCCATCAAGGAAAACACTTAAACATGATTATAGACCAGGCCTCATCATTATACTCTTGATACAAGTGTGAAAAGTAATAATTGTGATTCGAGGATCCTTAGAGTAGAAGCAAGTTCATGAATAGTGCAACTTGGAATTTTTGATCAAACTTTAGCTCTTTCCAACAATTATAAATCATGGTTTTGTCATTTACATCATAGATCAAGAGAATAATGTTTTAATATATGTAAAAGAGGCATAACCTTAGATTTAATTGGCAATATTAAGGAAAGAGGCAAAGAGCAAGTCACGAAAAAGATTAAGCAGTTTAGGATGAAAATTGGGTACTCTGGCACAAGGACAATCATTTAAATATAAGATTGACATCACATAGCCTTAATTGCAAAGCTATAATTTACAAAACAAAGTCCTACAAAATAGTAAATCTAGTCTAAATAGTAGAAAATTTTAAAATTTACGTCTTAATGTTGGAAGTAAACATGAATCACTACTACAGAAACAACATTCAGTGTCGCTTTTATGGGCGTCGGTTATTTAGGAAAACTGACGCCTATAACATTCAACGTCGGTCATCTAGGTCATCCGACGTCTGTATCCAAGACACGGGTACCGCTTGTATTAAGCGTCGGTTTTTTTGGTAAAAAACCGACGCCTAAAACTGCCCGCCAAAACCAATTTTCGAGCAAAAAAATATGTCACATACGGCATCGGTTATTTACCTCAAACCCGACGCCTATTTAAGATGAAAATTTGCGCGAAAATTTATAGCTTAGGTGTCGGTTATCCTTAGATAACCGACGCCGATAGTGGTTCCCGCCAATTTATTTAGGGCAAATTTTTTCTAATTGGACGTCGGTTTGTTATTAGGAACCGACGCTGAAGACCTTAGGCGTCGGCGTTTTAGATAACCGACGCCCTTTGTGCACTTATTAGCCGCACGATCGATCGACTTTAGGTCCCCTTTCCTGTTTCATTGTCTTCTCCGCCGACTTCCTGCCCCTGCTCACCGACGACGCCGACGACGCCGCTGCTCACCGACGACGCCGCTGCTCACCGACGACGCCGCTGCTCACCGACGACGACGCTGCCCGACCCTCCGCTGTGCGCCGCCGCCGCTTCCTCTCCTGGTCCTTCTCCGCCTGCCTGCTTCCTGCTCCTTCTCCGCCTGCTTCCTGCTCCTTCTCCTTCTGCCGCCGCCGCTTCCTGTTCCTTCTCCGCCGCCTTCCTGCCCGCCGCCTCCTGCCGCTCCCTGCTGCTCACCGGCCATTGCTGCTCACCGGCCACTGCTGGGAGCTCGCCTGGAGCTTGCCGGTCACTGCCACCACTGCTTCCCTGCCGCCTGGAGCTTGCCGGTCACTGCCACCACTGCTGGGAGCTCGCCTACTGGTTAGTATTACTTTAGTGATTACTTTAATTCAACAATTCGTAGTTTGTTATTTACAATTACTCATCTGCTTGCCGATTTTAATGATTAGAGATACTGATTAATAGTAGGTATTGATGAATACTTAGTTAATTACTGATTTGTTGATTAGTGTTGAAATGAATGTATTGATTAGTGTTGAAATGAATGTGTTGATTAGTGTTGATTAATAGTAGGTATTGATGAATACTTAGTTAATTACTGATTAATAGTAGGTATTGATGGACCCTAATGATACAAATTTTTTATGTTGTAAATGAATGTATGTTTCAAGTGTTGAACCTAATGTTGGACAATGAACAATGAATTTATGTCCCATATAATCCACATTGTTCTTTATATTACTTGTACATTGGTATAAATTAGAATGAACAATCACTAAATTATATATTGTTTGTATGGAGTATGGCTTCATTGTAGATATCTATTATTGTATTTGTTGGCCTAGAAACCCGTCCAAGATTGACTCATTAGGAGTAAATCTTGGATAGTCCCCGGTTTGGGACTGTTCTTGAACACCTAATCTCACTTAGGATGTAAGTGTATAATGTGTATTGGGTTTTCGAGAAAATTTTGGTAGCATTTCCTCGTTTGTTCTCTAAGTACATATGTACTTAGAGAACAGCGGGGAAATGCTGCCGAAATTTTCTTGAAAACCCAATGCACATTATACACTTACTAGTGAGATTAGGTGTTCAAGGATGGGATAGGTGATACACATTTATTATATATAAGAATGACATCAAATGTGTTTGTTGGCCTAGAAACCCGTCCAAGATTGACTCATTAGGAGTAAATCTTGGATAGTCCCCGGTTTGGGACTGTTCTTGAACACCTAATCTCACTTAGGATGTAAGTGTATAATGTGTTTTGGGTTTTCGAGAAAATTTTGGTAGCATTTCCCCGTTTGTTCTCTAAGTACATATGTACTTAGAGAACAGCGGGGAAATGCTGCCGAAATTTTCTTGAAAACCCAATACCCATTATACACTTACTAGTGAGATTAGGTGTTCAAGGATGGGATAGGTGGTACACATTTATTATATATAAGAATGACATCAAATGTGTTTGTTGGCCTAGAAACCCGTCCAAGATTGACTCATTAGGAGTAAATCTTGGATAGTCCCCGGTTTGGGACTGTTCTTGAACACCTAATCTCACTTAGGATGTAAGTGTATAATGTGTTTTGGGTTTTCGAGAAAATTTTGGTAGCATTTCCCCGTTTGTTCTCTAAGTACATATGTACTTAGAGAACAGCGGGGAAATGCTGCCGAAATTTTCTTGAAAACCCAATACCCATTATACACTTACTAGTGAGATTAGGTGTTCAAGGATGGGATAGGTGGTACACATTTATTATATATAAGAATGACATCACATGTGTTTGTTGGCATTTCCCCGTTTCTTCTCTAAGTATATATGTACTTAGAGAACAGCGGGGAAATGTTGCCTAATCTTTTCCTAATATATACTTGTTTCCTAATATATACTTGTTTTCTCTGATCATAGAATGGATAGATCATGGATGTCGATTCGTAATCGTTGTACCCCAGAGTTTATATCTGGTCTTGATCAGTTTATTAGATTTGCCGAGGAACATAGGAAAAAACCTACAGATAGGTTCTACTGTCCATGTAGGCATTGCGGTAACAACTTGAAAGTCAACACTGGTGAGGAAATCAAAAGTCATGTCATGTGCAACGGGATTGTACAAGGCTATACAGAATGGCACTGGCATGGAGAAATTTCAAAATCGAAACCAGTAGATGTCGATAGCAGTGCTTGGGTGGAAGAAGAAATTGCCTCTGATGACGTAAATGTGAACGAACCAGTTCCAGCAGACATCGTTGATGCGATGCTGGATAGTTGTAGGGTAGAGCACACCGATCCACCTCCTATCTTTACAAACATTGTGCATGATGCTGAGATACCGTTATACACAGGTTGTGCTAAGTTTACGAAGCTTAGCGCTGTCTTGAGATTGTATAAGTTGAAAGCTAACAATAGATGGAGCGACAAAAGCTTCACTTCATTGTTGACTTTGTTGAAAGAAATGCTTCCTGAAGGAAACGAGCTTCCAATCTCAACATACCAGGTAAAGAAAATGTTGTGCCCAATGGGAATGGAGGCCAAGAAGATACACGCATGCCCGAATGATTGTGTATTATTTCAAAAGGACTATGTAGATTTGAAAGATTGTCCAAAATGTGGTGCGTCACGGTATAAATTGACGACTTCGGGGGAGTTCAAAACTGGTTCTCCTGCCAAGGTGTTGTGGTATCTACCTATAATATCACGGTTTCAACGCTTGTTTGCAAATCCGAAAGATGCGAAGAATCTGAGGTGGCATGCAGATGTTAAGAAAAATAATGATGGGATCCTACGACATGCGTCTGATTCCCCACAGTGGAAGAAGATTGATCTATTGTACCCTAAATTTGGTGAAGAAGATAGGAATCTAAGACTTGGGCTTTGTACAGATGGGATGAATCCGTACGGGACATTGAGCAGCCAACATAGCACTTGGCCAGTCATGCTTGTTATATACAATCTTCCTCCCTGGATGTGTATGAAAAATAAGTATGTTATGTTGTCATTGTTGATATCGGGCCCTAAACAACCCGGAAATGATATCGATGTTTATCTTGAACCTTTGATTGATGACTTAAAGAAACTTTGGGCTGAAGGTGTGATGACCTATGATGCTTCAGCAAAAGAGACATTTCGTTTGCACGCTATGTTGTTTTGCACTATTAATGACTTTCCAGCATATGGGAATTTGTCTGGATATAGTGTCAAAGGAGCTAAAGCGTGTCCTATATGTGAAGAAAACACTGATTCAATAAGACTAAAACATGGCGGCAAGACTGTATATCTTGGTCATCGAAGGTTTCTTTCAAAATTCCATCCGTATCGTAGGAAGCGCAAAGCATTCAATGGATGGAATGATGAACGAAGTGCACCTAAACCTATACCAGGGGATGTTGTTTATGAAAGAGTAAAAGACATTGTCAATGAATTTGGTAAGAAATCACAATGTAGTATGGCCACACGGAGTGACAATTCTTTATTCAAGAAGAAGTCAATATTTTGGGATCTTCCTTATTGGAGTTCTTTGACAGTCAGGCATTGTATCGATGTAATGCACGTTGAGAAAAATGTCTGTGATAGCATCATTGGTACTCTATTAAATATACCAGGTAAGACTAAAGATGGGATAAAATCCAGACTGGACCTACGTGAAATGGGAATAAGGTCAGAATTAATAGAATTACGTGAAATGGGTAATAAAAGAACATACTTACCTCCCGCTTGTTACACGTTGTCTAGAAAGGAGAAGAAAACTTTTTGTGAATGCTTGGTAAATGTTAAGGTGCCACATGGTTACTCATCCAACATCCGTAGATTGGTATCAATGAAAGATCTGAAGTTGATAGGTCTTAAATCTCATGATTGTCACACTCTAATGCAACAAATATTGCCTGTGGCAATTCGATCTATATTGCCGAAGCATGTAAGGTTTGCGATTACCAGACTTTGTTTCTTTTTCAACAGTCTATGCAGCAAAGTTATTGACCCTGATACTCTCGATAATTTGCAAAGAGAAGTGGTTGTTACCCTATGTCAGCTTGAGATGTATTTCCCTCCTTCGTTCTTTGATATCATGGTACATCTTGTTGTCCACTTGACTAGGGAAGTGAAAATGTTGGGACCAGTTTTCTTGCATTGGATGTATCCCTTTGAACGATACATGAGCGTTTTTAAAGGTGATGTTCGAAACCGTTATCGGCCTGAAGGGAGTATTATTGAAGGTTATGTGGCGAGAGAGGTTATGGATTTTTGCAATGACTTTCTCAGTGGTAATGACACTCCTAATAATGACAAGAATATTGACGAGGGCAAAGGAATTTTGGGATCACGGGTGAAAGTAATCAGCCGTGAGCAGTTGGAACAAGCTCACTTGTATATTTTACACAATATGGAAGAAGTGAGTGTTTATATCGAGGAACATACCAATTTCATAAAGAGACAACATCCTCGAGCAAGTTCAATGTGGCTTGCTAGAGAGCATAATAAGACTTTTACTAAGTGGTTTGAAGATAAAGTCTTACATCAACTATCTCAAACACCAAATGATATTACAGAAACTATCAAATGCCTCGCCTTTAAACCAAAACCGAATGTTATGTCTTATGAAGGGTTTGACATTAATGGATTCACATATTACACAAAGCGCCAAGATGATAAGAGTGTCGTCCAAAATAGTGGGGTCACTCTTCAAGCGTCGACTATGTACTTTGCAAGTGCAAAGGATAAGAGTCCACGTGAAGCTAAAATGTCATATTACGGTGTCATTGAGGACATTTGGGAGTTTGACTACATAGATTTCAAAATTCCGCTATTTAAATGTAATTGGGTTGATAACACCAAAGGAGTTATAGTGGATGAATTGGGTTTCACTTTGGTGAACTTTGAAAAGATCGGCGAGAAGGGTGAACCATTCATATTGGCATCACAGGCGAAACAAATATTCTATATCGATGATCCTGCAAATGATAAATGGTCGGTTGTTCTTCATGGTAAAAGACAGTTCATTGAAGATCCTATAGATGAAGAAGAGTACTATGATAAGTATGATGACTCCAGTCCATTCTCAGTTGGGTTGCCAACTTCACAAAATATTGAAGCTAATGATGACTTATATGTGCGCGGAGATCACAATGAAGGATTGTTAATTGATAAAAGATCACAATTTTAGAGACATGTATGTTTATACAAATGCTAAATGTTTGCCTTTTTCTAGTTAATACAAATGCTAAATGTTTGCCTTTTTCTAGTTAATACAAATGCTAAATGTTTGCCTTTTTCTAGTTAATACAAATGCTAAATGTTTGCCTTTTTAATGACATTTTCAGATGGCTGACCATGATGAGCATGATGTCCATGATGAGCATGAAGTCCATGATGAGCATGGCGAGGATACTAATGTAAGTTCTAAAAACATATCCTGTATTTCTATAAAATTCATTATCTTCTAGTTATGTCATATATCCTATATTTCTATATTGGGCTAAATTAGTGTGTTTTATTTTTGTCAAATTTTAGGTTGATGCACCTGTACCCACTGAAGCACTGGAGCAACTTGATGCGCAACACCAGACACTTAACAAGAAAAGGGGCATCACTCTGTTGAAGAAGTTATTAGCGCTAAGTGGTAGTGGATCTAAATTGGCGGTGGAGTTTGATAATGGAGGAAATCCAATTGGAGTGAACCGCAATAATTTTGTGAACTATCTTGGGTGTACCACTCGGAGCCATTGTGGTGTTAAGTATGACAATTGGCATAAAGTTCCTCAAGCGAAAAAAGACTCGATATGGAAGGATTTATGCGTGAGTTATTATTATTTGCAATTCTATTTTGTAGATTACAAATTCTATTATTTGCAATTCTATTTTGGATACTAGTTAATAACATTTCTATTTTACAGAATCTGTTTGCATTGGATGAGAAGTTGCATCGTAAAAATGTGATGCAACGCGCTGGAAAGATGCTTAGGAATTATAGGACAAATCTGAATAGAGAATACATAAAAGAGGGTGATAAGAAGAAGAAGTCAGCCCTTGAACAATGGAACTTCTTGGACAAAGAAGATTGGGACAATTTTGTTGCTTCAAGAAAATCTGAAGAATTCAAGGTATTAGGCGTCACTCCTAATTTAATTAATATACATTGTATTCACCTATTCAAGATTAGCATTTAGTGCTACTAACCAAATCATTAATGTGCATACTAACTAGGCCCTCAGTGACGCACAAAAAGCAAGGCGTGCACTGAATGTGCATGACCACACTATGGGTCCAAAAGGCTATGCAAGCGTTCGCCAAAGACTACAGGCGGAGTCTGCGGCTACTCAGGAGTCTGCTCCTACTCAGGAGTCTACCACACCCATTCCTCGCCATGATATCTGGATAGCTGGCAGGCAAAACAAGAAGGGTGAAATAAAGAAGCCTGTAACTGCTGAGGCGGCTGAAAAAATGGTAAAATACAACTCTTACAGAAATCGTTTGAATATTGATTATTTGTGGTGTTAACTTACCAATTTCTGTTTATGGTGATTAGCGGGAGCTGCACGAGCAGAGGAAACAAGGCACGTTCATCCCTCAGGGCACAAGGGATGAATTGACAGTTGCTCTGGGTAACCCAGAGCATCCTGGACGTGTTAGAGGTGCCGGCGCTGGTGTTGGCATCAAAGCATTCTTTGGGCCATCCCAGCGCAAACCCAGAGCGGGACTTTCTCAAGAAGAGGTAACCTATTCTTTTTTTAGAATGTTACTGCAAAAGGAAATTCATTAATAAGAATCTAATGTTTCTTTTATCCATGTATAGGAGAATAAGAGAGTTGAGGATTTAGTTGCTAAGAAGGTCAACGATGTAGTTGCTGAGAAGGTCAAGGAAGAATTGATGCGGTGGCAGGCATCTCAGGCTTCCAATACGCCTATGGCGACCCACTCTTCTCCTGATGCACACACTGCGAGTAATCCTGGAGACCCATCGCCTAGCACGTCTGCTGTAAGTATTGTTTATGACATTGTAGTTAGTCTTTTCAAGTTGTTATGTTTTCAAGATGATATGTATATATGTATAATATTCTTTACGTAAATTTGTAGGCATTGAAGCCATGCCGCTTAAGAATGCAAAACTACGTTGTCGCAGAGGCGCAGGCTTACCCGTCCCTTCCTGGGGCAATGTTTCACGGGACTCCAATGCCACAGGGCTACGTTCGTGTGAGCCCGATACGTGTGTTACCCGATTGGAGAGAAGCTACATTGCCATATGCCCACCCGGATATTGATACACTTGGTGAGGCAGAAGGCGGGGTCATATTGTGGCCCAAAGCAGATGTCATCTACACGACTGAAATTGTAAGATAAATTTACATTGATTTAGACTGTTAATGTGTATATATGATGTCAACTGATCTGAAATTATATGTACAGGTTAAAAAGAAGACACCAGGAGCACCTAGGCCTCCACTTCCAGTTCCCACATTACCCGATTGGGTTCCAACTGACCTAACATACCCGTTAGGTCCTGCTTGTAGGGGAATGGCATGTTGGCTACGGGCACATAATGTACATTGCCCTATAATTATTTCTTTAGATGCAGATTATGCAGGTCAATCATACGATAGCTCTTTATTGATAGAAGATATTATTGAGCTGTTTAAGTATGATTGGCTGAATACATCAATGATAGAGACATGGATAAGGTGAGATCTTGTTTATACATCCATATACCTTGTGTAAGCTCCGGTGATCTGGTTTCTTATATATTAATGCATACGCCTATATGTTTTGCAGCTACCTAGTCGAAGATCATTGCAAACAATTTGCATTTGATCATGTGGGATTTTTGATTCCATCATTGATTAGTTTGGTAGCTAAAGACCCTGATAATGTTCAACAATACTGTATAGATGCTTTTACAATTTTTGGTCAGCAAAAGAAGAAGATAATAATAGCTCCATTCAATGTCAAGTATGTTTACTTTATTTATAATTTGGACTTTAGAAAATTCCATTTTTATTTTGCATTTTGAGTTATTAATTGTTAACTTCTACTTGTAGCGGTAGACATTGGGAGTTACTAGTTATTGCCCCCGAGACATTCACTGTTTATTATCTAGATCCTGCGGGGAGTACATTGAACACTAAAATTGGACACGTAATGAGAATGCCACTATTCTGGTGAGAAATATTTCATTTTTATATCCGTTAACATCTTTTATTACATTACTATTTACTTATGCAATTTATTGTGTTATATTAACATGTAGGGGTTTAGATGCATTCAAAAAGGCTGGAGGAACGGTCCCAACGAAAAAGAACCAGCCAATAAATTGGCAGAACGTAAAAGTAAGTTCCCGACTCGAATATATATATTATTGATGTGAATTGTGCTTAGTTGTATTATTTTGTATGTTTCAATTTATAGTGTGCTACACAAGACAATGGCTGGGCATGCGCATACTATGTGATGCGATTTATGCATATGATTATCAAATATGCCGCATTGGACATCGATACCATACATGAGGTATTATATATAGTCTCATTAGTTAGTATGCAATATATCAATCTTATATTATTTTTATATTATTACTTATATATATACATCATTCTCTTTGCAGGTGTTTAAAACTGACCACACTACAGGTAAACGTTTAAAAAAAATAAATGCTCCATATACGATGGAAGCATTAAATGAAGTAAGAGAAGAATGGGCAATAGCTGTACAAACAGTGGCAACTGTAAGATATAATTGGGATGCTGATAGTGATAATGAATGATACTTTGTAAATGAATGTTTGTAAATGAATGTTTGTGAATGTTAATGCATGTATTTGAATGTTTCTATATGTGTGAATGTGAGAATTGAATTGATGTCTGAATGAATGTACTTGTGTAGAATTTTGCTTGTGACTTTTGCAGGTTTGCGGCCTGTTTGTAGGCTGATATCAATGGATGTCGTAAACCTGCAGTTCAGAAAACTGAACTGCAGGTTCTCATCCTGCTGACCAGCCACAGCAGGCCTGCAAACTGATATGAAAAAAAAAAAAATATAAATAGGCATCGGTTATTTATCGAAAACCGTCAGCAAAGACCTACAGCGTCGGTTTTTTAATATAACCGACGCCTTATGTGGCCAAAGCAGTCCTGGAATTGGCGTCGGATATTCATATCAAACCGACGCCTATTTAAACTGTAGGCGTCGGTCGTTTAGTAGATAGCCGACGCCAAACAGGGTCCGCGCCACAGAAAATGGCGTCAGCTAGGGCACTTTCTGCGTCGGTTTTGAGATGAATAACCGACGCAGAAAGTGCCCTAGCTGACGCCATTTTCTGTGGCGCGGACCCTGTTTGGCGTCGGATATCTACTAAACGACCGACGCCTATAGGCTAAATAGGCGTCGGTTAAAAAACCGACGCCGAAGTGTTCGACCTTTAGCGGCGCCCACATAGGCGTCGGTTGGAAACCGACGCCAAATGGGGTTAAACGACCGACGCCAAAGGCCGTTTCTGTAGTAGTGAATGCATGGATAATGAAGAGACAGAAAGGTGTATAGCCCACCACCCCAAGCTTAAAACTTTTCACATCTTTGAACAAGCCTTGAGCTTGAGATAGTATGGAAGGAATGGATGGATGTACATGAAATATCCTAGTATGATGCATGTATGCAAGGATATGTAAAAGCACTTAGATGTAAAAGCACTTAGATGAAGGAAACTATCTAAGAAATAACATGAATAAAGAATTTACTTTAACAAAAATAGAACAGAAAGGAGTAAGAGAAAGGGGGTGGTTACCCCATGTTACTGACACTTGAATTCCAAATCCTGAGTTGTAGGACCAGTGCCACCTATGTATTGCTGATAAGATCTGCCATTCATGAGAACAAGTGTAACACCCGGGCCTACTGCCCTAAGCTCTAGTAGAGTTTCAGGAATGATGATTGGCCCCACAAACCACCACTAGCCTTAACTGCACACTTTTTCCTCACTCACGCGCAAGTTAAGATCAACTTCCCGATTGGTCACCCATCCTAGTACTACTCCAAGATGAGCACGCTTAACTATGGAGTTCTTTAGTGATGGGCTCCCGGAAAAGGAGGTGCACCTTGGTGATATGGGTAGTCCAATCATTCCTTATAAGATCTTTTTATTCGAGGCCTCAAATCCTGGGATGTTACAATCTCCCCCACTTACACTCTTGACGTCCTTGTCAAGGCTCAACTGTAAGGCCTCATAATCTCTTCCCCATTTCAGTGCAGACCCACAATGGCCCATGGACACCCAGCTCCTGATCACAGAATACCAGCGCAAGGGTGGCTATGTCAACCATGGACAACCCTTTCCTACATGCATGGACCGCACGGCTCAAGACTGGCATGCCATGCCCATGTGGGCCCACCTACTGGAGGGGAATTAACTCTGATACCATTTGTAACGCCCGGGCCCACTTCCCAAGGCTCTAGTAGGGTTTCAGGAATGATGAATGGCCCCACAAACCACTACTAGCCTGAACTGCGCACTTTGTCCACACTGACGCGCAAGCCAAGATCAACGTCCTGACTTGTCACCCATCCTAGTACTACTCCAAGCTGAGCATGCTTAACTTAGGAGTTCTTTAGTGATGGGCTTCCTGAAAAGGAGGTGCACCTTGGTGATATGGGTAGTCCAATCATTCCTTTTAACATCGAATTATATGAGGCATGAAATCCTGAGACGTTACAAACTCCCCCACTTGGAATCTTGACGTCCTCATCAAGGCTCAACTATATGGCATCATAACATTTCCCCATTTTAGTGTAGACCCAACATGGCCCATGGACACCCAGCTCCCGATCACAGAATACCAGCGTAAGGGTGGCTACATCACCATGGATAGCCCTTTCCTACATGCCTGGATTGTACGACTCAAGACTGGCATGCCACATGCCCATATGAGCCCCACCTACTGGAGGGGTTATGCCTATGATACCATTTTTAACACCCGGGCTTACTGCCCTAGGCTCTAGTAGAGTTTTAGAAATGACGATTGGCCCCACAAACCACCACTAGCCTTAACTGTACGCTTTTTCCTCACTCACGCGCAAGCCTAGATCAACTTCCCGACTAGTCACCCATCTGAGCGGCTCCATCAATCTCCTTTTCCGGGAGCCCATCATTAAAAAACTCCATAGTTAAGCGTGCTCAGCTTGGAGTAGTACTAGGATGGGTGACCAGTCAGGAAGTTGACCCCGACTTGCATGTGAGTGAGGATAAAATGCGCAGTTAAGGCTAGTGGTGGTCTGTGGGGCCAGTCATCATTCCTAAAACTCTATTAGAGCCTTGGGCAGTGGGCCCAAGCGTTACAAATGGTATCAGAGCCATAACCCCTCTAGTAGGTGGGGACCACATGGGCATGTGGCATGCTAGTCTTGAGTCGTACGGTCCAGGCATGTAGGAAAGGGCTATCCATGGTGATGTAGCCACCCTTACGCTGGTATTCCGTGATCGGGAGCTGGGTGTCCATGGGCCATATTGGGTCTACACCGAATTGGGGAAATGTTATGAGGCCATATAGTTGAGCCTTGATGAGGACGTCAAGATTCCAAGTGGGGGAGATTATAACATCTTAGGATTTCAGGCCTCAGATAATTCGATGTTAAAAGGAATGATTGGACTAGAGCCTTGGGCAGTGGGCCCAGGCATTACAACAAGAGGCAGATATATGATCCTTTCTGAGTCTGAAGTAGAGAAATGAATCCTAGTTACTTAGTGAAGTCATCTCTCTGTTGTAACTGATTTGTACTACACGAAGATTAATTATTTGGCAGAGCATCCTTAAGGTACCCATCATGGTATGAATCTGAATAGGTAGGCCCTATGATGTCGACCTAGTATGAGATGGAGGGGAGAGATCAAAAGTTTTATAGAGGAATCCTCTCTTCTCTTTCCACCTCTAAACTTGAGGTTGGATGCTAAGATAAATTTTCATGTACAGTCTGAGTAATTCAATCACCTTTTGAACAAGAAGTATTCCAAGGTGAATCTGTTTGTGGTTCTACCACCCCAAGTTTGTCACATTCATTGGGGTTTGGGGTATCCTCATGCTCAGCATGCATGTTGTAGTGGATTGTCCATCCTTCTCTGTTGATGTCAACTTTTCCTTTTAAAGGGATTGTGGACAATGTCGGCTCATGCTGCTCTAGTTCGTTGTCATCAGCATACTCGCTCCATTGAGATGAATAGTCATCATCATCCTCATTGAAAAAATTGTTCCAAACCATAACTGTGGTACTTCTCAAAGAGAAGTGACAAGTCTCAATATGAGATATATCTTCCTCATCTGATTCAATGTCTAATTCAGGTTCCTCAAACTGACCTTCATGTTGTGAGGCTATTTGACTAAGCTAGTGAGGATAAGAGTCATCATCATCATCATCATCATATAACCATTCATGCATGTGGCTTGTATCTTCCATTGGTTGATCAGCTGAATCATCTAGATAACATGAAGGACTTCCCCATGTGGTTCAGTCTTCACGGGAAAATCCCAATGAATCCAGTTGATGGTTTGAATAGTATGGGGAGGCATATTCCATTTCAAGCCCTTGTAATCATGTGGTAGCTAAATCAATGAGATTTTGAAGTCTCCTTCCCTATTCAACATCCTTGTCATGAAGATGTTGGACTTGAGAAACAATGCTTTCAAGAACTATAAATTCCTCCATGCACCTATGTTGGAAACCCGTTGTATCAAACTAATGCACTTGAAGGAATCCTTGTTCAACAACTTGAAGTGTACTTCTACTGCGGTCTACGATCTTGGTGTCTACTTGGAGTTGATGATCCTGGTTTTCTTGTAGCTACTAGAGAAGATCAACTTTTTGTTGGATATGAGGAACTAAGAAGGTAGTGAGAGCATCACCACTTTTTTTGGCTAGCTCCACTTCTCTAATCAGTTCTTTGTCCCATGTCATTGCTGAGGTCGAGGGCTGATTAGAAGTCTCCTTTGTTGAGATATCTGGTAGTTAAGATGGTGGGGGTGAGTGTAGCTCGACTAGTTCCAACACACAACTTTCAATTATTTTCCAACAGTCAGGACTGTAGAAAAATTCATGAGGGCATGTGGACAAGATAACTTGTCTTGCAGAAATAAGGTCCATGGATGTAAAATGTATAAGAAGAAAAAATATATATTCAGTATATATAAACAAGTATGTGTAAAATAAAATAAGAACTATGCATATATATACAAGCTTATGGATGATAGAAATTTTTTTTGGGGATGTAAACGTCGAAAACCATGTTCCCAATAAAAGTGCCAAAAGTCGATAGGCATTGGGCACATGCTCCAAAAGTGGAGGTGCGATCCCAATGGAGAATCAGACTTTCAATTTATAACCTAAAACATTCAAAGACCCTACAACTATTAAATGGGGTCAAAGTAGATATATAGGTTTGAACATAGGGATGTGGGGACATTTAGGATGCTTAAGACCTTGTTCTTATGTCAGATAAGCCAAACCGATAGTTGATAAAAGTTTGGAACTAGAACTAGTCTAGCAAGGTGTCATAAAATAAAGCAAAACAAAGAAAAGAAAAGAAAGCAAAGACTGTGAGATTCTACACGTCAAAGAGAAGGAGTTCTTGGCTATGTAACCACACGTTGGGTAGTCTATACACCCATTCTCAGGTGTAACAACCCTCAAACTCCTTAGCAAGCGTCTAATATCCAAACATAGCATGTACTGTAGTAGTTGCTCCTATGGGGTCATCCCACTCGCTCTCGTGCAACATGACTAAAATACCATCAAGGATTCAAAACCCCTCTCAAGGATTATGGATCAACACCCTTGAATATCCTGGATACCCTTTTAGGTCTGGAACATTCAAAGCTATTAGGAACCACTCCTTTGGATCTCTTTATCTTAGATTTGATCCAAATTACCTTCTCTCATCCATTTCTACAAATAATCTCTCAATCTATGCAGAATTGGACGTGCAAGCAAAAAAGGGATCAACCAATCCAACAATCATAACTAAAAAGAGAAGATATAATAAAAAACATAATAGATTTGGAATAAAACTATTTGCTTAAGGTAAAAGTACATAAACATGCCCAAAACAGGCTACATAGCCAAGCAGGAGATCAACTAGCAATGGACAAGCATAATTGGCACCGAACAAAGATGGAAAAACATCATTTGTATAGAAACAAAGGAGAACAACAAAATAAAGGAGAAAAAGAAGAGATTTAGCCCATAGAGGAGAGGTGACTCTCACTCCTTAGCCTACATATGGGTTGGATCTCATCTTTGGGTCATCCTAATTGATCTCTTGGATATGTTGGCCTCTTTTATTCTTGATTCCATCCCAAGCAGCAGCCTTTGTGGATGTATGGTTGTAGAAGGTGGCTGGAAATGAATGGAAGATGATGGGAAATGGAGGTGGATGGAGACAGACTGTAGGGATGGATGTAGGGTGTGTTCTTTGGTCCTCTTATACCTTGGAGCACTCCCACAGAGCTCTGGGAATTGCTGGTGGGGGGAGGGAATCCAAAAAGGCTGAGTGGTGGAACCCAGATCTGAACAGTGGAACCCCTGTAAAGGTAGCATGGGGTGGGTATTTACAATAGTGAAGGTTGGTACAGCTGTAGTGGTCAAGACGGTGGTAGAGGTCATGACATTGATAGCGGTCATGACATTGGTAGCGGTCGCAATGGTGGTATCGGTCGAGACATTAGTGGTAGTGGTCCTAACATTGGTGGTAGTGGTCACTACTTTGGAAGTGGTCATGACAGTGGTAGTGTTTATGACCCTTGTAGCGGTTGAGACCTTGGTCGTGGTCGTGCCCCTTGTAGCGGTCGAGACCATGGTCACGATCACGACCTTATGCATTAGGGATAAACCCACTTAAGGGGGGGGGGGGGGTAATACCGGTGGTCGATTGGGCCTGCATCGATGAACATTCTGATTTGACGAGGATGCTTTCTGATAAAGAAGTGGCTATCAAAAATAGGATCCAAGATATCAAAAGTTTCTTCCACTGTCTCCTAAGCTGGTGCACATAACGCGATGCTTGTGGGATAGAATTAGGAGAATTGATGTCTTCTTGAGTTTGATACCTACAAGTCCCAAATTGTCTAGTTGAGTACCTCTATCTATAAGAAGACATAGTTTACACAAAGATTAGAGTCTAGGGTTATTTTGGGCTTATTAAGGCTCTAATGACACAAAACCATAAATAAATACCTAGCATAAATGCCTAAATTTGGGTTTTATCAGGTGTTCAACTAAATATGCCACTTGTGCACCATAGAACATCCATGCAATCACCAAAACTATAAGTGCAAATAGGGTCATTAAAACCAAAGTAGAATCAACAACCTCACTTGGTCCAAAGGACCATCGCCCGAAGAGGGACTAAGGTAATCCACTTCCGTCAAAGAAGAAAACCTACCGACCAAAACCCTAGAGTCCTTAGAGACCAAGGAGAGGGTTCAAGACCCTACAACCACAAGGATATGGGGCACACACAAAACCTTTTTGACTACTACAAAACACAACTAATGGAAAGCCCATCGATCCCTACACTCCATGAGCCAACATCAACTAGGGCAACCATGCATCCCATGCAAACCCTAACTCCACACATGCATCACCACATCCCACCTCATCAAAACAAGGTACAATAAGGTTCTATTAAGAACCAATCTCCTCATCAAGATGCCAAAACATAAGAGGTACATCATACATGTAAAAAATTACAAGATAAACCCTCAACATGGTTAAATTGCAATTAGGTTAAAAACATGCACACATATAACATAACTAGGTCAAACATCATGCATTGGACCTAATTGAAAGTACAAGCACACCACATGTTATTAAGACACATCATATAATTAGATTAAGGTCTAAGCATCTTATTAAGAAAAAGCAAGCAAGATCAATAATAAAATCTAGGTCAGGGGTCTTACAACTTTTTTATTCAAGTTAAACATCATTCATGTATAAGCTACTATTCCAAGTGTATCCTATGTGTGTGACCATTTAGGTTCCAAGTTACGTTGGAAGTGAATATTCATAACTCATTTATGACATGACAAGAAATGAGTGGTATCTAGTAGCACATCATTGCTACTTAAGTAATTGGAAAGTTGGGGAACAACTTCAACCTACAATATGTGATTGGTGGTACAGTGTTTGTACAGTTCCTTTGTCATTGATATCTAGATCAAAATCAAGGCATGTAACTCGTCATCCTGTTTAACATTCAATCAATGTTCCTTGAACTAGAGCCAGTCGTTTGAGATATATGTAAGCCTATTATCACATGTTGACTCATATGAGCATGGTTGTCCATTTATTAGTCTCAGTTATCAAGTGGCCATGATATCATA
The DNA here is from genome assembly GCA_963693085.1 of Alisma plantago-aquatica. NCBI lineage: Eukaryota > Viridiplantae > Streptophyta > Magnoliopsida > Alismatales > Alismataceae > Alisma > Alisma plantago-aquatica. Next base: position 874,158,589 of record OY856409.1, read on the forward strand.
CTCCTATAGGAGGGACAAATCCTATCTACATTAATCACAATATTCCCCACGTGTTACAATGCACCCGATCATCACCTTTATGGTAATACTTATTCAAGGTCATGGTGGATGATGTCAAAGTACAATGATTAACATGTGATGAGTGTAGTGATTTTAGGTCTAAGAACCACAATCACCACCAACACTATAACAGATGATTCTGACTACCAATCATGGTTTCCATGAATCACTCTTAAGTTTGGTCTTCGTGATACACTATTCTCTAAGAAGTATTTGTGTGTTTGGTTTGATATCACATATCATGACTTAATGCTATTCTATCATCAAGAAACACTCACTCTAGTCTTATATGTTATTTCTATCTATCAACCTTCCACAATAACACCTGACTAGAGACATAACAAGAATGTATATACTCTTAACATCTATATGATCTCATTGTTCATGTCCTCAACCCGAAGAAATACATCATTGAGAAATATCATTATTTAGAGATTTATTATGTTACATAATTATCTCATAACAAAATAAAATAGAATAAATTGGAAGACTGTCTTTATTATTAATAAAATCATTTACAAGTTATTCCATTACAATCATCATATGATTGTCTCCCTAGGCATACATACCGACATACACCCACTTGCACTTAGAGCTAATCACCAATCACCCATGAAATTAAACCCAAGTGATCTAAAAGAGCATCATGCTTCTATTGTGAAAGGCTTTTGTCAAGGGGTCAACCACATTGCTTTCGGTTGGTACTTTTAAAATCATCACATCTCCTACTGTATGATTTCTCATATGAGATGGAACTGCCATTGTTTATACTTTGAAAACAGATGGAATCTGGGTTCCTTAGCTTGTGCAATATCTCCATTGTAGTCACAATATAACTTAATTTGCATCACTAATGCTTGGAACCACCCCAAGTCCAAAATTGAACTTCTTGAACCCAAAAACTTCCTTTGTTGCATTGTATGCAACAATATACTCGATCTTTGTTGTAGAATCCACAACTATTTCTTTCTTGGAACTCACTTCCAGCTAAGAACTCTATTGTTGAGGCAAAAAACAAATCTTCATTGTGATCAATAGTCATCTTTATCAGTTTGGAAGCTTCATCAGTGTGACCCATCACCACCAACTCTTCCTCACCATTGTAGATAAGGAACTGATCCTTAGTTCTTCTCAAGTACTTAATGATGTTATTCATGAAAGTCTAGAAACTCTCATGGGGATCATACTGATATATACTCATCATTTTCAAAGCATATGAGACATCTGGATGAGTACATAAGATCATGTACATGATTGATCCAATTGTAGATGCATGTGGAATCTTACTCATGTGCTCCCTTTGTTCACAATAATTAGGAAATGGAGCTCTAGAGATACTAATACCATGAGAGATGGGCATGATTCCTCACTTTGAGTTCTCCATGCTAAAAATCTCTAACACTTTGTCAATAAATGTGCTTTGACATTGTCCAACAAGCCTTCTAGATCTATCTTTATAGATCTTAATTCTTAAGATATAGGATGTATCTCCTAATTCCTTCATAGAGAATATACTTCCCAACCATGTCTTTACCATCTGTAAATAAAGAATGTCATTCCTGATCAATTGTATATCATGATACAATATGAGAAATATTATTATGCTCCCACAAACCTTCTTGTATACACAAGGTTCAATTTTATTTTGGGTAAAGCCAAAACTCTGTGACTATCTCATCAAAATGAAGATTCCAACCTCGAAATGTTTGCTTCAATCCATAGATTGACCTTTGTAGCTTATAGACTTTTTTTTGAGTCCTTTGAATTTATAAAATCCTTAGGTTGTGTAACACACACATCATCGAGGAGATTCCTATTAAAGAATGTGGTTTTAACATCAATCTTCCAAATCCCGTAGTCATGATAAGCTGTAATGGCAAGCATGATCTTGATGGTGTTAACCATGGTAACTAGAGAAAATATTTTTTCATTTTCAACACCTTGAAGTTGTTTTAAACCCTTTAAAACCAATATGTCCTTATAGGTTTGTACATTACCATCAATGTTGGTCTACTTCTTAAAAACCCACTTGCACCCTATGGGTTTTACCCCTTGAGGTGGATCTACCAAGGTCCATACCTTTTTGGTGTACATGGATTCCATCTCATATTTGATAGACTCAAGCCATTTCTCAGACTCTGGTCCTTTATCATCTTCTAGATAGGTTATTGAATCATCACCTATGACCAACTTACTGCCTTCTTGAGTCACAAGATAACCAAATCTTTTAGGCTCAACACATATTTTACTATATCCACGAAGTTCCTATGTTACTTGAGGAATTTGGGATCCCACAAATATTATTGAATCTCCTTGATCCTCTTGTACCTCTATAGGTTCAATGTTTTCTTGTTGGTCTCAAACCTGCTTGAGGTCTACTTTTCTCTCACTGATTCTTTTGGAAATAAATTGCTTTTTAAGCAATACACCAGTCCTTGCAAGAAACAATTTGTTGTCAGATGGAGTGTAAAAATAGTATCCTCTGGTTTCTTTGTGATATCCAAACAAATCACATTTATCAGATTTGGGTCCAAGCTTTTTAGGAAACCTTTTCTTGGTATAAGTTCACAACCTAAAATCTTCATAAAAGACACATGGTGACATTTCCCATACCATGTCTCATATGGTGGATTTTGAACTGATTTATATAGTACACAATTAAGTGTAAATGTTGTAGTTTCTCTAACTTAACCTAAGATGCAAACCATAAGATCAACAAAACTCATCATTGATCACATCATATCTAGCATTGTGTGTTTCCTTCATTCTGATGCACCATTGAGCTATGGTGTTCTAGGTGGAGTCCATTGTGATATGATACCACAGGCTTGCAAAAGGTCTTCAAACTCTTGACTTATGTATTATCCACCTCGATTAGAATGAAGTGCCTTAAAAGTTTTTCCAAGTTGTTTATGTACTTCATTCATGAAATCCTTGAGCTTTTTAACAGTTTCTGACTTATGTTTCATCAAGTAAACATAACCATACCTACTATAGTCATTAGTAAAGGTAATGAAGTACTGATACCCACCTCTAGCATTTGTTCTAAAAGGGCCACCCACATCAGAATATATGAGTCCTAATAGATCACTAGCTCTCTCACTATTTCTAGTGAAGGGAGTATTTATTATCTTTCTCAACAAATAAGACTCACATGTCTCTATTTAGTCAAAAACAAAAGAGTCGCGATAACCATCGTTGTGGAGTCTAGATATGCATTTCTCATTTATGTGGAATAGACAACAATGCCAAAGGTAGGTTTGGTTTGAGTTATCAAGTTTTTGTCTTTTGGTATTTATGTTATACACACTTGTCTCAAGATTTATCAAGTATAGACCACAAGACATTGGGGCACTACCATAAAAGATCCCATCTTTAATGAAAGAACATCGACCATTCTTTACAAGAAATTTGAATCCGTTCTTGTCCAAACAAGATACAAATATGATGTTCTGATTAATAGTAGGTACATAATAGAAGTTATCTAACTCTATTACAATCCCACTTGGTAGAGATAACTCATAGGTTCCAACTTCACAAGTAGCAACTCTTGCTCCATTAACAACACATAGTTCTACCTCACCTTTCTTTAAAGGTCAACATCTTTTCAGATCCTTCACATTTGAACAAATGTGTGATCCACATCTGGTACCCAATACCCAACATGAAGAAGTACTGAATTTTATCTCAATTACATATATATCAGAAACATAGATCTCTATCCCTTGCTTCATCTTCCTTGTTTTCCTTAACCCTCTTCTTATTTTGAATGTAGAAGACTTGGACTTCATCTTAGCCATAGAACACTTCTTGGCCTTGACTTTTTCCTTAGACTCTATTCCTCTAATCACCATCATGGGTTTTTCATTCTTCATTTGTTCTTCGACATTCATCAACATGTCAAGAAACTCTAAAAGATATTTAACCATGTTACTTAAGTCATAACACTCAACAAACTGACTATATGATTCAGGCAATGATTGCGATATCATATATGTATCCAACTCTTGACCAAAAAGGAATCTTAATCTTTCTAGTTTTACATATTCCCAATCATATTGTGCGCATGGGCCTATACTAGATCTCCCTCCTTGAGTTTACAATCAAACAATGCCTTACAGACATTATTCCTCTCTTGCTTATGATGTTATTTATGCAATTCATAGTTCATACAACCTTGCATAAGGTTTTTGATGTCTACGACATCATTGGAATGCTTCAACTAAGAATCCATTTCAGTCTTAGGTGGATATGGAGTGGGTTCCACTGGTATTTCAGGGACATAAAGAACACTTCTCAAAGTTCGAAACAATTACGGAAGTGTATATACTTTAGATTGTCCTTGTCAAAGAACGATCATAGTGATTGTGCATTTTCCATTTATATCTATACGGGTAAAACATTTGCACTTTGTCAAAACACTTTTTATTTGATTTGATAATATTGATGATATTTATTAGGCCTTCAATTGATTTTTGCTCCCACTATTTTCTTCAATATTATAGCCCTCAATGCCAATTTGGAAGATTGCAGCATACAATCTTCTAGTGAGCCTAGATGCAAAATAATTAAGTCAATACACAACCAACACTGGCGATCACGACCAATTTTATTAAGGTAGGGAACATTTGCCAATTGCATCTCATGCAATTCTTGGATAGATGGTATAGACAACTCCATGCCATGCTACATCTCTATTCCTCTAGGAACTTAAACCTATTAAGGTCACCTAGTGAAGTCTGACCAATAAGACAACATGATAGAATAGGTACCCTACTAGGGCATACCCACATATCTACCATCACACTTCCACGCGATAGACGATGCACCACACTAGGGCGTGCTCATGCTTGTTTGATCAAGCTTAACATGTGTGTTTCTTATGGAAAGAATCTCAAGCTTAATATTTATTGTGGTATTTGTATTTATATAAATACAATATACATATTGAATCCCCACATACTTATAGTACAAATCAGATACATGCTATATCCAACAAAACAAATTTGCAATTATAAACACAAGCGATGGTTATGGCCATACTATTGTAATTCCTTGAAGCCACAATGATTTATCACAATCTAGGGTCTACATCACATGTAGAAACAAGTTGTTGATGAAGATATATACTTGAACCAGTCAGGGTTGATTGGTTCAACCCTTGAACTTATCAGATCGTCTCATGGCAGGTCAGTTGGCCGGTCTGAATGGTCGACTGGTCTCTGCTCCAAAATTTTCTAATACTCCTAGTCGATTAGTTGGGACACTAGCTGATTGGCTCAACTACTCCTATTGTCTATTCTTCTCGGTCCTCTAGTTGATCGATTTATCTTATGAAACAAGAAGTTCACCAGGTGCTAAGTATCTTCTTTATTGTAACAAGAAATTGAAACCATCCTAATGCTTTTTAACATATTACAAAGTGATAGGGAAACCTTGAGTTACATTAGAGGGGAACATAGGAAGGAGAAAATAAGAACTTTATATATGGAATAGAAGATGAGGCTTGGTATGCAAATTGAGATATAAACAAGAATAAACAACCACACAACCATGCATAGAGATCTGGATTATAGGCGATAGTAGTGCTTCACATCCACCATCAAAACCAGCTTTTAGGGACATGCATGTAAATTGCATATACATAATATCATATGTATATATATATATATATATATATATATATATATATATATATATATATATATATATATATATATATATATATATATATATATATATATATATATTAGTTGGGATCATATGTGGTATTGAATTGATATGCACATTAATCATTTTAAAATATTCACATTGTATGCAATCAATAAATGATGAAAACCTAAATCTGATAATATCGATTAATCCCAAAGCATAGTAAATTAATGCAACTCTCATACCACTAAAGGGATATATGGTCAAAGAACAAGCAGTGGAAACGTAAGTTTAATTTCCATATTCCCCTTTGAATAGTAGATCATGTCAATAACTATATAAAGGGAAAGATGGTTGTAAGCTTATACCTGGTCCTAGAACAAGTCCAACGACAATTCCCTCACTGAAACATGTGCCTTTCTTCAAGTTTCATTTGGATAATGTATGCATCATCCTCTTGGTTCACAAATAGCAATTGATGATGTCCTATGAGGAGTAGACATCGACCTCCTCACCTCTATAGTAGTCCACATTGACCACATGGATCGGCTATAGTTGTGGATGAATAGATAGGAAGGAACTATCTCTTTATAGTTAGTGTACTAACACCAAGTTTCTTTCCCACAATTGTTCTCCCTTGGTATCCCTCCCTTTATCAGGTAGGTCTTGCTCGACTTCTCTCAATTACCATAGATATAGAAGTCAACAATTATCTAAGTCAATTGATGAGTTTGAGGATCCCCCAATACCCCTCTATTTATAAGAGGGTCAGCGTAAGGGTTCCCAATTTGAGCAGGAGTTGAAGGGGACAAAATTTCATGAATTATTACATCCAACAAGTGGCGAAGTGATCGGTTCAACAATTTAACTGGTTGTTTCATCATATTTCCAACATGGCATCAATACTAATCCTTGATCCAATCAAATTGATCAATGTACCAGGAAGTTCATCACATGAACTGGTCTTCTGGGACCTTCAACCGATCGATTCACTAGGTGAATTGGTCATTTCATGTCAATGTCCAACCAATATTAATCTAATGTAATTTCAATCAACCAGACACTACAACCGATTGGTTCAACACTTGAACCATTCAGTTCAGAGTCCAATCAGTTAATTGTTGTTAAAATCCAATACATATACACTTTAGTAATCAACTTAACAGCATTCATGAATAAAATCCCAGTCCAAGTGTATCCAACATGTGTGGCCATATAGGTTCAAAGTTACATTGGTAGTGAATGTACATAACTAAGTTATGACATCACAAGCAATGATCGGTCTTGGAAATCATCATTGCTACCCAAGTAATTTGATATTTGGTGTAACGACCCCGCCTCCCGGTAACCCCCAATTAAGGGAGACCAAGAGGTCAGAGCCATTATCCAAATTAACAGGATCAAAGGTTCGACAAATAATCAATAAAAATTATCAAATTCTACCAACTAAACTAAAAGGAGGTAATGAAATAAAACTTTGCATACCTTTTTCAAAATTTGTATATCTACTGCTATCCACATCTGGAGTCTATTCTAACTAATCCTCCTTTATACTTTAGTTCTTATTTAATTCTACATATGCCACTTTACTGTATGTCCTTTTCAATCTTGCACCTAAAATGCTGACAAACAAAACGTCGATCAGCATATAGAAATATGTCGGTATGTGGGGACAACTAAAATTTCAAAAATATGGATAACAACCTAATTATCACAATCAAGGTAATTTAACAAGTCAAATTATGTTTTCAATGTGTCATTCTCCACCGGTTTTGCCCTAACCCTGGAATACCCCCTATAGGGTTTCTCTTATGCCATTGACTTAAGGCCACCTTCTCAATCCTGAGCTTGGTTCCTGGGGTCACCCTTTATGGTGCCCTTTAGTCATGCAATATCATATGCCACCTTCTCAATTCCGAGCTTTGTGCCTGGGGTCACCACTCATGGTGCCCATTGGCCTTCCCTCCTGGGCTTGACCTTTGGCATCATCCATCAGGGTGGCATGTAGGTGTGAGAATTCACACTTCTAATATTATTTTGATAATCATAGTGACTTTATGATTTGCAAGTATGAATCAATCCAAACTGATAAGTAGCATTCAATGTGATGAATCATCTGAGAAACTCTTCGGGAAACTAATGTGATTAACCATAATTAACCACATACCTGTCAGGCAGATTTGAGATAGAATAATCCAATCAACCAAGAACTCCAAACAAGCACACATAAGTCGATCCTGAAATAGGCATCCAATTTCTCTATCATTAATCATGTCATCATGGTCTATTAATCCTAGTTGTTTCTAGGGTTATTAGTCCTTTTTAGAGTTTTGATCACAATTAGGATTCCACTTCATTTTTATTACTTTAAACCCTAATTTTATAAAATTACTTACAAACCCAAATTATTTCATCTTTCTTTCACAAAAGATCCTAAGGTCATCTTTTAGCAACATGAAACCCTAATTTTGGATTATAGATACTTTTCTTTCCTTTTTCTCCTATTTAGGGTTTCTAAGCATATTAACCATCATATTAGGTTTAAAACCCTAAACCTTGCAATTCATCTTCAAAACAGGTTAAAATCCATCTTTATCATTAAACAAGTTAATAATGCTCGAATGAACCTATTTGCACTATTAAATCTATCCTTTATCATCAATTAGGGTTTCTAACCACAAATTAACCCCATTTTCATCAAACTAATACACTTTTGTTAAAAGAGACAAATTTAGGCTTTCAAATTATTTTTATCTTATTCTTCATATTTTTCTGATCAACTTTCATGTATAACACTTCTTCATCTGTGTTTTCTATCTATTTCAATGATTTTTTTACAAGAAAAGCCTTTTTCTAACTTAATAGGATCGAAGAGGAAATTACCGAAAAATAGGCGGCCGCTTGATCTGTGGACCAGTGGTCTGCTCCTCAGATCTGACGGTCACGATTGTGCATGCCTAAAAGAAAGTCGCTCCTACTCAGGAGCGTTGGATCTAGCCTGAGACCACCGTGGACCATGATCAGACGGCGCTGGGTTGTCGTCTACCTCCGGCTGTGCGATGAATCACAGTCAACTCTCCAGTTGACTTCGAACTCCAGGCCATCAACAGGAAATCCGAGAAGCTAAGAAGCTTCTCCGTCATCTCCCGAACTTGATGAGCTTCTCAATTTCCCAAACGAACTCGACCTTCACCTTGAACTACTCGTTGGAACTCCACCGTGGCTTGCTAGTTGCAGAGGGGGTAGGTCAGGTCAGAACTGGCGATTGAAAGTGGTGTTCCACTTGTCGTCGAGCTCTGCAATGATGGGGATGGTTTTTAGGGACGCTCGTACCCTCGAGTGCCCTCCCTTATATAGGGCTAAGACATGGGAGTCCTACGGTTTGGGGGTTTCTCCCCTCGTCGATGATAGCCCTCAAAGTTAGGGTCTAACTCCTTCAGACCGATCTCCCAAATCTGATGGACTTGTTAGTTCATCAAATGTGGGAGAAAAAGGAAAGAGAATTATCTATAATCCGAAATTAGGGTTTCATGTTGCTAAAATATGACCTTAGGATCTTTTGTGAAAGAAAGATGAAATAATTTGGGTTTGTAAGCAATTTTATAAAATTAGGTTTTAAAGTAATAAAAATGAAGTGGAACCCTAATTGTGATTGAAACCCTAAAAAGGATTAATAACCCTAGGAAACAACGAGGATTAATAGACCATGATGACATAATTAATGATAGAGAAATTGGATGCCTATTTCAGGATCAACTTGTGTGTGCTTGTTTGAATTTCGTGGTTGATTGGATTATTCTGTCTCAAATCTGCTTGACCAGTATGTGGATAATTATGGTTAATCACATTAGTTTCCCGAAGAGTTTCTTGGATGATTCATCGAATTGAATGCTATTTATCAGTTTGGATTGATTCATACATGCAAATCATAAAGTAACTATGATTATCATAATAATATTAGAAGTGTGAAGTCTCGCACCTACATGCCACCCTGATGGATGATGCCAAAGGTCAAGCCCAGGAGGGAAGGCCAATGGGCACCATGAGTGGTGACCCCAGGCACCAAGCTCGAGATTGAGAAGGTGGCCTATGATATTGCATGACTAAAGGGCACCATAAAGGGTGACCCCAGGCACCAAGCTCGGGATTGAGAAGGTGTCCTTAAGTCAATGGCATAAGAGAAACCCTAGAGGGGCTATTCCAGGGTTAGGGAAAACGTGGTGGAGAATGACACATTGAAAACATAATTTGATTTGTTAAATTACCTTGATTGTGATAATTAGGTTGTTAGCTATATTTGTGAAATTTTGGTTGTCCCCACATATCGACATATTTCAATATGCTGACCGATGTTTTGTTTGTCGACGTTTTAGGTGCAAGATTGAAAAGGACAAACAATAAAGTGGCATATGTGGTATTAAATAAGAACTAAAGTATAAAGGAGGATTAGTTAGAATAGACTCCAGATGTGGATAGCAGTAGATATCCAAATTTTGAAACAGGTATGCAAAGTTTTATTTCATTACCTCCTTTCAGTTTAGTTGGTAGAATTTGATAATTGTTATTTATTATTTGTCAAACATTTGATCCTGTTAATTTGGATAATGGCTCTGACCTCTTGGTCTCCCTTAATTGGGAGTTACCGGGAGGCGGGGTCATTATAGTTGGGGAAAAATTCAACTTACAATCTGTAATTGGTGTTATAGTGTTTGTATAGTTATCTAGATTGAACTTGAGGCATGGAATTATAGTCCTCTTCAATATTCAATCCATGTTCCCTGAACTAGAGCAAAAGGTCTAAGATATATATAAGCTCAATATTACATATTAACTCACATGATCATGACCATGCATTTCTTAGTCTCACTTATAAAGTGTCTAGGATTTCATGCTCATGTAAGAGGAACAAATCCCATCTACATAACTCACAGTCATACCCATGTGTCACAGTGCACCTGATCATCACCTTGATGGAAACTCTTATCAAGGTCATGGTGAATGAAGTCAAAGTACACCGGCTAACATGTGATGAGTGTAGTCATTTCAACTCTAAGAACTACAATCACCACCAACACTATAGAGATGATTCTAAATATCAATCATAGTTTCCATGTATCACTCTTAAGGTGAGTCTATCTAATACACTATTCTCGAACAAGTATCTTTGTGTTAGGTGTGAGACCCCTAACCTTGATTAAAGTGTTGAACAAGCTTAATTATCATAATTCAATTCTTATAACCCTAATATAACCTTATGATATGCTTTGAAATCATAATACAGTCTTAGGTTTCAAATTTGGTCCAATTTGGACACTGTTTGAGAAAGTTATGCAATTTTATGCACATTTCAGATTTTTCTACAATTTATCAGATTGAGAGGTTTTCTTTGAAATTTATCACTTGAATTATGTTCCTTGGACATTTTCTCATCATTATTGATCTTGTTGATCCTTGGGGCACCAATTTAAACCTTGGTTTAAAGGTATTTTCCTCAAGGTTATTTTAGGGTTTACTCCTTCATGGATGGGCTACCTTTAGTAGCTATCAACTAATGAATTATTTGATTGGCTTGGAAATTCAACAAAGGAGAGCTTAGAAGGTCTATATGGATGGTGGGGGAGCTATTTGTGTGTTTTCTTGTATATTCTTAATAGTTTAAGGCCATGGACACTTGGAAATATACTAGAACTCATCTTTTTCTTTTTCTCTATCTTAGAGTTTCAGGTACTTATCCATAAGCACCCAGACGAGCCATTTTCTCTCCAAAAATTCCCTCCTATGAACCTAATTATACCTCTGTGCTTCTATGAATTTCCTGTCTAAGGAAGAAGAAAGAGGGGATCTTCTTGGAAAAAGAATCTAGGGGCGCAATTGACTTCCTTTTAGGGTTCAAAAAGCTTCCTTCTAGTGATCTTGACCTAAACGAGTAAGAATCACCTTCTTTCCTCCATTTATTTCTTTGTTTTCCTTCCTCCTACCTTTCTCCAGGTCGCAACCTTGTTGTTACGTGGTATAAAATTCTCTAAATCTCTAAAACTCTACCTTACTTGCTCCCCATGCTTAGGGTTTGCTCATTTGATGAAGAAATGTGCTAGATGGACGAGTACACAATTTATACTTGATTTTCTACCCTACATGCTCGTGTTTTCTTATGTTTGGGAGTTTATATTATAATTAGTAGTTTTATAACTTCCTGCTTATTTATTTCTTACCATAAGCTTGCTAGCTCATGTTCTTGCTTTTAAATGACGATCCATGCACTAAAAAGCTATGCTTGACATGGATTTCGATTTTTATAATGTTCCCTATTCTGATTTCAGTTCTAGATGAACCTATGATTATGTGTACATTATTCCTAAGGTATAATATGACTTGGATCATTTTGGTTTGACAACCTATGGTACTAAGCACCTATCAACCAATGGTCAATTTTATGGTTTAAAGCTGATTTCTTCTATAAACCCATGATTCGATGGTTGTACCATTGCAATAACCCTATGGTGATTATCTTCATGACATCTGATGGTGGTGACCAAGGGTTTCAACTTATTTTCACCCCTTAGGTCAAGTTTTGGTCTAATTAGAAGCCTAGTGATTAACAACTAAGTACCCTAATGATGCTATCAATCAATGGTGATATTAGTTTGATATTTGATGTTGATTAATGAATACAATGCTGATCTAACAACCTATGGTGACTTAATGGTCACTAATGATGGTGGATCAGGTCTCCACAACCTATGATGAGTTAATCATATAGTTGTAGCATCAATTAAGCCTTAGACCAATGGTTTCTTGAGTCACTTGATGCAATGAACGAACCTATACTTTAATTGATGGTTTTAACATATGAACTTGACCCAATGGTCAAGATCTAATGTTTATTCCTCCAATAAAGTGGAATGATGGATAACGTAATATTTTGGTACTAATAATGTGATTTATATGGTTTACTTTATATCATCAACTTAAGGAGCTTACTTGTTGACAATGGATGGCTTGTTTTAAATGAACAGTCGATTGTGGGTTTTACCCTATTCTCAATAGAACCCTTATTGTTGTTAATCAAAGGATGTCTAGGGTTAAGTGGTGAATTTTATAGATCACAACTCAATAACATCATAGATGATTCATTCAAGGTGTTTACTTTTGTAAACGACCAATGGCTTTACCTTTTCAACATTTCATGGTTAGAAGTTGCTGCCTCAATATTCCCATTATTTTAGGTGAAGCGTGTAGTGTAATGTTATGATTCTAATTATGAGAATTTGATGGTTCAATGCCTTAAATTTATAGCCTTGCCCTTGCCCTTGTATTATTATGATTATCATCACCATAATGAATTAATGGGCAACCCTAATGAGTCATAACTTGTTATACCTATCTTTCATATAACTAAATGATGGTAATTGGGTATGAATAGTCCTTGAATGACTAATACAATCATGGAGTACTCTGTTATTGTTGTTGAAACCCTAGTATGCTATAACCTGATGGTTACACCTTGATTTATGTGTGGGTTCATACTTGAGAATACTATGGAATGTGATGGTGATGCTTCACCTTATGCATCCATGATCCAATGGGGATTCCGTGAGTTAGGGTTTGGGTATAAGTGTTGATGAGTAACATTAATATAATTTATATTGTTGAACATAACTATAATGCAAATAGATAAAGATGAGTATTCATCTTTCACATTCTTATATGATGGAATGATGGTGAAATAACCTCCTTAATATGATCATAACCTTAATATGCTAATTGGTGGTTATCATAGCCCCATGGTTGATACTTTCTTATGCTAAACATGTGCATTATGAATATGATGAGGGATAATCATATATTGATTCCTTGCATGTTGATGTATTAAAGGACTATTCTTAATGTTAATATAACCCTTCTATGATGGTTTACGAATATCTCCTAGCTCAATAATGTAGTATTGTGTTGATCTGGTGTATTATATGTAAGTGATGTGGTTGAGCCTCACTATAAGGCATGCAAAGATAATGATGATCTTACATGGAATAGTATGACGGTCTTAATGACCTTTGGGCATGGTTGAGCACTGAATGAGGTGTAATCCTCTTATGTTGATAAGGGTTGATACCTTATGATATTGTGAAAAGGATTTATATCTTGTGATAGTATGATGACTAGTGTAGTCTCATGAATGGCAAGTGAATAATACCATGTGATGATAAGATGAGAAATTATGTTTCACACATTTTATATATTTTGAAGTTGTGATAGTTATATGCTTGCTAGAACTGAATTAGTGTTTGTATGTCCACTTGTTTGATGCAACCTTAATTCACCCAATTGGCATAACTAATCAAGTGCAACTCTAATCATGTAGCGCCCTGCGTCGTAGAGCCAACTTCAATGTCAGAACTTGCTAGATGGTGAAACGAGTATTCCTAAGGGAAACTCAAAGCTCATACTATTGAGTATGTGGGGGTGACAAGTTGAGGATATATCCTTGTCATCCACAATGCTGGTTATGGAGGACGGATATGGTCATGCCTCTGACATTTGATGTGATTGAGGACAACTACGGTTGTACCTCAGATTATAGGGTTTTGTATACCCTGGTTTCAAGTGTCGTGACCTGTACCAAGGGCGGACTAGTGGTTGCAGCTTGACTATATGTCACTGTAGTGGTAGCTTTGACTGATATGTCACTGCTTTTTCACTCGTACTGACTGAGGGAAAGAGATCTTAGGATACTGACACTCCTAGATCTTGTACGGAACTAAATATCCCTTCACATGTGTGAATTGGACTTTGAATGGTACGATTCAAATTCCCCAGGGTGTAATAAAAGATGTAAGACAGTCATCTAGCATATCTATTTAGGGATATACACAATGCTTCATATTGAGTGATAACCCTTGTTTTCTTTCTTTTCACTAAGATCATGTATAGTACAAAAAGAGATAACAGATATGCTTATCTTGTAGTTATGCTCATGTTGTAAACATGCTTATGTTGTCAAGTATGCTGACACTGATGGTTAAGATGATGCTGCTAGCTATGTTTAATATTGCTAGCCATGCCTATGTAATTAGAAATGCTTAAACTACTAATCATGCCTATGCAATTCATTGTGTTATGATCTTAGTTCTACTTATGATATAGATTTGTTCCCTTTGTTTGAGATGCCAATATTGATAGCCATGTTATGTTACTAGACATATTCATGATGTTAGGGATGCTTGTGCTACTAGATTGCTTGTGTTGTTTTAAAGGAATATGATGATAGTCAGATTAATGATTATCATTGTTATTTGATGCAAATTGATGATATTAGAGTAGATATCTTTCCAGAGATATGGATTTATTTGTTACCTATATATGCATTGATGATCATACTTGTTGCTAAGATTATTTGCTTAATCTTTTTAGCATACTTAAACTATTCAATCTGTTAAATTGATTATTAAATACTCCAACTACTCAGTTATCTACTACTTAAAATGTTGTAATCAATAAGCATTGTTGGAGGTTATATCTCTTGCTGGGAATTGCGTCTCACCCTTGTGGTTCACCACATATTTTTAGGTAATCGACAGTGAGGACAACAGAATCGTGGAAGTAACTAAGAGCTATAGTAATGAATATTTGAGAAAATTGATTAGATGTCTAGTGTGTCCTAGAGTCGTCCATGTACTCTCAGGTCCGTCTAGGAAAAGTTTGTATATGGTGTTTCAAATGAATCGAAATTTTGTTAGAATGTTAATGTTTGTTGTGTGGCATATTCAAATATTATTCTCCTATTTATATATGTTGTGGCTAAGGTGATAGAACAATTTGTATCAAATTATTAGCATATTATGGATATAAGAAAGATATTGGGCTCTTATGTAAATGTTTCTGTGCGGGTGCTGACGTTAAAATTGGTTTTAATCTACCCATATTTTTGGGTATGTGGTTAATTGGTGATTGATTGTAATTTATGTTTTGAGTAATCTTGTTTAGTGTAACGGGTTCTCACAAGTTGGTATCAGAGCTTTAGGTTCACTGAGTCTGTAGGGACACTAGGACTTATGACTAGGATGATGTCAAAATTAGGAATATGACACAAAAACATGGTGCATACTACCTAATCTCAATACTTGGGCGCCCTGGCCAGGTATTCAATTATTGAAGAAAAGGCAAGTACGGAGCTCTTACATTGTTATCCTTTTTATTGCTCTAATCAAGTAGTCATTTTGAAACAATCTAAAGATCATAATGAAGCATAAATAATGGTGTTGATAACTCAATATTAGTTTAAAAGAAGATGAGGATTACATCATTATCTATCAAAACTTGAATTGTTGGTAACTATAAGTGAAAGATATAACACATTGAAATCTAAATCCAAATACAAATAAGAAAAAGAGGAGTTCATGAAGATGAAATTCAAGAAGATAATAAAGTAAAAGACAAATAAGTTTGTGCTTATAAAGTGATTCAAGGTATGAAATCCATATAAGATGGAGAGAACTCCTATGATAAGTATAAAATGAGAAGATGAATGGGAACAATGACAAAGGAATAAGGTGGAATATAAGTTAGTATCAGACCAACCTATGTGTGTAAGAAAGTGTTAATGTAAAACCAGTTTGGCGTGTGAAAGAAATTAAGGGAGATGATCCCTATTTAATGAAGAAAATGTGGAATATGATGATTTACATGTTGATAAGTGATTGAAAAACACAATAAAATAAGAAAACATACCCAAGTGTGATAAATAGTCATCAAGGAAGGAGAAATGAGATATGTTAATCATAATGATTCCTATGCTATTGGCAAGGAACCCATAATGAAAAGGGTAAAATGATATATAAGAAGTTGTAACTTGTATAATGAAAATAGAATTGGTTACTTTTTTGGTAGTGACCCTTGAACAATGTTGCTATGATGTTGAAAGTGTGTTTCCCTTTGTGTGTTTCTTTTCCAGGGCACAAATTTAAAGTTTATCATTTCCACTTTGCATGTGTGGATTCATTGTAAACATGAGGGTGGATAGCTTATTATAGAATAAGGTTGTTTGGACTATGGTTCCAAGATCATAAATTTGGTGATGAGTTTGCTTTTGAACCTTCCAATAATTAGGAAGACTCCTCTTATATGTCTTGATATTTGTTATGTTGGTAAAGTAGATGAGATAAGGATGTGAGTTCCTTATAGTGCATCCCAAGGTAATAAATCCTAGTATCCAAGATGTATTAACAATATGGTAAGTATGTAAAGTTTGAAGATGTTTACTAAATGAACATTCCAAGTATTCCTCTCCCTTGGATAGAGAGAGAGTTGATGATGGCCCTCTAATTGTTGTTTTGAAGGAAAAACAAAAGTGATTCTATAATGTTGTGTATGGTTCAGTGATAGCTGGGCAAGACCACTATCAAGGATAGATGGTTTGTTGATCAGTAGACATGTGTTATTGTGTTCCTTTAAGATAAACCTAGGATCAGTATACTAATGGATAAGAGTTAGAATGGATGACACAAGTTACATGACCATGATGAGTTTAGAATTATGTCCTTTAGACTAACCAATGTACCAATAGAATTTATGAATAGGATAACCAAAGTGTTCAAGTCATATCTTACAAGTTGTAGCAAGCTTTGAATGATGAAATCTCAATGTATTTCAGATATGGTCATTATCATGGTTAACATCATTGCTAAACCTTAAGAATGTTGAAGCAATTGTACTTATGTGTGACAATTCTAGCAAGAGTGAGTTGGGGGTTGACTAGAGTATCCTCTTGGAGTTATGATACCTCTATTAAGTATGTTATTTGAATCCTAACAAGATGAAGACAATGTCGTTGTTCCACCCCTAACAAGGTCAATCAGGAAGTTATATTTGTTAATGGATACATATAAGTGTATGATTCTTCAACCAAACAGATGGTTAGTCCACCATTTAGATGATTGGAGAATCCTCTAAAAACATATTCCTCATAGTTCTTGAAAATTACGGGATTCCTACATGGTTGATTGAGTTGTTAATTACAACAACAATTAAAGGAGCATAGAGATGAAACCTTGTGAAGTTACATATGATAAGAGATGCATAATGTTCTATGTTTGATAAGAGCCAACGAGTATGAATTTTGAGTAATGTGTTGATACAATAGATATAATTTCAGGGTGATAGCTAGAATTTAAAGTTGAAAGTTACTATTATATTTGTATAGGTGGCACATCAAGTTTCTATGATACATATTTGCAAATGTCTTCTTATGTGGGGGGTTTTGTGCTGACCCACGATAAGATATGTATGAATTGAAAGAGAAGAAAATGACCTCTATAAAGCGATGTGACATTACCATAATATGTAAGTAACCATGTGTAATATTTAGGATGACATGCATGAGAAGTGTCCATCTATGTGTACCTTGGATTTCATGGGAAAAATCCCTATTAGGGGTTTATGGTTGTGAGACCCCTAACCTTTCTTAAAGTGTTGAACATGCATAATTATCATAATTTAATTCTTATAACCCTAATCTAACCTTGTGATATTCTTTGAAATCATAAGCCAAGCTTAAGTTTCAAATTGGGTCCAATTTGGAAACTATTTGAGCAAGGTATGCAATTTTATGCACATTTTGGACTTTTCTACAATTTACCCAATTGAGAGGTTTTCTTTGCAATTTATCACTTGAATTATGTTCCTTTGATATTATCTCATCATTATCGAGCTTGTTGAGTCATGGGGCACCTATTTAAACTTTGGTTTGAAGGTGTTTTCCTCAAGAGTATTTTAAGGTTTACACCTTCATTGAGATGAGTTACCTTTAGTAGCTATGAACGAATGAATTATTTGATTGGCTTGGAAATTCAATAAAGGAGATAAACAGGTCTACATGGACGCTGGGGGGGCTTCTTGTGTCTGTGCTTCTATATTCTTAATATTTTATGGCCATGGACACTTGGAAAGATACTAGAACTTCAACTTTTTGTTTTTCTTTATCTTAAAGTTTCATATACTTATCCCTAAGCACCCAAACAAGCCATTTTCTCTCCACTACTTCCCTCCTTCTACGAACCTCATTCTGCCTTTGTGATTCTATGAATTTTGTATCCAAGGAAGGAAAAAGAGGGGATCTTCTTGGAAAAAGAATCTAGGGTTGCAATTGACTTCCTTTTAGGGTTTAAAAAGCTTCCTTCTAGTGATCTTGACCTAAAAGAGTAAGAATCCCCTTCTTTCCTCCATTTATTTCTTTTGTATCCTTCCTCCTACCTTTCTCTAGGTCGGAACCTTGTTGTTTCATGGTATAAATTGCTATAAAGCTCTAAAACTCTACCTTTCTTGCTCCTTATGCTTAGGGTTTGCTCATTTGATGAAGAAAGGTGCTAGATGGACGAGTTCACAACTTATGCTTGGATTTTCCACCCTACTTGCTCATGTTTTCTTATGTTTGGGAGTTTATCTGCTAATTATAGGAAAGTTTTATAACTTTCTCCACATTTATTACTTATCATAAGCTTGCTAGCTCATGTTCTTGCTTTCAAATGATGATCCATGCACTAAAAAGCAATGCTTGACTTCGATTTCAATTTTTATAATGTACCATGTTCTGATTTTAGTTCTAGATGAACCTATGATTATTATATGTTTGGATTCTCTCAGTCACCACAACCAAAGAAGACAACAATTGTCAGAGGCAATTGAGTTGTTTCTCTAGGAAGCCCTGAATATCCCTCTATTTATATGGGGTTTAGGGTCAGGGTTCCCAGTCTTTGTGGGAGTGGAAGGGACCAGGATTTCATGAACTTTTTGAACCTATGAGCATAGAAACAACCGGTTTGTGAGTGAACTTATCAGTTGGTGCGTGAGTTGATCAGTTCAACCCTTGAACCGGTCATTTCATCATATATACAAACCACAATTATATTAGCAATTTTAATCCAATTAATGCACAACATGATGTCAGCACGAATCCTTGATGCAATCAAATTGATCCATGAACTAGGTGTCTCATCCCATGATCAATTCACTAAGTGAACCAGTCAATCCATGCACTAATTCATCCAGAATTCAGCCAATGCAATTACCAATCAACCTTACACTCCAACCGGTCAGTTCAACACTTCCATGCTTTCCCTTGGTATGGTAGCACCCTTGTCCTTTATTATGATCATTCTTTTGGGCTTGGGTACCTTCAGTGAAACCCAAATATCCTTTGGGTGGATTCTGAGCAGGCATCACTATCCTCTCCATGTCCAGGGCAGTGTTGTAGGCTTCAATGAAAGTTTTTTGTTTTCTTTCCATCACCTGAGGCTTAATGGCAGGATGAAGATGCTCTACAAAATGGTCCACTCATGTTTCATCATCCATCATGTGCCCGAAACGCTCTAGAATGCAAAAATTGCAGCCAAAGTCTGCAACTAATAAGTTACCTTGACGTAGGTTGGTAAACTCTCTTTCCTTCTCCTTCTTAGTTGAGACGGAAATGAATCTGACGGTGAAGATAGTCTTCAAGTCGGTCCATGCCATTGGGTCTACACTCAGGTCTCGACCAATGATGTGGTTCTCCCACCAGATCTTGGTTGCTCCTTCCAAGAGATGTGCAGCAAAAGGGACCTTCTTGTTCGAATGCATCTCCACCATGCAGAACTCATTCTCGATCTCTATCAACTAAGAATCTACTTTTTCGACCACTTCTGTCTTATCCTCTCCCCATAATTTCTCTTTTTTCAGCTTGACGAAGTCCAGAATGGTGACTCCAAGTCGGGGACGGAGGAAAAATGGCTCACCATTCTCGTCTTTGGCTATATCCCTGAGGGCCAGGGCACTAATGGCCTTAGTCAGCCTCTTCTGCTATTCCATCCACATGGCATCAGGTGTGTGGACTACCATTGCAGGTCCCAGACCACCAATCAAGTTTTCTTCAATATTGACCTCATCTTCAGACATATGTTCCTCTTCTTGGTCCATCTCTAGGTTGTCGAAGGGCACTGGTTTAGGATCGGGGCCTTCCTCTGGGGCTCCCTCGGGTCTCTTTATTTTCCTTGTGGATTCACCACCATGGTTCCTCTTACTCTTCTCAGAAGATCCCTATCCCTTGCAGGGAGGCCAACCCTTAGTAGGGTTCTCAGTGGCCTTAAGAATCGCTACAGTCTTCACACGAGCCATCTACATAAACATATAATCAAACTTTTAGTTTACGTTTAAAGTAATTATACTTATGTCGATGACATCTTGTTTACATATCCTTTATTAATTTGATGGAGGATTCCTTAATCCTTAACACTTTGTATTCCCAAACATAGGAGGTGGTGGAGAGAGAGAACCATAAGCTCTTAATGTTTCTCTAGAAATATGAGGTAAAGAAGGGATGAAGATAGATGAGAAAATCTAGAGGTATCTTATTTTGAGTCAATTAATTCTTTGGATTTTGGCCAGGCAGTCACATTACATCTAGGAGTCCTCATGACCGACTAGTGAGGTGGAGGAAAATATTACCAGCCCCCAGACCGTGATCCTTTTCTAGACACCTCCATCCTCAAAAATCCTCTAATAACTCCCTGGGGCTCTATAAAGTTTGTAAAATGTAATAATCACAAAAGATTAAATGGAAAACCACAGCTCTTATACCAATTGTAATGACCCCGCCTCTCGGTAACCCCCAGTTAAGGGAGACCAAGAGGTCAGAGGCATTATCCCAAAATAGGATCAGTGGTTTTGCAAATAATCCACAATAATTAATAAATTCTACTGCAACTAAACTTTTAGTGGAATAAAATTTTTCTTTTCATACCTTGCAAAATATGGGAAGTGGAATTCTTTACCCAAGAAAGAACATACCTATCTATAATCCTCCAAATCATTATTAAGATTTACTTCATCAATGTCACTTTAAAGGATTATCCATTTTCTTGATAACCTAAAATGCCGACAAACAAAACGGCGGTCAGTATAACGAATTATACTGGTATGTGGGGGAAATAATAATCTTGCATTTAAGTGTAATAACATATTGCAAGCAATTACGGTTTAATAAGCACACTTTACATTTTAAACATGACTACCCAATCCTTACATACCCTAGCCTCTGTGTTGTCCCTACAGTGGTCATAGATGATACCTTTCATATGCCAGATCTTAACTAACCCCCATGATCCTACCTTACATGTAGATCAATACATAGGGTTGTGGAGTCACATGGCCCTACCCAATGGTAGTCCAATCACTGACTCGTGATAACCTGATGGTCCTACCTCACGGGTAGACCATGTACTAGGTCATCTATCTCATCAACATCAGAGCTACAGAGAAGGACCAGGATCTGAGCTAGTTATGCACATATAATTATGGTGATAGTCATAGTCACTTTATAATTGCATTAAATAAAAGGTGATCAATTAGTTATTCCAAGTAATCAATAAAACTTTGGGAATGATCAGGAGACTAAAATGATTTATCCATAAGCGTAACCACATACCTGTTCTTGAGCAAAAGAATCCAATTTCAACAAGTTATCCAAGCAAGCCGTTTATTGCAAACAACCCTTAATTCCTGAAACATATAGATTACCTAATGTCAAAATACCTTCCTATTGACATGAGTGTACTCTCTAAGGCTTCCAAGCCCTTAGGGTTCATTAGGGTTTCTTAGGTTTCTTAATCCAATTTTTATCTCCTTTTTAGGCTACAAACCCTAAAACAGATTTCTTATTTCTCAAAAACCCTAATTATTCCAATTATTCTAATTAAGGGTTCTTTAATCTTAGAACAAGGTTTAGATCACCAAATCTCTAATACATAATTACATGTTCGGATTTAAACCATTAAAACCCACATTTTCCCCAAATTAGGCTTTCTAAACATAATCATGTGCATAAAACCCTAAAACAAGCATAAAATTACCTTTCTCAAAATTAACTCTCCCTTTTATTCTCAATAGGTTAATATTACTTAGAATAACCCAAAAGATCCATTAAACTCGAGTTCCATATCAAATTAGGGTTTTACCATAATTTAATACATCAAAAGTGATAACTTTGAGTATTTTTTAAATTATAAGCAATATCAGTCTCCAACTACATTTTTATCAGACTCTACATATTCTTCTGATCAAAAAGCACTATTTACTTTTATTTTTTGGCCAAAGGATCTATTTTTAGTGAACTAAACAAGATTCATAATTTTTCTTATATTTTGACTAGAGAGGCGACCAACCTAGACTTTTTTGGAAAAAAGATGACCGTCGGATTGTCGGTCTTCATTGACTGTGTGAGATCACGCGGTCCTTAGCACACGCACCCAATCACGGCGTCAGAAACACAGAGCTCTTCAGGGTCGTTGATCTATCTCACGGTCCACTGTGGACTGCGACCAGACGGCGACTACTCTTCGTCCTCACCCGACTCAACAAAGAGTTTCACGGCGGTGTCATGGATGAGAGCTCATCAGAGCAATGTCAATCAAATGATTTGGGGCACAAGAGCAGAGGGCAAGTGGCCGGTTGCGATCGCGAGGGCCTGCCAAAGCCGAGGGGGGTCCTATTTATAAAATCGAGGGCCAATTTTTAGGGTTCCCAACCCCTTCCATCACCTACCTTTTTAGGCGGCATTTCTTCTAGATGTATCCAAAGCACAAAGAACCAGGGTCTAGTGGGTTCAGATTCCTCTCCCGAATCCAACCATGATCTTTACTTGCTCGCACATGCAAAGATTTTTGAGAAAATCGAGTGTAAAGCTCCCACTGTCGCCAGCATGTTCCTAGTTCAGCTAGAACTAGAAGATGAGCGGCCTCCGTTGGATCAAGATCCAACGATCAGCGTCACTCGCACCCAAACAACAGAAATTCGATTTTTTTTAGGAAAACCTTTCTCTTTAGGACAATTTGGAAAAAAATCACAACTCTCAAACCATGCCTCCATTTAATCCTAAATTTGGAGGGAAACTTCATAATAACTTAATCTATCGTCCTGCCATGTTTGGGGCCATAACCCAAAAGTAAATGAACCTTTTCTATATGATCAAATTATTGCTTAAATATATATATTTTATTCATATTTCCTCTTTCACACTTTATTATTTTCCTTTATTTCAATTCCTTGCATCTCAAGTATCCATGTGGGGTTTGAATCACCATCCATTATGATCAAACCCACACTTATCTATTTGTTTCTTATATTTTCACCTTTATCCCAATTCTCTTTATTATTTATTCAATTCTTATTCCCTTTTAGCTTATCTTCCCCTTTTATTATTTTGGACCTATTATTACCAAAGGGTCCACAAAAAACCATGCACAAGGAAGAGATGTAAAAGGAATCCATATATTTATCATAAATCATGAAATTTGTAACCAAGTACATTTCATTTGAAACAATTGCAATTACAGTCATTTAAGAAAAATAGAGGTTGTAACAGGTTTCATGTTGACAAACCCATATGTTTTGATCATGTTTTGACAAGTATTTTATCTCTCTTGATGATCTTTGTGATATGGTCTAAATGGTCAAAGGTTTGGTGATCGTTCTTGGTTGATGATATGGTTTCCTTAGAGAGGTCGCATACATGACCCCTTGTTCTTTGGTCATTGAGGTTGTTTTTGTTCTCTTTGATCGCATGACTTGGTTTTCTCTTTGACCTGAGTTTATTGTTGTCCTCTTCAAACTAGGTGTCATGTTTATGTTTCTCTTCAATTGAAGGTGTCTTTTGTTTGCCCTTTGGTCAAAGGGGTGATGGTTGTGTCTTTGTTATCTTGCTTTGTTTATGGTCTTTGACAATGTGAACATCTTCACTTTGAGCACATAGATTTGGGACTTTGGTCCCCTTCATTCAATGGTGATTCCTGGATACTTGTTAATGTTGTGTGACTATGTTGTGTGAATACCTTTTGATGATAATGGTTGCCTTAGATGTTCCAAGGATGGGGGGAGTAAGGATAGTTAGAGTTTATGTTAATGGTTGTTTGGAAACCCTAATGATTATCGATTTGAAACCCCAATCCTAGTGTATGAGTACATGGGATTAATGCTTGATTGGATAATAAGCATGTATTGAAGTGTTTTCTGTTTGCTACTTGTGGAACCCTAATGTTGTAGGTTGAATGAACATTATAGCTAGTTATCGATATGGTATCTCTTATGTGACACAGGGTGATGATTATAAGCCTTGATGAGGCATGGTGAGCTAATGATGTTCCCTGCAAGAACAAGAATAGTGTGAATGGTCTAATGACCATAATGATGTATTTGTGCCTAATGTGAGGTGATGAGGAGTGATTGACCCACAGTGATGTGATGATGGTGATGGCCTTGTGTAAGGAAGTGAGACAGTATCATGCTATGATGTGATCAGCTTTATACTTAATACGTTTTATATCTTCTGGAGTTGCAATCTATCCTTATCTTTGTAGAATTTGTTTACAGATTATATGTTGTAACTTGATTGATGAATTAAAAGTTAACTAATTGGCAATAAATAATCAAGTGAAATCCTAATCATGTAGTTTCCCTAAGACATAGATCCTTAATATCCCTATAGAGGATAATGTGAAGCATGTGGTGTACCTACTGAAGGGCAATGTTGTCCATTGGTGGGCCATTGAGGAGGAGAAGAGGCATGGTGTGGTGATCGGTTGGGAGGATTTTTGGTGGGAGTTTGTAAGATGATACTTTGTAGAGATGTACCTTGATGAAATGATATCACAGTTTAAGAAGATATGATAGGGATCTATGACAATCAACGAGTATCATACTAAGTTCATGGAACATTTGAGGTTTTTCCCACACATGGCTGCAACAGACAAGCAGAGAATCTGGCGTTTTGAGAATGGATTGAGCATAGAGATGACGACAATGGTGTCATCTTTGGAGAACAGAGAGAAGTTTGTCATGTTTGTGGAGTCCATGAGAAGGGTAGAGCGGTCGACGATAGAGAAGAGTGAAGCTAATGCCAAGATGAGACCAACACAATTTCAGGGGCAATATTCTGGAGGCTTCAAGAAGCCTAGGTTTTCAGCACCTTAGTCATTGCAAAGGTCAGTGGTACAGTCTCAATGATCACTCAGTAAGGGCATTAGTTTTAATGACAAGGTCATCTAGGATGCAATTTGATACAAGCACATGTTATAGGTATGGACAGTA
Source organism: Alisma plantago-aquatica (assembly GCA_963693085.1). NCBI lineage: Eukaryota > Viridiplantae > Streptophyta > Magnoliopsida > Alismatales > Alismataceae > Alisma > Alisma plantago-aquatica. Next base: position 874,184,410 of record OY856409.1, read on the forward strand.
AGGGCATATGAGGATTTTTTGTCCAGTGAAGGATGAGGAGGTGATGCAACTGCCGAGATAGAGTCATCAAGGGTCGGAAAAGAAACAACAATCCAACAGTGCTGGAGTCAGAGGACGTGGTCAGGCATCACAGGCAGGATCTTCTAGGCAAGCCAGTAGAGGACGGGGGTGACAATAGGCATTGGATCGATTCTACGCCATGATTTAGTAGGAGGGAGTGTTCAATCAATGGGTCATGATAGGTCAGATGGAGTTATTTTATTCTAATTTATCTTCTTCCTCCTTTATATCTATTTTGGTTGACCTGGATGTGACGCACTCTTTTATCACTACCAAAGTGATAGATAGTTGTTCCTTGCTTGTTAATCATAGATCTGACAGCCTTTTCTTAGAAACTCCTCTAGTTGGTTCTGCTGAGTAATGGGAAGTGTGTCCATCCTACGTTCTTTCTTTCTCATGACACAACATTCATTTGGAACTTATACCACTTGACATGCATGGATTCATTGTGATCCTTGGAATGGATACTTTTGAGAAGTACTGAGTGGTCTTCGAGTGTGGTTCCAAGGTAGTGACATGCTTTGACGGTGATATCTTGTGGATCTTCCAAGGAGATAGGAAGATTCTTCCAACATGTCTGGTGTTAGGAAATTATTGTAAGTACCCAGAACTCTTGTTTCTTTTCCTCGTGCAACATTGTCTATTTGGGTCTCTGGCATCTGCCCTATTTCTCCTCTGCCACCCATGGTAGGAGGGCATGAAAGGGACCACACCCCATTTTTATCTATGTCTTTGATGCGTCATGAGTCAATACATAACTTTCTAATGCCAGTCTGGTTATGCCGCTCCCTGGGTTTCCCCTAGCTTCTTCGCTAGTCATGGCATTGACAAGAGATGGGGAGTGGGGTACCCATAGCCATGGTGTAGATAGTGAAAGATGAGTGTGTCTGACCTAGTGCAAATATATGGAAGGTACAATCATGATGTCAGGGGAAATTCATAGCTCTTGGTTTTAGAAAGTGTAGCTCCACAGACGACTATGAATAACTGGAGTGGGGGTGTGGGAGATAGGAAGGAGTAGCCAAGTTACTATAGCATTATTTTCACATTTGACATGATTTTCTTTGATCAAACTTAGACTTTAGGATGATATATGAGTTTTGAAGTATGATAGTTTATGAAGCTTTTTTTATGCTTCACCTCCATCGTGCCTATATCCAAGATTTGGGGCTATTGGTGTATATGTCATCTTAATTTTTCTTTATTCGATCTCAGGTTTTAATTCAAGAGCATTTATTTGATTGGTTGATATTTGGATTTGTATCGTTTTATTGGTGTGTCCTATGGGGTAGATTTCTATATGAATTTTGATCGATTTCTTGAGATCTATCCATTGGGTTAGTTAGGAGTCATGAATCTGACTCTACTTTCTTGATTTTTAAGACTTGATCTCTAATTAGGGTTTATAAGATAATGATTAGGTTTTTTTGGGTTATAATGACATGAAAGGTTTAAGTTTGAGATCATGAATCTAGGAGCAAGTGTTCCTATTGAAACTACATAAGTGGTCCTTGACTTGGGTTTTAATATACTACATTCATACAATTCTTATCCTTTAATCATGTTTCAAGTTCATATTCCATATTACATAGTGTGAGAACCTAAATATTTTAAGAGGTATTTATATATGCACATCATATAAAGATTTACTGCATTAAGATTCATGTTAAGATCAAATCAGCTAAAAGAACATACCTCTTCATGTTTAAGATCAATAAGGTGATTATGGATGAAAGCCCTATGTAAGATAAGATCAGATTAAGAACAAATATTTAGGCCCTACTCATGAAATATTTTATGGAAGGTTGGTGCTTTGTGAGCCCTCTTTGCATTATGGGTTCAAGCCCAATCCTATTCACTTTTAGTTTGTTCAGAGGACTGTTCACTTTCAGTGTGTTCGGTATGTATATGTTCTTGTTCACTTTCAATGTATTCATAAGACTGATCACTTTTGGTGTGTTTGGTATGTTTCTGTTCCTATTCACTTTTAGTGTGTTCAGAAGACTATTCACTTTCAGTGTGTTTGGTATGTTTATTTACTATTCACTATCAGTGTATTCAGAAGATTGTTCATGTTCAATGTGTTTAGTATGTTTATGGTTCACTGAGTAGGTTCCCTAATAAGAAAGCTTAATCAAGTTAGTAGTACATCTGGAGATCATGAATAATGTTTAAGTGTGTTCATAGTGCATCCTCAATGCATAATTAATGTTTATGAAAGTTCATATCAATTTTTAAAGCTTTATGTTAAGTTATCTTCATATATTCATACTTAACCCAACCACTTACAATCAGTTTGTTGAATGCATGGTTGCCGGTGCAATGCCCACAGGTAAAGAGAAAGTGTATAAGATAAAGCCATATGATTTGCAAGGACTAGCTCAAGGATCTATATATGAGTTCAAGACATGGTGGCGTTCCATCTATAAGATCCAAGGATTTTAGTGAGTTTACCAGTTGTATCATGTGTAATGTTCCTTGATGTAATTTTGTGAAAAGAGTATGTATGAGAATCCATATATCTATATCCTATCTAAAGTTGTTTTTATTATTGTAATGAATGATATATGCTATTTGTAACATTCCCAAGTGTAATCATGATGATCAATACTTCTAATTTTTTTTCAGGATTATACATGGGGGCTGTTATAGGAAGATAGGATGGCAAAGGATCATCTACTTAAAAATATGCAGGTATATATATACAAGAGTAGGAGGGCGGTGAAGGAAACTAGGTGTCCAACTAAACATGCCACTTGTCCACCAAAGAACATCCATGCAAGCACCAAACATGCAAATGAAACCAGGGTAATCTATACCAAATCAAATCAGTGAGCTAACTTGGTCCAAAGGACCAACGGCCAAAGAGGAACCAAGGTAATCCACTTTGGTCGAAGAAGAAAACCTACCGACCAAAACCCTAGAGTCCTTAGCGACCAAGGAGAGGGTTCAAGACCCTTCGACTGCAAGGAAATAGGGAACACACAAAACATCTTTGACCACTAAAAAACACAACCATAGAAAGGCCATCAGTCGCTACACACCAAGGAACCAACACCAACTAGGGCATCCATGGCTCCCATGCAAACCCTTACTCCACACATGCATCACCACTTCAATCCTCATTAAAACAAGGTACACAAATTCACTCTCAAGCACCACTCTCCTATTAAAGATTGCAAAACATAAGAGATACATCAAACATGTGACAAATTTTCAAGATAAACCCTCAACATGGGTAAATTGCACTTAGGTCCAAGACAAGCACACATATAGCATAACTAGCTCAAACATCATGCAAACTGGACCAAACTGAATGAACAAGCATGTAACATGTTATTAAGACACATCATATGATTAAATTAAGGGCTAAGCATCTTATTAAGAAAAACAAAGAAAGATCAAGGAAGAAATCTAGGTTAGGGGTTTACAAATATAAACCCCTAACAAGGATTTTTCCCCCAAAATCCTACACAAAAAGAGATGGATACTACCATCACATCTTGTCCTTAAAATTCCACGTGTCTTCCTCCATTCCATGATGATTCCACAAAACCTTATACAACACTATGTCCTTCTTCTTCAACTTCTTCACCCTTCTATCCTAGATCAAAGAAAGACCTTCTACATACAATATAGTCTCTTCCAACTCCTCCTCAATAGGCTGCAACATTAACTTTGTGTCAGGGTGACACTTCCTCAACATCAAAACATGGAAGACCAGTTGCAACCTTTGCAACTCAGGTTCCAAATCCAACCTATAAGTCACCTTCCCAAAATGTGCCACCACAGGGTAAGGTCCCTTATACCATGGATCCAACTTACCCTTCTTCACAAACCTCAACACGCCTTTCCATGGAGAGACCTTGAGGTACACATTTTCTCCCTCTTGGAACTCAGATGGCCTACAACAATTATCAACATAAGATTTCTATCTATCCTAGGATGCCTTCAACTGTTGATGTATCATCTTAATCTTCTTTTTTGTGTGTTGTACTAGCTCAAGCCCTAAAAGCTCATACTCACCCATTTCATACAAACACAATAGAGATCTACAACATCTCCCATATAAAGCCTCATAAGGTGCCATATCGATACTCCTCTGATACATATTGTTGTAAGAAAACTCTATCAAACTGAGGTGTACATCCCAACTACCCAAAAATTGAAGAACACAAGCTCTTAACAGATCCTCCATCATTTGTACAGTCCTCTCACACTATCCATCTGTTTGTGGGTAAAATGATGCATTGAAGCTCAACTGTGTACCCATGGCTGTGTGTAGACGCTCCAAAAAGTGAATGGTAAACTAGGGACCTCTATCATACACTATCGTCGCTGGAATACCATGCAGACATACTACTCATAGAGATACACCTATACCAAATTTTGAGATGTATATGTTGTCTTCAAGGGAAGAAGTGTGCTGACTTGGTAAACCTATCCACTACTAACCCAGATGGAATCATGATGTTTTTCTATCCTCGGGAGACCAACCACGATGTCCATCATGATATTATTCCATTTCCACTATAGTATAGGTAACTATTGCAACGTCCCTACAAGTTTCTGATGCTCGACCTTGACCTGATTACATACTAGACACTTTGCCATGAACTCATGTAGATTACTCTTCAAGACATGTCACCAATAGAAATCTTTCAGATTATGGTACATATTGGTTCTACCTGGATGCTTAGTGTACATTGAGGAGTGATCCTCTTCTAGAACCAACATCCTCAGATTTTCAACATCGGAAACCACTGCTCTATTGTAGTAACACATTGTCCCATCCTATGACTCATGGGAACCATCGTGCTTCTCACTGTCAAACTATCATCAGACTTGTTGTATCATGGTATCCTCTCACTTTACAACTTTGATCTACCACCTCAATGTAGAATTCATCTGCAACTATCCAACAATCCTGCCAACAAGGAGACCTCCAACTTTACATTGATATGGTGAAGAGACACTAACCAGTCTCACTTATGGCACACCAAAGAAAACAACTATGCCTTAGCAGTAGATGATGATGAAGAAGACTTCCTACTTAATGCATCTTCCACTATGTTCAGCTTTCCTAGATAGTAGTCTATGGAGCAATCATAATCTTTGATGAACTCCATCCAGCGTCACTTCCGCATATTTAGCTCCTACTTCGAGAAGATATACTATAGGTTCTTGTGGTTGGTGAAGTTTTGACACTTCTCACCATAAAGGTAGTGCCTCTAAATCTTCAAATCATGGATCATAACTACAAGCACTAGATCATGCATCAGGTAGCTCTCCTCATGTTTCTTAAGCCATCACAAAGTAAAAAAATCACATTTTTATCTTGCATCAACACACATCCCAACCCATTCCTCAACATGTCATAGAAGACGATATAGCCCCTCCATTATTTTCGCAAAACCAACACTTTTGCACTAGTCAACTTCTCCATTTAAAGCTGGAACGCTGACACTTGTCATCCCAGACAAATGATACACCTTTCCTCGTCAGCTTCATTAGGGGTAACACCACAACACTGAAGTTCTTGATAAATCTCTTGTAGTAGCTTGCCAGACCTAGGAAATAGTGAACCTCCATCAGTGTCTTCGGCTGCCCCCAATATAACACAAACATAATCTTCTTAGGATCCACTCAAACACCTTCAACAAATATCACATTCCCAAGGAGAGACACCTCCTTCAGCCAAAACTCACACTTGTTGAACTTGGCGTACAACTTATGATGTCTCAACAAAGTCAAAGCTTTTCCTAGATGCTGCTCATGGTGTTGGCTATCTCAGGAGTATATCTGGATGTCGTCAATGAACACAACCATGAACTAGTCAAGATAAGATCAGAACACTCTGTTCATCAGATCCATGAACACTACCGGTGCATTGGTTAGCCCAAACGGCATAACCAAAAACTTGTAGTGACCATACCTAGTCCTAAAAGCTGACTTGGGTATGTCATCCACTTTGATCCACAAGTGATGGTATCCTCACATCAGGTCTATCTTGGAGAACATTGTAACTCCTATCAATCGATCGAACAAATCATCTATCCTTAGAAACATGTACTTGTTCTTGATTGTCACCTTGCTCAACTACCAATAATTGATGCACAACCTCGTAGATTCATCATTTTTATTAACAAACAACACAAGAGCACTGCAAGGGGAAGTTCTTGGTCTAATAAACCCCTTTTCTAGTAACTCTTGCAACTACTTCTTCAACTCTTGCATTTCAGCTGGTGCCATTCAGTACAATGTTTGTGCTATCAATTGTGTACCATGAACCAAATTGATCTCAAAGTCAATTTCACGAGTTGGGGGAATAGCGGGAAACTCATTGGGAAACACATCTTCAAACTCTCAGACAATGGGAACCTCTTGGATACTAGGACTCCTCAACTTAGTATCTACCAAATGTGCCAAGAACGCTTTACAACCCTACCCCATAAGCATCTCCACCAAGGGAAGATGAGTCAAAGAAGCTTCAGAGTCCTTTGCACTCCACCACGAGGACGAGGCAACCATCCATTGCAAACACAGGAGAAGATGATGATGTTGGATGGGCATCTTACCAGGATTGGTAAATAGGGATAACTACCATATATATGGGTTTATATTTCTTGTCTCGAGTCCAAAGGAACTCAGAGTTCTCAAAATTGTTGCCATTAACATGAGTAATCTATTTAGATCAAAATTGGGACTAGGAGTCCCTATTTCTCACAGACCTCCTCCCTGCATAACATGTAGGAGATGAGTGTTGGCCCTAGGATGGTCATTTGACAGTCCAATGTGTTCACATATCTGAGATAGGGAAACGACCAAGAGAAAATTTTTGTGACAGCCAAAAATTGACCCAGATTTTGGGCGAGAATCAGTGAATCATCATCATTACAACAAATCAATCCCAAACCTTACAAAATTATTTTCATATATCTAAAAATTATGGTTATTTGAATCCCAACTATATAGGAACTTCCAAAAATCATTTGAGTGGTTACATAAGGTCAACAAGCTCTCAAATTTTAGCCATAGCTCCCCATTATCATGTATAATATTATTTTGGGATTATATTTTCAATTTTGTCAACCAATATTTTTAGTATTTTAACTTAGTTTTAACCACCATAATTCCCACTAAATCATAGGAATAACATTAACTTACCAAAATTGGCCATGATGCTGATTTCATCATGATATTTGTCAAAAATTTTTGTTTTATCACTTATTTTGCCCTCAAAAGGCATAAATGGCACTTTAAGAAATATGATCAAATAAAGAGGTGTAAATAAGTAACCATTCAAAAACATACATGTGAAATTGGGGGTGTGACACTTCCTCTCCTCTTCCTTGGAGCTCGTCGATGTGATCTTAATGGTGGAAAAGCAGCTCAACCTTGGACCAAGGTGACTGAACCCTTACTTATGGTGAATCTAGGGTTGGAGCATCTTCCTTTGTTGATCATGGTGATCCTTGTTCTTGGTAAGTGGTTTATCCCTCTTAATCTCATTTTTCTAGAACCTTACCTTCTCTTTTCTTCTCCTTGACACAACCATGGTTCTCCATGGTGGTTTTCTTGAGGAAATCCACTCTAATAGAGGTAGAATCCATGGTTTTCCATGGTAGTACCTTTGTGAGATGGAGATCTCCTCCTTTCCCTTTCTTATTTTCTTAGGGTTTTTACCCTCTTCTCGTTGATCTTTCATTTGACCTTGGTTTGCTTTTCTTATCTTGAGGTGATCTTGCTTAGTCGTGGAGTTGATCCAAGCTTAGTATTTATTCTCTGTCTTGGAGCTCCTTGGCTTTTGGAGTATGACCTTCACCTCATGGTGGGTTATATAACTCTCTCCTTTTCTATTGTTTCACCTTAATCTTGCATGCAAAGTTTATCTTATCTCTAACATTTTTATAAGATGAAGATGCTTGATGATGATACCTTGCTTTAGGGTTTATCATTCTACAGTAAACTTATAAAGATTATCTCTTTCTCTTAAACCCTAATTCTTGTACCCTAGATTTAATGGATGGTGGGAATGTTGGCTCTTTCATGCACTCTTTTAAATGATGATTTCCCCATGTCTTGGTTCTATTTTCTCTCTCTTGTTGATCAAGATTTTGGATGCATGTGATGCTTTGGAACGTTAGTGTTTTCCCCATGATCATGGTTTAGTTATCCCTATGTTTTGGTGATCAGATTCTAGGATTTTAGATGATGTTTTCCTTGAAATACATCACTCTTTGAGATTTCAATTTCATGTTTATAAACCCATCTATTTTGATAATGTTTTAACAAGTAATTTTCTATCTCTTGATGATTGTTGTTATATGGTCCAAGTGGTTGAAGTTTTAGTGATGGTTCTTATTTGACGAGATGGTTTCCTTATAGAGGTTGCATAGATGATCCCTTGTTCTAAGGTCGATGAGGTTGTTTTTGTTCTCTTAGGTCGCATGACCTAGTTTTCCCTTCAACTTGAGTGTACATCTGTCCACTTTGACCTAGGTGTGATATTTTTGTTTCTCTTTAATCAAATCTGCCTTGTGTTTCCCCTTCGGTGTCTTTGGTCACTTGCTTTGGTGATAGTCTTTGGTAACTTGCTTTGGTCGATGGTGGTTCTTGGGCACCTATTTATATTGTTTAACTACCTTGTGATGATAATGGCTGACTTAGGTGTTCCAAGGATGTATATGTAGATTTGATGTTAATATCTATTTGGAATCCCTAATTGGTTATCTATGAGAAACCCTAACTCTAACGTTTGAGTACATGGTGATTAATGTTTACTTTCTTGGTTAACTAGCATGTATTGAAGTGTGTTCTCTCTCCTACTTTGATAACCCTAATGTTGTAGGTTGAATGAACATTATAGATAGTGATTGGTATGGTTTTTCTTATGTGACACAAGGTGATGACTATAAGCCTTGATGAGGCATGGTGAGCTAATGATGTTCCCTGCAAGAACAGGAACAGTGTGAATGGTCTGATGACCTTAATGATGGCTTTGTTCCTAATGTGAGGTGATATCCTTTGATGATGTGATGAGGGGTGGTTGTCCCATAGTGATGTGATGATGGTGGTGGCCTTGTGTAAAGTAGTGAGATAGTATCATGCAGTGATGTGAACAAATTTATGTTTAATGCATTTTATATCTTCTAGAGTTGCAATCTACCGTTAATGTTTGTAGAATTTGTCATGGGTTTATACATTATAACTTGATTGATGCATTAAAGATACCCAATTGGCAATAACTAATTGAAACCCTAAACATGTAGTTTCCTAGAGCCATAGATCCATCTTCAGCGTCAGTACTTGCTGGATGGTGAAACGAGTAATTCCTAAAGGAAACGCAGAGCGCATATTGTTGAATATGTGGGGTTACAACTTGAGGGAATATCCTTGCATCCACAATTACATGTTATGGAGGATGACTGAGGTCATGCCTTGGCAGGAGAACCGTTGCCATCGTATCTCATTTTATGATGTGATAAAGGAAAGTTGTGTTTGTACCTTATATGATTGGGTTTGTATACCCTATTTACTAGTGACGTGCCTATATACCAAGGCATACTAGGTTGTTTTGCAGTGGGACTCGATATGTAACTACAGAGGACTCAGACTGACCAACAATGTGGTAGATCATAGGAGTCTGGTCCTCCTAGATCTTGTATGGAATTGATTTCAACTTAGTAGTGGTTGGTTGGAGTATGAATGGTAAACCTCATCTTCACATGGCATAATAAAATACGTAATATAGTCATGTAGTATATTTTCTTAGGGTTAAACACGATTCACATTTAATGAATCTTTGCCTTATTTCTTATAATATTTAGTTGATAACAGTTATACATTGTTCTTCATATTGCTTCTATAAGTATATGATGTTCTACTAATAAGTAATAAATACTTAATTTTCTTAATCTACCTAAGATATGTTATTAGTTTTTAATAAATCATTTAGCTTAATTTTCTCATCTTGTTAATGGTATTTCTTTCCTGCTATATATTTATCTGGGTTGAAAATAGTTGTTGGTAGAGAGTTATATCTCTCTCTGGGATGTTTGTCTCACCCCATGGGATTCCACATCTTTTAGGTGGATGTGCATGATGTGGTAGAGATCGTATGGTTGAGGAAGAGCAGCCAGTAGATCAGTAGTTGTTGAAGGTTGGATATGTTGCTAGTGTTTTGCAGTAGAGTCATATGTGTCGTCCCTACACTCTTAGGTCCTTGGAGGGGGGTTTTAGACATTGTACATCGATACAAGATTGTTGGTAGTATGCCATGGTTGTACATGTATGGCTTGTATATGTAAACAAGTTATCTTTGTAATAGGTTTGAGGTTGTGCAATATGGCCACTATATAGTGAAGTGTATACCTTTATGGTATGATGTGTGGTACATGTGATGGCAGTTTGTGAACTCTGATGCATATGTTTCCGCTTGTGATGGTTATATCAAATCGGTTTTAATTTACCCTATTTTGTGGTAATGTGGTTGTTAGTTGATAATTATCTATTTTAGTTTTGAGTAATCTCTCTTTAGTGTGATCGGTGTGTCACAAAAGTGTTTAGGTATTCGATTTTAATAAAAAATTGACTAATTTGACTCTGAACTGACCGGTTCAAGTGTTGAACTAAGTGATTGGAGTGTGTGGTTGATAGATATTTCATTGGCTAAATATTGGTTGAACTCTAGCATCAATCAAGAAGTTCACTAAGTGAACTAATTGGCTCAATGTACCAAATGATCAGTTCATGTGATGAACCATCTGGTTCATTGATCAATTCTATTGAATCAAGGATTAGTGTTGACATCATGTTGTTCATTAATTGGATATTAATTTTCAATACAATTGTGATTGAGAAACATGATGGAACGATAGGTTCATGTATTGAACCAATGAACTCGCATGCAACCTGATTGGTTCACATGTGCACTAATCTTTTCGCCGCTCATAGGATGCAAAAATTCATGAAATTACATCCCCTTTGACTCTCACTCAGACTGGGAACCATGACCCTCCTATAATTAGAGGGGTATTGGGGGCTTCTCAGACACATTAATTGACTGACAATTGTTGTCTTCCCTAGTTGTGGTAACTGAAAGTACTCGATCAAGTCCTACCCGATAAAAGAAGGTATAGTAAGGGAGAACAATTATAGGAGAGAAATTAGAAAGGGACAAATCCTACATATCCGCTCATATAGAATGATAGGAGTTCCTGATGGTGCATGTGGACTGCTATAGGCAAGGAGATCCCTACCTCTCTCTCAGAGGGCAAATTCAACTGATGTCCATGGTGAATAACCAGGATATTGACGCAGATATTTTCCATGTGCAACTTGAAGAAAGTGCAGATTGAAATGAGGGAATTGTCATTGGACTTGTTCTAGAACCAAGTATAATCTCACAACCATGTTTCCCATTACATAGTTATTGGCGCGATCTACTATTGAAAGGGGATTATGGCAGTTAAATTTTTGTTTCTTCTACCTGCATTGTCGCCATATTTCCCTACAAGCATAATCTATAGCACCCACACTCTTTACTATAATAGGTTTTCCCAGGATTCTACAAAGACTCATCATGTAAAAATGGTATCCAGGGTCTAGGAACAAGTTTCCTATCTACCATGTGCACTATGGTAGCCATCGACTGTCCAAACATAATCCAAAATGTTGGCTTAACCAATGTTGTAGGGTTTAGAGGAGGGTACAGTTTAGGGGAGGGTATAGACTATGTTGTTCCTATATTGGATAATGTAAACTTCAGTACCCTATGGTGTTCTCCATCAGTTGGCATACCAGTATGATTCTCCTCATACTCATCATGATGTTTAACCATATCTAAATAACCATTAATGGATTGGAATGGAGAACACATAGCAATAAAAATGATATCCTATGTCCATGTAGATAATAGGATCCTAGCACTGATATCGTTAAACATTGGATACCATTGCACAAAAAAATAAATTGTTTCAAAACAAAATATTAATCAACAATAACCATCATCATTAACCAAAAAATAGAAAATGCAACATATAAAATTGTAACCACTTATGAAGAAATTTTACATAAGAGGGGACATTAATTTTATTCTTTCACATGAAACTATACATGATATCTTGGCTGACCATTGTCACAAATTTTGCATACAAAAATTATGTAATTCAAACTTTACAACACAAACACAAAAATAGGTCATGAAAACCAAAAACTGACTTGTTGAGATATATTGATATAAAATCACATTTACCAGACATGAGTGTACATGGCCAACTATAAGACACCACCAAGTGACCACTACCAACAACTTTCTACTATTTTTTGTCTAAAGGTGACTTCCCATCGCTAAAAGAGTTTGTATGAGGATGAACATCTCATTAATGTGCATAACCACAAGGGTGACACTAATGTTCCATCAATATTACATAACATTTGTAGAGAATTATATGCATATAAGACTTCTATATTGAACATAACACATGAAGATGAAATGACAATCTCCACATTATATACTCAGTAATAGATTCAATACAAATATAATACAAGAAAAAATCTCAAGGCATAAAAGACAAAGAAAATCTTAGGTGAAATGTGAAGATAATAAAGGCAACATGTAGTTACATGGAAAGTTTTCTTATATTGTTAAGCTATAGGTAGTTTGAGTCATACAACCTAGACCAATAGATAGTGATTGTGAAGTTTCCTTTCCCACCATATAAGATTGTACGATTATCGATCTCCATAAGATCCCACAAGGCCATGATTGTTGTGGTGTACCATTTGTAAACACTATATATGCTAATCATTTAATTTTTTTTTCAAAGGTATTCATTTTTATTGTGTATAAAATATAGTCATTCACTTTGTAAGGAAAAATGGTTCCATTTATTGTAATTCACCCATTCTTAATATAATTTCTATGTCATCATTGTGACTATCTGATTATACATAAAGTGTAATGTCTATCCTTATATTTTGTTGTTCAATTGGAACAATTACTTGTTGTGTGATTTCATATTCTTGTCCATCGACATTTTTATATGCATAGGGTGATCCTATGGGTATTTTTCTATATAAGGTATCATTCCTTGTTTAATAAATGAAGCTCCTGCTCTTGAATCTATTAATATTGTGGTCATACTCCATTCTTGTCCATTAAAGTATTTTACATATAGTTTATAATTTCTAGCATTTCTATTATCTGCTAGAATTCTTAAATATGATGTTCTTTGTACATTTCTTAATATTGGTCATAATCTACCGTTATATCTATCTGTACTAGTTTTAGATTCTTCTATTATATCTTCATTTGTTAATTGTAACTGGTTTCCTTCATAATACAATTTTCTTCGGATTCTATTTTATGTACTAAAGGTTTTTTAGAGACATTTGTATTTATATTTTTTGGTATATCTATTTCTAAGATTATATCTGGTTTTGTACTTTTCGCTACCTCCTTAAATAGGTTAGGAAGTATAATAATTTCTTTGTCTTCAAATTTTTCAGAGTGATGTGTATTGATGAGAGCATAGCTTATTATATAGGTAATTGAATATGGAATGGAGCCTTTTTTCATGAATTCTGGTCTCCAAAAATCTTGTATCGAACTTCAAGTTCTATTGATATTATTATCTTGAATTTTTATACTTATCTTGGGATAAATGTTAAAAATTAATTTTTGATGGCTAAGGTTTCCTTGTAGAATATCCTAATGTAGCTTCTCTTCTGTCATTAATTATATTATCCATTAATACAATTTTAATAGGTGAATCTATTCCTTCTCAAAAAGTTTCTGTGATCATTATTTGGATAGCTCATATATGAATTCATCCTATTTTAGATCTATCTTTTATTCTTTCCATTCTCCTCATCAAGTCTTCTTTCGATCTAAGGATATATTTATCCTATTTCTAGTATATTCAATCTGCATAGGCATCTCTCTATTGGTTATTTCTTTATAGAATATATGTTTTGTTTGAGTAATTTTTTCAAAGGGAGATGTTCTAAATCCATATAAATTTTCTAATCTTATTTCAGTACTTCTAATTTGATTAAATAATCTTCTATCTATTAATATGTCTTGCAAGAAGTTTCCCTCTTCTTCTTGATATTCTTCGATTATTTCTTCTTCAGTCTGATTTTGTATCTGAGAAATAATAGATTGATCCATCGGATTGTACATCGTCTGTTAACTGAACAAATTCCTAAATATTTTCTATTTCAAAGAGTTTGTCTTCTATTATTTCTTCAAATTGTTTTTGATTAATGATTCTAGATCCTCTACTTGGACATTTGTTTTCATAGTGTCCTTTTTCTTGACATATAAAGCATTTACAAATTTTTGAGTTTTTGACATTTTTATTATAGTTTCTTTTTCTTATGTAATATTTTTGCTTTGGTTTTGGTTTAAAACCAAATATTTTCTTCTTTTTAAATTTATACTTATTTCTTCTATTATATTTTATTGGTTCACATCCTATTGTTATCAGGTGTGTTCATTATGAACAACAAAGTCCTTGCTTTACTAATTTGTTTGTTTTTCTATTTAGTGTAGCTTCGGCACACCATTCTTCTAATTTCATTCTTAAAAATTCAATTCTTCCTCCTAATGTATCTACTCTTTGCCCTATATATTGGGGATACAATTGCATAGCCTTAAAACCACAAGGATCAGGTATTTTGTATAAAACAAATTTAGTAGGCTTTTATTTGTTACATTTTCTTTATCTGTTCTATCATATATCTTATAAAAGTATTCTTGAAATTTACATATATAGTCATCTATGAGGCACATGTCACAAAACTTTAGATTATATAATAAAAAGGTAAGTGTTTGTTTTTCTTTTTCTTTTTCTATATCTCTATTTGTATTCCATGTTTCTCTTAGAAATGATCTACGTATTTCATTCTCATGATTATTTACTACTTGTTCTAAGGTAGTTTTTGTTCCTTTTACCGCCTCTGTCATTATCATTTTATCATTTCCACCAATCTTCTACTATTCCTTGGAAGGTTAAATTGAAAAATCATATTGTTGTGGCAATATCCTAGCTTTTTGTTATCGATAGATATATGACTTTTTCCCATCTTGTTATTGCTTCATCTATATTTTTGAAAAAATTTTGATTGTAATAAATTCCATTTGCACTAATATTTTCTTGATCCATATAGTCTATTGGAGTTTCTGGAGCAATACTTTTTAGGCTTCTATCTGATGCCCAATTAATTCCTTTGTATCTATTTCTATCTATGGGTTGTCTTTAGAAACTAGGATCTGACCAGTATCTAGCTCCTTGTTGTTCTGGAGTTTCATTTCTACTTGATTGTCTACTAGGGATAGTTATTGGTATATATATTGTTACTTGACTACTACAAGCTTCAACATCTATTGGTTTCATAATTATAGTTCTGACTTTTTCCATTAGTCTATTAATTTCTTGGCTAAAGGTATTTAATTCTTTTGCATCAACCTCTGCATATTTATTTTCAAATTGTTCGATTCTAAAGTCATATGTTTCTTCTATCAGGAGGGGGCATAAACTTATCTCATTTTCACTTATTTGGAATATATTTATTTTTTATATAAAATCAATATTTTGCTTTTCGTATAGATATTCCATTGTTTTCTGTAATTCTACTATCATTTCTTGAACTTTTTGAAAGCTTTTTAAAATATTTTTATGAGCTTGTACTTCTAGTTTTTTGTACATATTAATCTATGTTTGCTTCGATCTCTATATCGAAATCTTTTTCTATGTTATTATCTAAGAATTTTAAATTATCTTGTTCATATATATATATATATATATATATATTTATTTATATATATATATATTTATATATATATATATATAGAGAGAGAGAGAGTCAGGCTAGAATACACTCGAGTGTATTCAGAGCAGAATACACTGAAGTAGTTTTTCATGATGCAATATTTTTTTCAAAAATCGAATCTATTGATCTTCTTAAACATGTTGTGAATAGCTCATATGAAAATTTTGAGCACATTTGGACATTTATAGGTCATTTTATAAAGACCGCCAAAATTATACATTTCAAATTAGTTTCACACGTCTTTTGTTGCCCTTGGATGAGTGACTTACACTCATCCAAATGGGCTCAAAATTTGTATGTAGCGTAGTTACAGTATGATGGTGAAGATCAATGATTTACATTTTGCAAAAAATAGTCTTGATATGCAAACACACTTGAGTGTATTCATGCGATCTATACACTCGAGTGTATTCTAGCCTGACTATATAAATATAAATATATATATATATATATATATATATATATATATATATATACACAGAGAGAGGGGGGGTTAGGATATTGTATCTATTCCTTCCAGATAGAATTGGGGAATCCGAGGAGATGGGGAAAGGCGGCGCGGGCGATGGAGGGGAAACCCTAAAGGACGATGGTAGATCGGCCGGTGGAGGTAAGGACGGAAGGAAGAGTCCTCTACGGAAGACTGTAGGGACACATCGCCTGATCAAAGAAACTGGATTGAATTTCACTTACAGAAATATGCGAGGGACAACTCCAGAAACGGAAATAGAAACCACACCGGCGGAAGTCTCTAACGTTACGGGCATGGACATGGATGCGCCGCTCAAGGATGGCGGCAACCTGTATCCACCAAATGAATCATCTCAGAGGAAAAGTCTGAACTTTAAACAAGCTTGTTTAGGGCAAGGTCAGGGCGGCGTAACAAATCCTGTGTTTATTGACGACATACCGGAAGAGAGCTTGAACCCGGAGGACATAGAACTAATTAATGTACATGGATACCCTGAAATTTACGTGGCTCCAGAGGCGGAGGAGATCCTCAGTAGGCCATTCAAATATTCAGTGATCGTGAAACTGTTGGACAGATCTGTAGGGTTCCTCACTATGTCTGAACGACTGAAACTCCTTTGGAGGATAACAGGGAGGTTCGAACTGTATGAATTATCCGATCAGTATTATGTGGCTCAATTCTATAATAAGAACGACCACGAGAATGTGTTGATGGGAGGCCCATGGTCTCTGTTTGGGGGTTGTCTCATGGTATGGCCCTGGGATGGATACTTTGAACCATCTAAGGGCATACCAGATCATATTGTTACCTGGGTACGGGTGATAGGACTACCCATTCATTATTACAATCTGGAAATATTTGAAAAGATTGGGCAAGCAACAGGGAGACTAATCAAAGCGGATAATCACTCTATCAACAGAACGCGGAGTCTCTTTGCTAGACTGGCAATAGAATTGAATACCAACCTACCTATTCATCCAACAATTCTCATTAACGGGAGGGAGTACAAGCTGGAGTATGAATCATTACCAACATTCTGTACGAGATGCGGGCGCTTGGGTCATGATGATCTACACTGCAACGGCTTATCCGAAGCACCAACTAGTCCGGAAACTAGTCCGGCAGAGGAGGAGGCTGGGGTAAGATGGGTGGATGAAGAAGACAAATGGCAAGTATACTATGGTAAGAAAATTCTGGCTAGCAGACCACCGAGGAGAAAAGAGAAAGAATTGGGACGGAAAGGCAAGAATCAAGAGAAGGAGAACACCAATAAATTTCAGACTCTGGATAACGATGACGAGGAAGAGGCTACTAGGGGAGAAGAGGTCCATACGGTCACTGAAACAACCCAGCACCAGGAGACGACCCCCAAAATCTGGAGAAAGAAGCAGCGCAGGGATAAAGATGTGGATGTATCCACGACTAGCACAGAAGATAAGACTACAGAAGCTATATCTCCACGCAACGACAAGGTAGAACAGGTTATTGTAGCACCTACGGAACAACCAAAACATACAGTTGTCATACCTGTTGGGGATGAAATCATTGAGGGCAGACCTGCAGCAGAAACGGAGACGAACATGGTGGTTATTACAGTTGAACAGGGAAGTCCGACAATGATGGAAGATAACCTGTCCACTTCGGCCAGAACAGCTAATAAAAAGGCATCATTAGCAGGGAGGAAAGCTAAAGAGAAGGAGGGTAATTCGACTGTAGGTAATCCAACGAGACAGCATCCTTATCATACTAGAGGAAGATCGGGAAGAGGAGAAGATGAGACAGAAGGCGCTTCTGCCGTTCCCAGCCAGTAAATGAATCTCAG
Source organism: Alisma plantago-aquatica (assembly GCA_963693085.1). Classification (NCBI taxonomy): domain Eukaryota; kingdom Viridiplantae; phylum Streptophyta; class Magnoliopsida; order Alismatales; family Alismataceae; genus Alisma; species Alisma plantago-aquatica. Next base: position 874,202,604 of record OY856409.1, read on the forward strand.
TCATCTGTTTAATGATTAATACACTGTCATGGAACATCAGGGGTGCCGGCAAGAGGAAGGCACGGCACTACCTCAAACACATGATCAGGAAGTATGCAGTTAAAATTGTTGCTATTTGTGAACCCCGCATCTCTGGAGATCAGGCGGATAAAGTGATCAAAGATTTTGGCTTCTCGAGCTCACACAGAGTGGAAGCAAGAGGTTTCTCAGGTGGAATATGGGTACTTTGGAATGAAGAGGAGTGTGATATTGAAATTCTCCAAAGCAATCGATATTTCATCCATTGCCTGGTTAACAAGAACTATTATACCACGTTTGTGTATGCTTCACCGTCTCCTACTCGCCGCCCTGTGCTTTGGAACCACCTCATTCAGCTGAGCACTTTCATCAACAAACCCTGGATAACCCTAGGTGACTTCAACTGTATGCTGAGCCCGGATGAGAAGATTGGCAGCAATCTCTTTAATCTCCGCGAAGCAACTTTATTCAACAACTCTCTCATCCAGGCGGGCCTTACTGATATCGGCAGTACAGGATATAAGTTTACTTATAAAAAGGGAATTCTCCATGAACGTATTGACCGAGCTGTTGCTAATGCTAAATGGATCTGCAATTACCCTAATCATGTCTGCGAGAACCTGTCACGCATAGGGTCTGATCACAATCCGATAGCTATTCTCAATAAAAAGTCTAATTTCTGTAAGGCTCGATTCAAAGCTAAAGCGTCGTGGCATAATCATCCAGATTTCCAGAGGTTACTTGGTAGAGGATGGAACCAGGAAGGTCATTTCCAATCCAATATGAACAAAGTTCAGGAGACTCTCATCAGCTGGGACAAAAATATTACCAGGAAATTTCATCATAAGAAGGACGATCTAACAAAAAGAATTACTGCTGCCCAAAAAGATTTGGAAGTTAATTATAATGTGGATACAGACAGAATCAGTACTCAACTCGAGATGGAGCTGGAAAATCTTATGATGGAGGAAGAGGAGAAAGGAAACAGCGCAGCCACATAAATTGGCTTCAACATGGTGATAATAACAGTAAGTTCTACCATGCTTTTGTCAATAATAGACGGAGATTGAACAGAATTTCATCTCTCCAGAATAATGAGGGGGACTGGATAACCAACCACACGGACCTGGGAAAACTTGTCTAACAACATTTTATAGATATGTTCACTGCTCATTCTACTCCATCTTGGAACCATATGAATACTATACCGACGTCTTTCAAGAAGCTTAAAAATAACCAAGTAAGGCAGATTGCTTCAGCACCTACTGAATACGAAGTCTGGAGAATCATTAAAAATGCAGATCCGTACAAAGCAGCGGGGCCGGATGGGACCGACTACCTGTTCTTCAAAAGGCAGTGGAAAATTATTAAATCTTCTGTTATAAAGACTATAAGAAGCATGCTGAATGGCAAACCTATTGAGGACACCGTGGCGGATTCGAGTATCGTTCTTATTCCGAAATGTAAAAACCCTACGAAGTGCACTCAATTTAGACCCATATCTCTTAATAATACCATCATGAAACTCGCATCGAAGGTAGTAGTGGAACGGGTGAAGTACCACATGCCTAAGTGGGTCTCTAAAGTACAAACCAGTTTTATTCCAGGAAGAAGCATTACTGACAATATTATTGTGGTCCAGGAAATCATTCACAATATGAGGAGGAAATCTAGTGCACCCTACATGGCAATTAAAGTGGATCTGTGTAAAGCCTATGATAGGCTATCTTGGGAGTTCATTGACAACACGCTGGAGAAGTTGAACTGGCCCCGTAATATTCATCAATATGTCATGAATTCACTACAGGCAGGTGACACAAGTATTATTCTGAACGGTAGTTCACTACCCAAGTTCAAAGCTACTAGGGGTCTCCGTCAGGGAGATCCACTTTCCCCTTACATATTTGTGCTATGCATGGAAAGACTTACACAACTCATCAACAACTTAGTGAACGAGAAGACCTGGAAACCGGTGAAAATGTCTCAGCAGGGCCCCAAGGTCTCTCATGTTATGTTCGCAGATGACATAGTGCTTTTCACGCAGGCTACTTTGGACCAGATCGCTACCATTAATAAATGCTTCAAGAGTTTTGAAGATGCTTCTGGCCAAAAGATATCTATTGACAAGTCTAAAATTTTCTTCTCTAAATCTGTGAATCGAAGTCTACGTTTGCAAATTTGCTCGGCTAGTGGTATTGCAGAGACGGAGGACCTGGGGAGGTACCTTGGAGTGCCTCTGCTGCATCATAAGATCACTAAGGACACCTATGCTTATCTCACGGAGAACATCTCTTCTAAGGTCAATGGGTGGGCGGCGAGAACTCTCTCCCTTGCAGGCAGGATATGTCTTGCGAAATCTGTGCTTTCTTCTATTCCTACGTACTCCATGCAGACAGCTAATGTACCAGTCTCTGTATGTAAAAAGTTGGATAAAACTATAAGGCAATTCATTTGGGGAGGGGGGCACAAAGATCACCCGATTTCTCTTGTTTCCTGGGGAAAAGTTACCGAGAGCCTAGACAGGGGGGGTCTGGGCATTAAGTCTATGAATGACTGGAACAAAGCTATTCTCTGGAAGAACACGTGGAATTTCATAAACGCCAGACCATCTCTTTGGCAGGAGGGAATTCATAACAAATATATGAAGAGCAATGCTCGGAATGGAGTGAGATCCACGCCTTTTTGGAAATCAGTTAGTAAAGGGGTTGATTTTGTTACAGCCAACTGCTCTAAAATCATTGGAGATGGACGGGAAACCTCGGTGTGGTATGATTGTTGGGTTCCCAATTATGGTAAGTTGGAAGATATCTGCATCAAACCTATTAATGAGGATATCAAGGATATGACAGTATCTAGTATAATCAGCCTTGATAATAAATGGGATACTGAGTTTCTGTCAAGTTACTTGCCTACGGATTGTGTCGACAATATCATAAGCATCCCGGCCCCTCACACCGATAATGGGAGGGATCTTTGGAGTTGGAGGCACGACATTACAGGAAAATACTCGATCAGTACGGCATACGAGAGGATACATTCTACAGCAGTAGATACTACTGACATGGTATGGGGCAAAATCTGGAAAATGCAGGTGCCGTCCAAAATTCTGAGTTTTCCTATGGTTAGCTGCACAAGAGGCCATTATGACGAATGTTCGAAGAGAACACTGCAAGTTCACTAATTCTGCTATCTGTCCCAGATGCAACAATAGAGAAGAGTCGACCCTGCATGCTCTGCGGGATTGCAGGCATGCGACTGAGGTGTGGAATCAAATAGCTATAAGAAGTGACCTTATTACTAGCACGGACATGGATTTTAAAAGCTGGCTATCAAAGATACTACAGGAAGAAAATAGTATCCAAATCAAGGTAGCTACGGCTTGCTGGGTGATTTGGAAAGCCAGGAATGATGAAGTGTTTAACAGCGTCAAACAACCGGAAGGCCATCAGATTTACCAGATCACAGAATTGCAGAAAGCAATTCATACCGCTTGGAGTAACAAAGCTCGCAGACATCAGGAGGAAGTGTCACAAGAGTGTACACAGACGATGAATGAAGACGATCGAATGCTGTTGTTGACTGATGCTTCAGTTCACGGTAATTGGGCGGCTATTGCGGCAGTGATTATTGACCGAAACGGGCAGTGGATTGGTGGCTGTGCAAGGAGGATCAAGGTGGCCTCAGTAGTCGAAGCTGAAATCCGAGCTGTCCTTCTTGCTACTGAAGTAGGTAAAATCAATGACTATGCAAGGTACACTCTTGCTACAGATAGTGAGATGACCGTGGAAATGTTGGAGAAGAACGCAGCAAATGCACCGGCAGTGAGGTACTGGATTAAGAAAATCCGAGATAACTTGAAGGAAACTGAAGACGTCATTATAAAGAAAGTCAACAGAAGTTACCTCCAGGTGGTGGACAGCCTTGCTAAACACCACTTTAAAACTTACCAGGATGATCGAATTTACATCGACCCTCCTCTCGACCCTGTGGGTCATTCTCCCCCTTATCTCATCTGTAATGGTAGGAGTCCTACCAAATTTATTTTTCAATTAGGAATCTGCTGTAATCATTGGAATTTCCCTGCAAGAGGAGAGCAGGCTGAATAATAGTATCTCCTAACTTCACCCAAAAAAAAAAAAAGAGAGAGGGGGGTTAGGAAGTGTGTATCAGCCAGTACATGCAACTTACATGTACCGAAAATTAAAATAGCACATGTTAAGTATGTTGATAAAATTTAACCATATGTATTGATTCAATGCTACATAGATTAGAGGTGTTTAAAAAATCATAACCATATCTCATATAGATCATGAGATATAGCAATAAATCATTCAATGATTTATGCAATTTCTGCAACTTACCGTTGATCAGGATATACACATTTTCTTTCTTTAGATGATCTTTGAATATCATATTGTGTTGATTTTTGGTATACATCTTATCTAAGGGGTATACTTTACATCCATAAGGTTGGATTATTCATTATAATTTTACAATCACCATAAATGAAGGTGGGTACATGTAAGCTACATGTACTCGGGTATATAATTCTTATAGCCATATATATATATATATATATATATATATATATATATATATATATATATATATATATATATATATATATATATATATATATATATATATATATATATATATATATATATATATATATATATATATATATATATATATATATATATATATATATATATATATATATATATATATATATATATATACATATATATATAGATATATATATACATATATATACATATATATATGCATATATGTATATATATGCATATATGTATATATATATATATATATATATATATATATATATATATATATATATATATATAGATATATATATACATATATATATATACATATATATATGCATATATGTATATATATATATATGCATATATATGTATATATATATATATATATATATATATATATATATATGCATATATATACATATATATATAGGCCCCATATTTATTGCCCGCGCGGGTAGCTACCCGCCCACCCTTCCCACCACTTTTATTCAAAAAAAAAAATTGCAATTGCAGAGGAGTATTTTATCAACCACTCCAAAAAATTTCATCAAAAAATAATATCATTTGCCCCCCCCCCCCAAAATCAAAAAACCCGTCCTTATATATATCTGCTGTATATTTTGTATAGAGTTACTTTTTTAGTCGTGTAGTTACTTTCTTATCACCATAGTTACTTTTTTAACAACAGAGTTACTTTTGTGGCCAGAAGGGTTACTTTTTTTGCTGTCAGGTAGCGAAACTCCAGGCTACCCGCGCGGGCAAAGAATAAACGACCATATATATATATATATATATATATATATATATATATATATATATATATATATATATATATATATATATATATATATTTATATATATAGATATATATATATATACATATATGCATAGATATATATATATATATATACATATATATATAAATATATATATATGTATATGTATATATATATATATATATATACATACATAAACATATATATGTATATGTATGTATATATATACATACATATACATATATATATACATACATATACATATATATATACATATATATACATGTATATATATATATATAGATATTTCTTTATATATATATATATATATATATATATATATATATATATATATATATCTGTATATATATATATCTGTATATATATATATATATATATATATATATATATATATATATATATATATATATATATATATATATATATATATATATATATATATATATATATATATATATATATATATGTTGGCTTTCGTTGGTAGCTTGACAGGTAGTCTAAATTTTCACTATCTGTGCATTTTGAAAAATAACTTTATGGTCTGAAAAGCAACTCTTTAGATAAAAAAATAACTACGACTAAAATAGTAAAATCGGACAGAATACACATTATATATATATATATATATATTTATATATATAATTGTATATTTGTTGTAGATGTTATAAAGTTAACTGTTTATACATGAAAAGAAAGGATTTGCAAAGTAAAGTAACCATCTACATGTATAAAGTGAGAAACTCCAAAAAAATAACCAAAACATGGGATAGATAGCTACCAATGCGAGTATTGAATTTGGGCAGGTGTGTGTGTATGTGTATATATATATATAGAGAGAGAGAGAGTCAGGCTAGAATATACTCGAGTGAATTCGGAGCACAATACACTCAAGTAGTTTTTCATGATGCAATATTTTTTTCAAAAATCTAATCCGTTTATCTTCTTAATCATCTTGTGAATAGCTCATATAAAAAAACTGAGCACATTTGGATATTTATAGATCATGTTATAAAGATAGTAAAAATAGAGCATTTCAAATTAGTTTCGTGCGTCAATTTTGTTTCCCTCAGATGAATGACTTACTCTCATCCAAATGGGCTCAAAATTTGTATGTAGTCTAATTATAGTATGACAATGAAGATCAATAGTTTACATCTTGTAAAAAATAGTCTTAATATGCAAACACACGTGTATCCATGCGATTTTACACTCGAGTGTATTCTAGTCTGACTCTCTCTCTCTCTCTCTCTCTATATATATATATATATATATATATAGAGAGAGAGAGAGAGAGAGTGTGTCAGGCTAGAATACACTCTAGTGTATTTGGAGAAAAATACACTAAAGTAGTTTTTCATGATGCAATATTTTTTCAAAAATCTAATCTGTTGATCTTCTTAAACATTTTGTTATTAGCTCATACGCAAAATTTGAGCACATTTTGACATTTATAGGTCATGTTATAAAGACTATAAAAATCATGCATTTCAAATTAGTTTCACGCGTGGATTTTTTTGCCCTTGGATGAGTGACTTACACTCATCCAAATGGGCTCAAAATTTGCAGGTAGCCTAGTTATAGTATGACGGTGAACATCAATGGTTTACATTTTGCAAAAAATAGTCTTGATATTCAAACACACTTGAGTGTATTCGTGTGATCTGTCCACTCAAGTGTATTCTAGCAAAAAATAGTCTTGATATTCAAATATATATATATATATATATATATATATATATATATATATATATATATTCACACATATTATTGTGTTGGGGTGAGTATGGAAGTGCGTGCATGCTACTCCTTTTGTTGGTTGTGTGTGTAAAGGTCGACTAGCGTGTGCTAGCCAACTCGGGAGTTATATATACAACTCAACTAAAGCCATGACGGAAATTCTGTTAGTTTTACTCTACCAACTCCGTTCGAAAAAGATATTTTATGTTAATTTTACATTTTGTTATTATGATTTTTGCAGTGGATCATGGATTTGAGCATACATTATATTTTGTGTCATCTACAGTTACTAACCAGGGTCATTTTCAAAATATGCATTAATCTAAATAGTTTCCATTAGAAGTATATATTATGATAGGAAATACTGCATGCATTGCCGAAACAAAATAGGTACATATAATTTTCATATACTCAGATACACATATTTTCTAACATGTGGGTATATTTCGCATGTTTGTGCCATTGTGTTTATTGTTGCAACTCACACATAATTAGCAAACAAACACTAGAAATTGTGGATATGTAATATTTGTGGTTTCTACAACCTAACTTCAAAATAAGTTCAGCAAGACCCTACGGAAGATTCATATAGATGTTACAAAAATTAATTTTGTACTTAATAAAGAACTGTTGTTTCTAAAATGAGAGATCAAATTTATCAGTTCTTTGGAATATCTACTCTGACAAAATTGCAATAGTGCATAAATGGAGTTGCAAGGAACGCCTAATTATTCTGAGGTGATTGTTTTAGTCATTTTGCACACCCAAATTCTAGTCTAATTTGAGATCTGCATTTATGGGATATGTATTTTTATGTTATTTGATTCAAACCTGCAATTGAATGAGAAAGTATGGAAAAAAATAAGATGGCAAATATGCCTCAATTCGTAAATTCGACCATATTAAAATCAGAAAGGAAATAGTTCTAGCTAGAATTATACTTACCTATTGGATGTGGAGGGTTACACATGTTTCATGCGTAGGAAAAACCGGCCCCCTACTAGCCATGGTCTCCCCTTCCTTCCCCTCCCCCTCACATTCTCTCTCCTTCTTAAACAACCATTTTTATTTTATTTTATTTTTTTTTCTTATAACTTTTGATCTGTAATCAGATTCTTCATTAAATAAAAATTATTAGAATCCTTACAAAAAGTACTTTTCAACAAGACCAATTTTAGCATGCTTTTAAAAAATAATAAAAAGAGATAGAGTTTGACAAGTATTTCGTTCACAATCAATCTAATGCACTCAGTTTGAACTTAAATGTGCCTAGGTTGGACTTGAGCCTAATTCAAACTTGAATACGCCCAATTTGGACTTGAGCCTAATTCAAAGTTGAATACGCCCAATTTGAACTTGAACATGCCCAATTCGGATATGATTGTACCTAGTTAGTGTTGTAATGTGCCTACTTGTTAGTGCACTATTTTCATCATCATCATCAACATCATCATCATTGTCATAGAACCATTCTTACCCCAATCCCAATCCCACGACCTAGACAGTGGTAAAAGGATTGAAGCGCTCGTCCCTAAGTGGCCCAATAGGATCTAACACACTGACATATACAATAAGAAATAATAACTCAAAAACTAGAGACATAAAGAACAAACTAACCCAAAATGGAGATTTTTCCAAGATATCATTATCATTAGGGTATATAGAGTGCGGAAGCAATATAGTCAAGGTTCCAAAGTTTTTCCTAAAATCAAGACACAAAGTCAATGCAATTGAATGGTACACTATATAAAAACAAAAGACCAACAGTTATTTGACAAGTTATGTATTTCAAACAGTTCGATTTTATTTTGAGTTCCCATTATGCTGTAATTGGGAAGCATGCCTAAATATTTTATGTGACTTTATCACCCCAATGCGATGGGGTAGGTCACCAGGCTCCTTCTCACCATATGAGGTAGCAGGCCAATGTACAAGTCACACCTCCGAATGAGGAGGGTACTTGCATTCAATATCAACATTATCTCCATTATCAACATCATCATCATTATCAATATGTGGGCAGTCATAATGGGCAATATCATTTATGTTTTCATGTTTTTCTCAAATTATAATATAGGAAAAACAGAAGACTAATCAGTAGGGAATAGTAGCACAAACAAGTATATAGTCAAGTATATAGTCAAGAGATACATAAAAAATATCTTCAATACAACCAAGGAGGAGATATAATAGCGTACCTTTCATTGATGATTTAGAGTACAAAATCTCAACGAGTAATAGGTCAACCCTTGGAATCAGATCCTAAATCAACAATATTTAGAGCAAGGGTCAAGATCATGATATTTGAAAATCATGTTTCAATATTCGATATGAGTGTTACAGTTTCCTATGTCTACCTTAGGGTTAGGTCATCAACTTATAATAAAAAATATTTCTAAATCTCCAACTTTATTCAAGTGTCAAGTATAATTTCGAGTGTGAATGACCTACCTAGGTTTTCTAGGTACATGTGTTAACCCTAATTATCATGTTTAATATGTGAGTCAAAATCAAGTCTTTAGATCATTATCAAGTTCTAACATCATTGGGGTTCAAGATTAGATCAAGTTTTGATTAATATTAGAGATGAACTTGTTAGGTCAAAAGATCATAATATTCCACATGATCCAGGCAATATATAATATTAATATGTCATCATTCAAGGTTGAATCAAGTCAACAAATATGGATCTAGATTGCTAATAGGTCAAGTATGCTTTTAGATTCTCAATATGAACATTAGAGTCAAAAATTAGGGTTTTCAATATTTAGTCAAGATTAACCACAAATAGAGTCATTTAGACCAATTACGTAAGCAAGAGATAAATATTTAGGTATATAAGTAAGCATTGTTTGGAATCAGGTTTCAAAAGTATTATTAATAGATTCCTTGGGTTTTTCTGATCAAGATGGACTACTTGTTCACAATTTTTGGAGTTATGATGCAATTTATATGATTAAAACAAGATATGGGCATTCAATTGAATATTTGCCAGAGAGGGAGCAAAATACCTTCAATCGGGAAAAAGGGGGACTGTTGGATGCACTTGATTGGGTGGCTAATATCTCATCACATAGGCATACGACTCACTTGCTTAGTGGTATAGTTTAGTCTTGGCTGAGTCGGCTCACTCCTCTAATAAGTTGGTTCAATGGGGTTTGTTGGTCTTTTGGGCCGGCTTGGTTTCCTTCTCTGGACCCGGTGGTTCACGAGTTCATTCTCTCCATTCTAGTTCCTCATGAGCCAAAAATCAAGGAGGATGGCTCACTGGCATATGGGAGCTTGGGGGTAGGAGCAACCGATGGAGGAAGTGAGATGGCCATCCAAAATTTCCATGATTTCACGAGCTTGGCTATGGTCATAGGTGGTGGTAAGGCGCTGTGAGGAGGAGATGCCCAAATGGGCTATGAGGCGTTGCCACTTGGGGAAGCAGGTGTTTGGTGAGAAAAAATAGAGTGTTTGAGGCTAAGATGGCATACAAGGAAGAGCTCTGAGGTGTTGGTATGGTATGCCCAGAGAGACAATCATATGATGATTGCGATGAGGCATTAGATACCTGATTTGATAATAATAAAGGTAATTCCATCTACTATGTTTGTATCAATCGTGAGATGATGACACATACATGATAGATGTCTAAATAATGATGTGACTCGATAAAATATGCTTTCAGGTACGTGACTTGAATGATGAGATCATATGTATTATAATAGTACATACATTATAGTTCTATCCCTAGTCGGATATTAGTGTGGAACCAGAATAGACAACAATAATACATAAGACTAGAGTGTGTATTGACTAATGATAGATTTTCATTAGTCATGATATATGATATTAGGTCAAGCACACAGATATATGTTAGAGAACAGAATATCAGACAGACCCACCGTGAGAGTGATACATGGATACCATGGAATGGTTGTCACAATCGTCTCTCGGGTGCACAGATCACACGAATACAATCAAGTGTGTTTTCATATCAAGACTATATTTTTGCAAAATGTAAACCATTGATCTTCACTATCATATTATAACTAGGCTACATACAAATTTTGAGCCCATTTGGATGAGTGTAAGCCACTCATCCAAGGGCAACAAAATCGATGCGTGAAACTAATTTGAAATGCATAATTTTTTTGTTCTTCATAACATGACCTAAAAATATCCAAATGTGCTAATTTTGTATATGATCTATTCAAAAGATGTTTAAGAAGATCAACATATTAGATTTTTGAAAAAAATATTACATCATGAAAAACTACTTGCGTGTATTCTAGCCTGAATATATATATATATATATATATATATATATATATATATATATATATATATATATATATATATATATATATATATATGTGTGTGTGTGTGTGTGTGTGTGTGTATTATTGTGTACACATGTATATGTATGCATGTGTGAATGTACATATAAATTTTATGTATAAGTGTGTATACATATATAAGATCGTGTAGATTTATGTATCTAATCTAGTATATGAAAGCATGAGTAATAAATTACAAAACTTCAACCATACAAAACCATGTAGCTATCCATCAAGAAGAAAATAAATGATAGTGGTGATATTGGTCATAGACCTATTTTGATTGAGACTAAAGGTGTTTAGGTAGTCAATTAAACATACAATTGACTAACAGAACTCAGAAACTATCAAGTTCAAGTGTTGAACTAGCTAGTTAGAGTGTCAGGTCGATTGGAGACTACATTGGCAATGTTAGGACTGCCAATCGACTGGTTCACCCTTGTGAGCCGATCGGCTGGTGTGAGCCAACTGACTGGTTCACTTGGTTAACTGGATAGCTCACATTCCTACCAACTAAGGAAATAAGGATTTTCCCAATTGGAGGAAAACTTTCACGTTTCACTTGTTCAATTCGATTAGAATAAGGATTAATCTTTGAATGAATTGGAAAGGATTATGGAAAGTCAATTGTGGGCAAGTCTTGGAAGTAAAACGATCGGTTCACTTAGTGAACCGACTGGTTCACACTCCTAAATGACTAGTTTACTAGTGAATCGATCGGCTCACCTTGCCAAATGACCGTTTCAGTTGTGAAACGATCGGTTTTCCTACCGCAGTACAAACTATTTATGGAATTTATGGATCCTTCTACTCCGGAACAGACTGGGAACCCTGACCCTGCCCTCTTCTATAAATAGAGGGGTACAGGGGCCTTCTCAGAACAAACAATTTAGAACAATAGTTGCTCTACAAAGTTGTTCTCCTCTCTGGTTTTGGTAACCGAGAGAGCCCAAGCAAGTGATACCCGATTAGGGAGGCACAACCAGGAAAAGACAACTATAGAAAAGTAGTTTGAGTTTGGGAGAGCAGGTTGGTACTAGTATGCCAACATGAGGGTCATATCCTTCCTGCCAGATCTTCTAGAATGGCAGGAGTTCTTGGTGGTCCGTGTGGACTATCTGTAGAGGTGGGAGATGTCTACCACTCAGCAGGACACATCAGCCACTGACTGTGGTGGAGGCTAGACTCCATGGCGAAAACTAGGAGCTGCACAGACACAGTCCAAGACATGACATTAAAGAGCGCACATGGCTGTGAGGTATTGTCGTTGGGCATGTCCCAGGACCAGGTATATCTTGCTAAAACCATCATTTCCATTACATTGTCATTGATGTGATCTCTTATTATGGGTTAGTGGACTGTAAATTTTTTGTTTCCGCTGCCTACTATGAGGCCATAAAACCCAAAAGTGGTATTATAGTCACGTCAACGTACTATGTTTTGGGATAAATCGATATGATCAGATTCTAGTTTTATCGTCATTTATTTATTGCATACGATGGAAATATTTAAAATGACTAATGTGCATATATGATTAAATACCACATGAGACCACAAGCTAATATACATATATGATATGGTATATATATACAATTGATATGCGTTGGCCTAAAACGGTTTTGATGGTGGATGTGTAGTGTGGTTATGGCCTATAAACCCTATGTGTGCTTGGTTGGTTATGGTTGTTTGCATCTCAGTTTGCATACCGAGCCTCTACCTTCTGTTCTACATGTAACTCGAGATAACTCGACATCCTTTCTCTTCTACGTTTTCTCCCCTCGAATGTTAGTCGAGGTTTCCCAAAGATTGTAAAAGTAGGATAGTTTATTTTTTGTTACATCAAAGACCAAGATGCTCAACACCAAACAAGCTAACCGCCTAGAGGACTCAAGAGGATAGCAATGGAGCTGGATCAACCGGCTAATGGTACAACCACTTATTGGAGGTGTCCAGACATCGGAGGCCAGACCGAACAACTAAATGACTAGGAGGCAAGCCGATTGTTTCATAGGATCAACCGATCAACCCAAAATGGTTCAAGCCAAAGATCTTCTTCAACAACAGGTTGCATATGATGTCGACCTTAGATGATTGTAATTCCTTATGGCTTTATAGCATGTATATGATATGTACTATAAATATGTGGTGATTGGATATGTATATGTACTTATATAAAATCCATTCAATACAATATTCAAGGCTTAGATGCCTTCCACAAGCGGAAAACATGAAAATCTTGATCGACCAAGTGTAGAATTACACAAAGCATGGTATGTCGTCCATCTCGTGGAAGTGTGATGGTGGATACGTAGATTTGGACAAACCATGATGCATATCTATCGTGTCAGCTTTTGGGTCAGACTTAACTAGTGACCTGGAGAGCCCAAGCCCAGAGGCTTGAAGAAGATTATGGCAAAGAGTTGTGCATATCATCTATCCAAGAATTACATATGATGCAATTGGCATGATAGCCTACCTAAATAGTCAAGTTGTGGGTGATCAGCCAAAGCTTAGCCATGACTTGATGAAATATGGATCTTGACCGCTAGAAGATTGTATGCTGCAATCTTCCAAATTGATACATGAGAGTTATCAATTTGAAAAAAAATAGTGGGAGCAATAATTAATTAAAGACCTAATTAATATCGTCAAATTTATCAAATCAAACAAATCAAAAATGTTTTGAATGTTGCAAAATTCTTTTGTAGAATCTAAATGACAAAGAACAAATACTTTATCATTGAGTTCAATTCATAAATGGGATAAACTTCAAATCTGGTTGGGGACCTTTGAGAAGTGCTCTTGATGGTGAGTGTAAACTCTAAAATCCTTGAAAGACCAGAGCCAGTTGAACTACTCCAAATGCGCCTAAGGATAAAATTGGATTCTTACTTGAAGTATGCCAATTATGCCTAAGACATCAAGAACCTTATGTTGAGCTATATGAACTATGAGTTGCATAAATAGCTTGAAGCATAGAAATTCTTGAGATGGTTATACATCTTAACAATCTTGTAATGCATGAAAGGTATAATGTCTTCGAAGTGATGTTTGAGTATAATTAGATAGATGGAGATCAAGTATAATCTCATATGCTCAATATGAGTATGCATGTACATTAACTATGATTTATTAGAGGTTAAGAGTTGAACAAACATATGATTCTACAAATCATTGTGTATATCATATAGCCAGTTTATCAAATGTTGAGAAACTTGGCCAAACCACTGTCTAAAGTGCTTGGCATGTTGATGCCAAAGAATGAATGAAGAAAGGAAAAAACATATGATAATGATCAGCAGCGTGAAGTCCATAGACTTAAGCAAGGTCAAGAAGTGTTCTGAAGCCAAGCTTAGGTCCAACTCTTCATCACTCAAGATATGGAGAGGGGTAAGTTGGAAAAGAAAATAACCTCTTTATAGAGGATCTCGAGAAGATGATAGAGATAGAGATATCTACTTCATGACCTGAGAGGAAGTAAGCTAGAAATTGTGCAGAGCAAGAGTTGCTGCCATTACAGTTACATTATGACATTCATGGGCATGTAATCGAATTAGCGAATTGCTATTATATACCTTCCATCAATGAAAACATCCTACATCTAGTATGGGCAAGAGTGTTATGGAGTGATGTTTCATTTTAAAGATATGATCTTTGATGGCAATGCCTATGTCTCACTAACTATACTTGATAGCTGAAGAGACAAATGTGTGTAACACATGTAATGAATGTCATAATAACACAAACTTGAATACATATAGCATTGTAATCTATAAGACATAAATGAGAATTGTATTTCTAGAATCCATATGATGGTTATCCCAAAACTTTTTGTTGTTGAATCAATAGAGACATGTTAATCTCATTCATTATGCAATATGACAAAGGTTCTTCACTAGATGTAGTGGGAGGATGATTATTCTGTTAAGGATTATACATATTGATGTATATAGACCTTTTAGAATAAATGCTAAAGATAATCAATAGTACTTCAATATATTTATTGATGACCTCAGTAGATATGAGAGTTTGCATTTAGTGAAATACAAAAATGAATCTCTTGAAGTGTTTAAGAAGATCAGAATAAAGTACATAATTATCTTGGTATAAGTATTAAATTTTGATATGATCGATTTGGAGATACTTTGAACCAAAAGTTTGAGAACCTTATGGAAGATCATGATAATGTATCATGATGGACTCTATCTGAAACACCATGATAGTGTATCATGAGAAGTGTATCAGAAAGAAGGAATCACACCTTAATGAATCAGAGTATGATTACTAGCTAAACTTCAAATTTCCTTTTGGGCACATGCTTAACACCGGGAATAAAGAGAATCACAAAATGTTGTGGAATCTCAAAATTCCTTAAGTAACACACAAAACTCATGGTTCTGGTAGAACACGCCTGGAGCTTGAATGATATATGATATCTTATGGATAAGAAGGTGGTGAGTTGATCATATGATGAGTCAACAGTCTACCTAGAAGCTAATAAGAACTAGAAACTAAGATATGGATTGAAGCCATGAAATCCAAGATGGACTCCATGTACATCAAAAAAGTATAAATTTGGTTGATCCACCTGTAGGGGTAAAACCCATAGGGTACTTTTGGGTCTTCCAGAAGAAGTCTGACATGGAGGGTAAGTTGGTTGAAAAGATTTTCTAACAAATTCAAGGTGTTGAACATGGTGAAATGTTTTTAGCAGTTACCATGGATAAATCCATCAGGATAGTGCTTGCTATTGTAGGTTAATATGACTATCAGATTTGGCATATGCATGTTAAAACCACATTCCTTAAATGGAATACTATGAAGGATGTGTATGTAACACAATCTAAAGGTTTTATAAATCTAATAATGCAAATAAAGTCTATAAAGTTGCATAGATCAATCTTTATATTGAAGCAAGCACCTCAGAACTACATCTTCAATTTGACAAGATAGTCAAAGAGTTTGACTTGAGTCAAAATGAAGATGTAATGTGTGATTACAAGAATTTAGTGGGAGCATATATATATTGCACATATTGATGGGGAGTATCATCCTTATACTAAAAAATCTGGCAACAAAGTGCATTCTAAAAGGTTTTTAGAGAATCATCCTATGTGATAGGAATTAAGATCTATGGAGATAGATCGAAAGAGATTCTTGACCTAAGAAAGACAACATACATTGGCTAGATGCTAAATGAGTTTAGCATGGTGAGAGAAAATATGTCCATATTCCATGGGGTAAGTCTCTCAAGAGTCGAGTGTCCCAATTCTTATAAAGAATAAGGAACACATGGATAGATGCCATATGCATTCGCAATTGGATCTATCACATATGAACTCATCTCGTTATCTTGTATGTATTGGAAATGACAAGCAAATATGAACTAATTATCTTTTATGTATTGGACACAACAAGAATATACAAACTCATCATCTTGTATGTGTTGGACATGACAAAAAGATATGAAATCATCATCTTGTATGACAAGATGATATAAATATCCAATTATCTTGTATGTATTAGACATGACGAATGGATATCTGTCGAACTCTGATAAGAGTTACTAGAATACCATGAAGGAAATATTTGTATACTTGTGAAGTACTAAAAGGATTACTTCTTTAGTTATGGAAATAAGGAAGAGTTTCCTATAAAGAGTTACACGATGCAAGATTTTGAAATGACAAAATTGCGTTTGACGTTGGAATAAGAATTGTTAGTTGGAAATGTTCCAACATAAAACAATTGATTAATTCTACAATAAGAAGCTGAGTACCTTAGTGTTACAAACATTGTAAAGGATATTGTATGGATCTAGAAGTTCATATGGATGAACTTGTTGGAGGTTCCGACCATTGATGACTTAGTAGTAATACTGTAACAACAATGGATCTAATGGTTAGGCAAAGGGATCTCAAATAGCATACTATGACACTTCCATCTCATACGAGTTGTCATACAGCAAAGGGATGTGAAACATGCAATATACCGACTTGAAGCAAATGTTTCTTACCCGCTACAAAAGCACTTGTGCAGAAGAAACATGATGGACATGTTAAGATCACTTGGAATATGATTTGTGGGTGATTCACTCTAAGTGCAAGTGGGAGTTTTTTGGTATGGTATGCCCAAAGAGACAATCATATGATGATTGTGATGAGGCATTAGATACCTGATTTGATAATAATAAAGGTAATTATGTCTATTATGTTTGTGTCAGTCATGAGATGATGACACATAGATGTCTAAACAATAATGTGACTTGATGACATATGCTTTCAAGTATGTGACTTGAACGATGAGATCATATGTATTATAATAGTACATACATTCTTATTATGTCACTAGTTAGATATTATTGTTGAAGCAAAATAGACAATCGTAACATATAAGACTAGAGTGTGTGTTGACTGATGACAGAGTCTCATTAGTCATGATATGTGACATCAAGTCAAGCACACATATATATGTTAGATAACAATATATTAGACAGACCCACCATGAGAGTGATACATGGATATCATGGAATGGTAGTCACAGTCATCTCACATAGTGATAGTGGTGATAATGGTTCTTAGACCTGAAATCACTACACTCATCACATGTGATTGGGTACACTTTGACATCATCAAACACAGTCGTGAAACATGGGTTGTTATTAAGGTGATGATTGGGTGACTTTGACACATGGGGATAGACTGTGAGTGATAGAGATAGGATTTGTCCCTCCTACAAGGAGTATGATATCCAAGGCCCCTTGATAAGTGAGACTAAGAATTATATTGTCGTACTCATGTAATTCAATATATGATATTTGAATTCACATGTATCTTAGACAGACTGATCTAGGTCAAGGAGCATGGATTGAATGTTGAAGTGGATGACGTTTCATGCCTCGAGTTCAATCCGGATGTTAGTGACAAAGGAACTATATGATCACGGTAACACTAATCACAGATTGTAGGTTGAAGTTGTTCTATAAATTTTTAAGTTACTTGGGTAGCATTGATGAGTTACTAGATTTAGCTCATTGCTTGAGATGTCATAAGTTAGTTATGAACATTCACTGCCAACGTAAATTGGAACCTGTAGGGTCACAGACATAGGATACCCCTAGAAGAGGATATTGTCCATGAATAATGTTTAGATTGAGACTAAAGGTGTTTAGATACTCAATTAAACATAAAATCAAGTGATTGACTTAGAACTATCATGTTCAAGTGTTGAACTAGCTGGTTAGAGTGTCAGGTCGATTGGAGATTGCATTGGCAATGTTAGGACTGCCAACCAACCAATTCACCCTTCTGAACCGATCGGCTTGTGTGAGCCAACTGACCGGTTCACTTGGTAAACTAGGTGACTCACAGTCCTGCCAACTAAGGAAATAAGGATTTTCCCAGTTGGAGGAAAACTTTCACGTTTCACTTGTTCAATTCTATTGGAATAAGAATTAATCTTTGAATTAAATAGAAACGATTATGAAAAGTCAATTGTGGGCAAGTCTAGAAAGTGAAACAACCGGTTCACTTAGTGAACCAACCAGTTCACACTCCCAACCGATTGGTCCACTAGTGAACCGATCGGCTCACATTGCTAAATGACCATTTTAGTTGTGAAATGCTCGATTCGCCTGCCGCAGTACAAACTATTCATGGAAGTTTCAGATCCTTCTACTCTCAAACAGACTGGGAACCCTGACCCTGCCCTCTTCTATTAATAGAGGGGTACTGGGGACTTCTCAAAACACACAACTCAGAACATTAGTTGCTCTGCAAAGTTGTTGTCCTCTCTAGTTTTGGTAACCGAGAGAGTCGGAGCAAGTCCTACCCGACTAGGGAGGCACACTGAGGGAAAGACAACTGTAGAAAAGTAGTCAGAGTTCGGGAGAGTAGGTTGGTGCTAGTATGCCAATAGGAGGGTTGTCTCCTTCCTGTCAGTTCTTCTAGAATGGTAGGAGTTCCAGGTGGTCTGTGTGGACTATCTACAGAGGCGGGAGATGTCTGCTGCTTAGGAGAACACATCAGCCGCATTCTATGGTGGAGGACAGAGTCCATGGCGAAGACCAGGAGCTGCATAGACACCTTGCAAGACATGGCGTTGAAGACTACACATGGTTGCGAGGTATTGTCGCTGGGCAAACCCCATGACCACGTATATCTCATTAAAATCATCCTTCCCATTACATAGTTATTGATGCGATCTCCTGTTATGGGTTAATGGTCAGTAAATGTTTTGTTTCTATTGCCTACTCTGAGGTCATAAAACCCACCATGAGCAAGGTGCTCTTACTGCGGACCTTGGGGGGTTCTTTTGTAGTGGTGGTGGCTAGGTTTAAAGCTAAAAGAGATTTGGTAGTAGTCGGGATTGTCGGAGTGAGACTGTCCAAGAGGGAAAAGCATTTTGGTGGGACAAAGGTGCCCACAATCTGGTCAACATAGGGCTTGGTGAGTTCCAAAATGCGAGGTGGGGATTCCCTATTAGTTAGAATATCGAATCAGGGTCTTAGGCGCAAGATCTTGGTCTTCGGTCTTCATTTACTCCTCCCCGCTGATTGCGGGAGGTAGAAGACAAGCCAGGAGCCGCCTCATCTGGCCTGGATCTATGTGGCTCGGATCTAAGGGCTGGGATTCGCCCCTCCCTTTGCAAGTGGATCACTGACATGGAATTTGTTAATAAAAATGCAAATAAAATGGGTTTTCAACACAATAACTTCAAGAAATCATAGTAAATAGTAGGAACATTCAAATGAGATGATTTTTGGATCATAGCTTTAAAATAATGTGGATAATAATTAGAAAAAGATTGAGAACTAAAATATGAAGTTTGATGGGTCAATTTTCTTCTTTAGACAATTTGATGAATTAATCAAACTTAAGGTGTTATAATGTGTATAAAGTTCACATTGATCACCGCATTTTGAATTTGAGTCTCAACATTGATTAGGAAGACAAGAAAAATTATTTGGCACCATGAGAGGGTATAATGATGTCAAAGGAGTAATTACTTCATAATTCACTTTGTCACATCCTTCCCTCCTTAAAAAGGAATTGTGTCCTCAAAATTTGGGATTACATAATCTAGGTCATATCCTTAACTATTAGAACATCCTGAACTATATGATCAAAATCATGTCCTCAAAATTCAAGTAGTCTAATAATCATAATTGGGATTCCATGCTCCATATCTTAACCAACTTGGTACCAACATCATTTCATCATCGAGCAATTGAGTATCAAGGGCGTTGCATATATTGCTCAAATTCATCATATGAGTCACAAATATGGAAAGCATCCTATTGATCGTAAATTTGGAGAGGTCATATTTTAGGTCAGGCTAATAGAGTTTCTTGAATCATGTGTACAAGGTGACTTTCAATCCCAAAATCTTAGGGTCCTATCTTCTACATTGTCCAAGGTTGGGTTATTCATCCATGATTTTAGATTTCATATTTCAAAAATTTGAGACAACATCATACTTTGAATATCATGACTTTGAGCTCAAAATCAAAGGGAGGTCCCACCCTAGTCCTAATGAGAGCTAAACCCCAAGTCATAAATTGTGAAAGTCAAAATAGTCATCATCTCAAAAATTTTAAGATTTGGGATTTTTAAGTCATTAGTCCTATATCTTAATGTCCAAATAGTGTGATCATAGGATTTATATCATTATTGATATTTGATAATCGTGAGTAACATTATTATATATCAGTATCAAGAGTCCAAATTTTTGGACATCAAAAGTCATAGGTCCAGAATTTTGAAGCTAGGGTTTAGATTCCTATTTAGACCTTAGGGGGAGATCACACATCTATATTTGATTCTGACCAACAATATTATGGCAATATTCGAGCAACATAAAGATTTCATTATCGTGGTATGTAAGGTTGATGAATGATCTAGACCTAGGTGTAAGACCCTTAAACTTGCTTAATGAGTTGAACAAGCTTAATTACCATAATTTAATGCTTAGTGCATCATTAAGTTGATTAAGTTGAATTAAGCACTCACTGATGAAATTAGTGCTTTGATCATGTGTTACTAATTAATTATGATTATTTTTTGCTTTGAGGGTTTAGAGGACCTCGTGCTTGAAACTTTGCAAAATAAATCGATTGATTTGGACTTCCGAGGCAAAAGTTATGAGGTTTTTAGTTTCTTGGGTGACTCTTGCAATTTACCCAGTTTAGTCGGTTATTAAACCCTTTACCCTTTTCCATTTTTTTCCCTTATCTTATTCTTCCCGATAGAACTAAACCGCAAAAATGGTGCAAATAAAGGGCCCGATCGGCCGATCAAGCAGAGAGGAGGGGCAATTTCTTTGGCCCCTAGTTTTGATCCAGCTTGGCACCCTAGTTTCCTTCTTCTCCCTCCACCTTCCCTTCCTCTTCCTCTCCCAACCGTGCCCTAGGGTGGCACCCCTAGCAGCACCGGCCAGTAGCAACGCCGACCAGTTGCAGGGTGGACGACCAGAGTCCGTTTTGGTGCAGCAAACACCATGCAAACAACAGCCCTGAGTCCAACCTTGAGGTTCAAACTTGGATCCACAACCAATAACAGCGATTAGGCCCAGCTTGGAGTC
The DNA here is from genome assembly GCA_963693085.1 of Alisma plantago-aquatica. Taxonomy (NCBI): domain Eukaryota; kingdom Viridiplantae; phylum Streptophyta; class Magnoliopsida; order Alismatales; family Alismataceae; genus Alisma; species Alisma plantago-aquatica. Next base: position 874,224,633 of record OY856409.1, read on the forward strand.
CCCTTCCTATATGTACGTGAGGTAGCTTGATTGCAGCAGCAGTAGGGAGCAGCTATGGGCGCGGCATAGCACCCCAAATCAATGCTTTCGACTCTGGCTTGAGGTACATACTCGATTCCACAACTTCAGCCATCGTTTGGGATCCTTCCGTCAACTTGTGCTTGAATGGAAAGTTGTTGTGTGCAACAAAACATCAAACAAGGAAATTCCAAGGTTGAAGACAACCCAGAAATAGCCCGGAAACTGGCTCTTGACGCATTTCCAGACGAATTTGGACATCCTGAACCACTGTGAGTAGAATTTCACTCCCCTTCGCATGATTTAACTCGAATGATCAGACGTTTCGGTTAAAAGCAGTGTTATTCACAGCTGTCAGTGTTTACCCAGGTGCCAGGCAGTGTCCGCACCGCTTGACTCCTAATTTGCACGTTTAAATTATTAACGCCTGCTCGACACTAATTAGTTGACTGATATGTGCGATGGGATTTAGTGAAATTACACGATCGATCGAACCTAATTTACTTTGTTAAATGTTAAAATCAGTAGTGCACAACCATAAAAATGTTCCATAGTAGAATTTGCTCTAAAGCTCTAAACCCTACCTTTCTTGCTCCTTATGTTTAGGTTTTGCTCATTTGATGAAGAAAGGTGCTAGATGGACAAATTCATAGCTTACCCTTGTATTTTCTACCCTACATGCTCGATATTTCTTTTTTTGGGGGTTCCATATTCTCATTAGAGGCAAGTTTTATAACTTGCTCCACGTTTATTGCTTACCATAAGCTTTCTAGATAATGTTCTTGCTTGAAAATGATGATCCACGCACTAAAAAGCTATGCTTGACTTGGACTTTGATTTTTATAATATTCCCTGTTCTGAATTCAGTTATATATGAACCTGTGATCATGTGTATGCTATTCCTAAGGTATAATATGACTTGGATCAGGTTTTTTTGACAACCTATGGTGCTAAGCACCTATCAAACAATGGTCAATTTTAGGATTTTAAGCTGATTTCTTCTATAAATCCATGACCCGATGAGGGTACCATTGCAACAACCCTATGATGTTGTCTTCATGACAATTGATGGTCGAGATCAAAGGTTTTAGATGATAGTTTGACAACCTATGGTCACCCCTTAGGTCAGGTTTTGGATCAATTAGAAGTATAACGATCAACCCTTAAGTACTTTATTGATGCTATCAATCAATGATGACATCAGCTTAATATTTGATGTTGATTAATGAATATAGTGTTGATCTAAGAACCTATGGTGATATAATGATCACTAATGATGGTGGATCAGGTCTCTAAAACCTATGGTGAGTTAAGCATCGTAGTTATAGAAACAATTAAGCCTTAGACCAATGGTTTCTTGGGTCACTTGATGTAATGGTCAGACCTATACTGTAATTGATGGTTTTAACATGTGAACTTGACCCAATGGTCGAGATCTACTATTTATTCATCCAATAATGTGGACTGATGACTAATGTAATATGTTGGTCCTAATAATGTGATTTATATGGTTTTCTTTACATGATCAACTTAAGGAGCTTACTTGTTGGCAATGGATGGCTTGTTTTAACTGAATAGTCGATTGTGAGTTTTACCCTACTCTCAATGGAAATTTTTGTATCGATTATAAAGGGATGTTGACCGGCCTAAATCGCGCGTCCGAAATGTGGAGGCGGATTTGAAGTAGTCGGAATTTTAAATTTATAACCTGAAACCTTCTAGGCCCCCGCAACTTTGTTTACGAGGTCGAAGAAGATATACGGGGTCGAACACAGGGACAAGGGTGGTAGTGTTGGGAATGCGAAATCGACACTTTACACTCCGGTAAGGGTAAGGAGATGATAAAGTTCCTCAAGAGAACCACAAGCTGAGATCGATAAAATAAAAGATAACTATCTCCAAATGGAGCTACGAGGAAAAATTAAGGTTTCAAAGGTTTATCAGTTTTTAGGGTTTTTCGCGCAACGGAAACAGAGAGGATAACACTATTGCTTTAGCAAGGAGCGAAGGAGAAAGCTTCAGCAAAACAAGCGGCAATAGAAACATCATGTACCCCTCCTCTCGAAGCGGGTACCTCTAACCAAGCATCAACACCTCTCTCGAAATTGCTGGGCTTAAGTAAGAGTGGAATAGGTCACTAAAGCAACTCCAATCCTGGGCACTCTCGTACTCCCATATCAGACCAAACACTAGAGCCACAACACCTCTCTCGAGGCTGTTGCAACGGGAAACACGATTCGGTAGCTAGTCGAAACGTGATCCAAGCGTACAAGCTAGAGTTCGGATGCTAAACAAAACAATCATCCAACCAAAGGTACCAAGCATAAAGCAGCAGATAATTAAAACTCTTCTAATTCCATTAGTATAGAAAGGGTCTGATTACATTGCATAATTAAAGAAAGTAAATTATAGAAATAAGTAAAGATAAACGTCGCCTTCTTGATTTAGAAGGGCGACAGGCAGCAACAGACACTCCAGCCCGATACCGGGCGGGAGCCTTGCCCGATACACCCGTGTCAGGCGGCACACCCTCTCGGGCGACACGCTTATGACATACGGATGTATCGTGCGGGGCGCCCATGCCCGATACACTCATGTCGAGCGGCACCCTCTCGGGCGACACGCCATGACTAGGGACGCGTATCGGACTTGGTATCGTGCCAGGCCAGAGTGTTGCTTCCAGTATCGGGTACTCCTATCGGGCGTCCTTGTTGGCCGTTATCGGCCTGCAGCGGTGCATGGGGCCGACCCTTAGTGAACCATTCCCTCCCTCTCGGGATGGGGAAGTGCTCACCTAGAATCGCCTGATGCACCCTGAGGCATGACACGCGAGCTCCAGATGCCTTCCTTAGTTAGCTTTTGAGAGGTTTTGACTCGTCCCATCGGAGTCCTGTAGCTGTTATTTATAGGCAGCGGTTGGAGGAAGTTATGGTGCTCCGAATGCCACGTGCCCTCCTTCAGCTCCATTATTGCGGCTTCAGGGATGTTCAATATGCATGCTGCCCAGCACAAGGATGTTGGGCTGTCGGTCATCGTGATGAGTGGCGCCTGCCGATGGGTGGCATGTATCGACCGACACGCTTCAGCAGTCGTGGCGGGTTTGGCTCCCTGTCGGGTAAAGGGCGTATCACTCATCCGCTTCCTCTTACGCGACACCCTCATATCGCGTGATAGTGTATCGTGCTGCCCTGTCGGGCAGTGAGCGTATCGGCCGGTTGGTTGGTAGGAAGGCCGATGCAGGTGGAACACATTTGTGGGCAGGGACGGGCTTTTTAACTGATAAATGAGTTAAAATCCGGGAAAACTCTACAAAAGATGATAAAATTGAGTTAAGAGCATAGCGAGGCCTGTTTATTCAAAAACATGGCAAAAAGGAGAGTAAAATAGTTTAAAAGGGCAGTTTTGATAACGAAATAAGGGCCAAAAACATCACAAATTTGGTGTTATCAACTCCCCCAAACATAGCATTTTGATTGTCCTCAATCAATCTTTATACATTGTTTTGTGATGCTTCTTCTTGACCGGTATAGTTTTCAGACCATGGGTTTGAGCGAGCATTGAGATGTCTTACAGAGAATATGGCCCGACCACGAACAACAAACTTTATTTTTTTCCTGCCTTATTTAAGAAAAAATTTCCTCCACAGCTTCGGTGAGACTTGGGTGCATGATTTTGAAGTTTGCTTTCACACCAAATAGCTTTTTGGGAGCAGAAAGTTGTGTGTTGGGTAGGCTGAGGCTTTTTTGGTTTTTCTTGTTTCCGATCAGTCCATCTAGGTACGGGTCTGTTAGCGGGCGAGTGGTCCCTACAGTCCAAGCCAGTTGGCTTTAGAGCAGTGATTTCACATCCTACGTACCACTGCCCCGTATCTACCATGCCTAAAGATGGGTACTTTTGGGAAACAAGTGTGTATATATATCTTTTTCTTTTCTCTTTCTTTTTATAGGGCACAACTCTCATGCTTTTATTCACTCTCATAAGGCTATTCTCTCTTTTTGGGATTTTGTTGGGTAAGGGAAAATAAGAGGAATTTTTGCTGTTTGGGTAGCTTTTTTCCTTCTGCATACACGTCTCTTAGCTATTTCGAGATTATTTTTTGAAATTTTTGGCGTGGAAAGTCATCTTCTTTTGTTGTTTGAGGCAGCATTATCATAAAGACGTAACAAAACTTGCATCTCCTTAGGCACATAGAAAACAAATTGGCAAAAAGTTGTATCAGGTTTTTACTATATATCGTCTTTGTAAATATGTATGGAGACCAAATAAGCAAAAAATTTCAAAATTTTTAGCAAAATTTTTGTTTTAGGCAAGCATATGTATATGTGCACATGATATAGGGGAAGAACAAAAGAACAGAAAGGGTGGAATTTGAAGAAAATTTTTTATACCTCCCTCACTGGTACATGGTACCCCCCGAAACTTACTCCACACTCTGTCCCAGAGTGTGAAGTAGATAAGGTAGGTTAATGTTAACTCAGTGAGGGATTAGCTGGTGAGCGCGCATGTGATAGATAGAGGCTCCCACACATATTTTACTTGTTTGTTGTGGTAGTAGATGTGTTGGAGTTGGTCGGGCGTCTCTTTATTTGATATGCATTCCAGGACGAAGATTCAATGAGATTAGTCATGTGCTTTTGCTGAGGAAGAAGTTCCAAAACTATTAGGCATTCCCCTAGACAAGGTAGACTTTTTAAGATACTTCCATTGTGAACATGAACAAAAGGACTGATCCTGAAACTCAGTTTCTTTAAACTTTCATCATCTATTGAACTAGTCAGAGAAGTCCCCTTATCTCTTCCAATACTTTTTCTTGATTTGGTAGCCCCCAAGATAGGTCAATTTCCTTATCATAGTCTGTCTTCTGCGGTGGTTTAGGGCCATCTCCAAAAGAGAAAATCAGTGGAAGTCTTTCTCTAGTGGTTTCTGGATTGAATGTGGGTATTTTGGGTTCATCAGCCATGGAGCCACCTTCTTCATGGGGGGCATATTATTTGGATATAGTATCCACAAGTGTTTGCAAGAGCTCTCTGTCTACCATAGGTTGGTTATCATCGTCATAATCTGTACGAGCCTTGCGTTTCCTTCTTGAGAGCTTTGCACTTGTTCTGGCTGCATCCTCTGGGAAAGAAAATGGACTCGTTACTTCTTCCTTTAGAGCTTTGCACTTGTTCTGACTGCATCCTCTAGGAAAGAAAATGGACTCATTACTTCTTTCGTCCTTGCTCTCTTCTCAGTGGCTGATGGCCCAGCTGCCTCAGGATTCTGGCGTTTCTACCCGACCGTTTTTGCTTCAGCTGCGGCCTCAGTGTCGATTCTTCTGCTGTGTTTGTCAACTCAAATGGCGGTTTACTTTGTACTGTCCAAATCTGTTATCATTAAATATTGATCATTTAAATGTTAGGTAGGAAAGACTTTAAAATGATACCGGCGTATAATAGAAAAACTGATTTGCACGATAAAAAGTTACACGTCAAACACATTTCCCGACACGGGTGTATCGGGCGATATGGTAGCTGGGAACAAAGTGCCCGATAGGGACTTCCTGATAGAAAAATGTGTCGCCGATAACAAGAACAAGCCGGGCAGCACATGGATGGGCGACACGGCTATTGCCTGATATGGCTTATCAGACAAACGCGAGCGAAATACGTGTCGCGCGATACAAGAAAATAAACTAAAGTCACTAGCCCGATACGACATGCGTGATACGAGGTTGTATCGGGAAAGCAAGGGCGATATGGCTGTCAGGCTATACCTTTGCTTTCTCAAGTAATCCTACGCGTCACGAGAGCAGAAGAAAAAAGTTGCGCGTCACGGGAGCAAAAGGGAGAAATAACTGCACGATACGGGTAGCTAGAACAGTAAAATGTAGTAGCCCGACACAGTAAAACCTTCGTACTATTTATACCAATCCAAGTCGGGGCAAAGCAGGTAAATCTGGGGCGCGTGCCGGTCGTCGAGACAAATCATGCCCGAGACGAGCACGCTTTGCGCGCCAGCAGGGATGTCGCCCATTACGGTCAGGAAAGTACCTTCTCGATACACGGTCGCCAGATACAAGGTTTTCAGGACAAAACTCTAGATAAAAAATAAAAAACAAAGCGAAGGAAATAGGCGACTGATGGGTAAAACATCATTGGCCTAAGGTTAAGCCCCGGCCTCAAATAGTATTACTCATCCATGCACATAAAACAAAGCGGTGGCCCATAAAACAGAAAAGTCAGCACACGTGGCGCATGCAATGACTCGGGCATTATTATAGTCCAAATGTTCATAATGTTTGTTTTGCAAGAAAGTAAATAACTTCCTATTCTAGGAAAATAAAAGCTCGGGCTGCCTCCCGAGGATCGCTATAGTTTGCGTCGCCAGCTCGACGCTCCCAGGTTCTTCACTTTCGCCTTCAGCAGCATCCATACCTTGCCAGCTGATCTCTATCCTTTCTGATCACAGCCCTGCCTTTTTGGCAGATTCGGTGTTGGAAGGTATCCTGCCTGAGGGATTCTTTATCAATTCGGCCATCTGAGCTAATTGCTGATCAATTTTGCGTTGATGCATCTGCATATCCGCCATCTGAACTTGCAGCGAGTTCAGAACTCCCGAATTTGAAAGCGCACTCTGTGCTAGCTGGTTATTAATTGTATCTTGTCTTTTTACAAAATTAAACAATTGTCCAACCATGTCTGATTGGTTTGAAACCTTGTCATGTCCCTGCTCTTTGGCTTGACCTTGTCCTTGACTGGTGTTCGTCGCTTGGCGGCCTTGGTATTTACCTTGTCCTTGGAAATTTCCTTTGTTCGGCTGGAAGGAAGTAGTTCTGCTGAATTGATTTTGTCCTCCTCTTTTCTCGAAAGCTTGAGGTGGCTTGGTGGAGTTATGCAACTGATGCAAGTTCTCAGCTGCATCTTTGTTGCCATAACTGAAACCAGGATGATCTGGCCTTTTGAAATTTACGAAAGAGACATTCTCAGTCTCATCAGCCTCATATTCAGATTCGCTAGACTGGTCAGGTCGGGTGTAGATACAATTATCTACCCCGTGTCCACCCTTTCCACAGGTGACACACTTCATGACCTTCTTGACCTGCTTCTTTCCCTTCCCACCTGATTCTTTTAGCTACTTTACATCATTTGCTATCCTCTGGATCTGAGAGGTGATTGTCTCCAGAGCCTTGGATTCAAAAGAAGGTCCTTCACTGGCCTTATTAGCTTGTCCCCTGTCGGATCTATCATAGTCAGTTACTACTTGCAGCTTGTCCATGTTCTTGATGATCTTCTAAGACATGCTCGGCTTCTTCCCCAGAAAGTCACTTCCTGCTGCTGCATTCAGTGAAACCCTTTCTTCAGGGGTTAGACCGTTGTAGAAGGTAGTTATCAGAAAACCATTCTTGTAATTGTGATGAGGGCAGTCCCTCTGATATTCTTGATATCACTCCAAGGCATCATGGAGATTCTCATTTGGCTTTTGCATGAAAGAAGTGATCCTTTGTCTATTTCGGACGGTCTTCTTAGTAGGATAGAACTTGTTCACAAAGGCATCTGCCAGTGCACTCCATCCGTTCAGAGCTTGGTGGGGCAGCCCCAGGTACCATGATAGAGCCTTATCTTCCAAAGAAAAGATGAAACCCTTGCAATAGATTACCTCATGGGGGACTCCCCGCATCTTGATGGTGTCACAGATGTTCTTAAAAGCATCCAAGTGGTGGTAGGGATTGTTATTCTTAGAACTCCCTCTAAAGATTTTGTTTTGAATCATAGAGATGACTGATGGCTTCAACTCAAAATTGGTGGCGTTGAATCACGGGATGATGACAGGGCATCTGGAATTGTAAGCCTTGGTGGAAGCCAACTCCCTTAGAGTCTTTTCTTCTTCATCTGAATCGTCGTTGTCGCTGCCTCCCTAAGGTTGTTCTTGATTATTGTGATTCCTCCTATGCGTTTGGTGATGACGACATCTATCACGGTGATGGTCGTCCTCGAACTACCCCATATCAGGTTCTTCAGGTGGATCATTGCCATTATAGCGGTCGTTGTCTTCCAGCGGAGGTGAGTGGGGTCTAGCTCTCACGTGTCCCTCACCTTCTGAAAGGGGTGGTTCAACATGAGGTGGCATGTTTGATGGTGTCGACACTCAGTTGAGCAGAATGCCTTGTTTCTGAATAGCTGAAATAGCGTGAAAAAAATCAAGTTAGAAAATTTGTTATTAATAATAAAAGTTACTCATTTAAGTAAAGATATAAATAATAATAAAAAAGAAAGTGTTGTCAAGCTTATTTCTAAGCTTGAGGCATTGGAGTGTAGTTAGTGGATTCAGGTTCGTCAACAACACCGTTTTTCCTTGTCCCCAGCAACGGCGCCAAAAAGTTGACCGGCCTAAATCGTGCGTCTGAAAAGTGGAGGCAGATTTGAAGTAGTCGGACCTTTAAATTTATAACCTGAAACCTTCTAGGCCCCCGCAACTTTGTTTACGGGGTCGAAGTAGATATACGGGGTCGAACACAGGGACAAGGGTGGTAGTGTTGGGAACGCGGAATCGACACTTTACACTCCGGTAAGGGTAAGGAGATGATAAAGTTCCTCAAGGGAACAACAGGATGAGATCGATAAAATAAAAGATAACTATCTCCAAATGGAGCTACGAGGAAAAATTAAGGTTTCAAAGGTTTATCAATTTTTAGGGTTTTTCGCGCAACAGAAATAGAGAGGATAACACTATTGCTTTAGCAAGGAGTGAAGGAGAAAGCTTCGGCAAAACAAGCTATAGCAGAAACATCATGTACCCCTCCTCTCAAAGCGGGTACCTCTAACCAAGCATCAACACCTCTCTCGAAGTTGCTGGGCTTAAGTTAGAGTGGAATAGGTCACTAAAGCAACTCCGATCATGGGCACTCTTGTACTCCCGTATCGGACCAAACACTAGAGCCACAACACCTCTCTCGAGGCTATTGCAACGGGAAAAACGATTCGGTATAGCTATTCGAAATGTGATCCAAGCGTACAAGCTAGAGTTTGGATGCTAAACAAAACAATCATCCAACCAAAGGTACCAAGCATAAAGCAGCAGATAATTAAAACTCTTCTAATTCCATTAGCATAGAAAGGGTCTGATTACATTGCATAAGTAAAGAAAATAAATGATAGAAATAAGTAAAGATAAATGTCGCCTTCTTGATTTAGAAGGGCGACAGGCAGCAACAGAGACTCCAGCCCGATACTGGGAGGGAGCCTTGCCTGATATACCCGTGTCGGGCGGTACACCCTCTCAGGCGACACGCTTATGAGGGGCAGATGTATCGTGTGGGGCACCCGTGCCCGATACACTCATGTCAGGCGGCACCCTCTCGGGCGACACGCCGTGACTGGGGACGTGTATCGGGCTTGGTATCGTGTCGGGCCAGAGTGTTGTTTCCAGTATCGAGTACTCCTATTGGGCGTCCTTGTTGGCCGTTATCGGCCTGCAGCGGTCCCCGGGGCCGACCCTAAGTGAACCATTCCCTCCCTCTCAAGATGGGGCAGTGCTCGCCTAGAATCTCCCGGTACACCCTGAGGCACGACACGCGAGCTCCAGATGCCTTCCTTAATTAGCTTTCGAAAGGTTCCGACATGTCCCATTGGAGTCGTGTAGCTGCTATTTATAGGCAGCGTTTGGAGGAAGTTATGGTTCTCCGGATGCTACGTGCCCTCCTTCAGCTCCATTATTGCAGCTTCAGGGATGCCTGATATGCATTCCGCCCGGCACAAGGATGTCGAGCTGTCGGTCATCGTGACGAGTGGCGCCTGCCGGTGGGTGGCCCGTATCGCCCGACACACTTTGGTAGTCATTGCGGGTTTGGCTCCCTGTCGGCTAAATGGTGTATCGCTCGTCCGCTTCCTCTTGCACGACACCCTCATATCACACGGAAGTGTATCGTGTTGCCCTGTCCGGCAGTGAGCGTATCGGCCGGTTGGTTGGTAGGAAGGCCGATGCAGGTGGAACACATTTGTGGGCCGGGACGGGCCTTTTAACTGATAAATGAGTTAAAATCGGGGAAAACTCTGTAAAAGATGATAAAATTGAGTTAAGAGCATAGCGAGGCCTGTTTATTCAAAAACATGGCAAAAAGGAGAAGAAAACAGTTTAAAAGGGCAGTTTTGATAACAAAATAAGGGCCAAAAACATCACAAAATATGGTGTTATCAGATGTCTAGGGTTAGATGGTGACTCCTTCTAGAGAACAAATCAAGGACTTCATAGATGGTTTATCTAAGGTGTTTGCTTATGTAAACAATCAAAGGTCTTACCTTTTAAACAACCAATGGTTATGAGTGACATTGTGGTATGGTGATATGGGTTGAATGGTGATGGAACAAATGGAGGGTTACCATTAATAAGTTATTCTTACCTATTCACTCATATGAATAGAAGGGATGATAACCATATTGTGTTGATATGTAACCCTAATGAGGTATAGCTTGTTATACCTAGCTTTAATATAACTAAATGATGGTAATTGGGTATGAATAGTCCTTAAATGACTAATACAATCATGGAGTACTTTATTATTGTTAAAACTGTAGTATGATATAACCTAATGTTTACATCTTGATTTATGTGTGGGTTCATACTTGAGAATAATATGGAATGTGAAAGTGATGCTTCACCTTATGCATCTATTATCCAATGGGGATTCCATGAGTTATTGTTTGGGTATAAGTGTTGATTAGTAACATTGATATAATTTATCATGTTGAACCTAACTCTAATGCAATTAGATAAAGATGAGTATTCATGTTTAACATTCTTATTTGATGGGATGATGGTGTAATAACCTCCTTAACATGATCATAACCTTAATGTGTTAGTTGGTGGTTATCATCGCCACATTGTTGATATTTTCTTATGTTGAACATGTACATTATGAATATGATGAGTGTTAATCATATCTAGATTCCTTGCATGTTGATGTAATAAAGGAATGTTCTTAATGTTAATATAACCCTGCTATGATTGTTTATGAATATCTCCTAGCTCATTAATGTAAGATTGTGTTGATTTGGTGTATTATATGTAAACGATGTTGTTGAGCCTTGTTATAAAGCATGGAAAGATAATGATGATCTTGTAGGGAATAGTATGATGGTATTAATGACCTTTGGGCATGGTTAAACTCTGAATGAGGTGTAATCCTCTTATGTTGATAAGGGTTAATACCCTATGATATTGTGGAAAGGATTTATATCTTGTGATAATATGATGACTAGTGTAGTCTCGTCAATGGCAAGTGAATAGTACCATGTGATGATGAGATGAGAAATTATGTTTCATACATTTCATATCTTTTCAAGTTTTGATATTTATATGCTTGCTAGAAGTGAATTAGGGTTTGTATGTCCACTTGTTTGATGCAACCTTAATTCACCCAATTGGCATAACTAATCAAGTGCAACTCCAATCATGTAGTGCCATGTGCCATAGATCCATGTGAGTGTCAGAACTTGCCAAATGGTGAAACGAGTATTCCTAAGAGAAACTCTGAGAGCAAACTGATGAGTATGCAAGGTGCTTGTCATCCTGAATTCAAGTGTTTAGGGAGGATGACTACGGTCATACCTAGCCCTTAGTTTGAGAATGGATACGGTCGTGTCTCAATGATTATATATGTGACAAGATTGGAGGACAATTGCGGTTGTACCTTGGATGGTAGGGTATGCGTACCCACCTCCTTTCACTAGTGTCGTGACCTATACCAAGGACAGACTAGGCTGTAGTAGCTTGACCTTATGTGTCACTGTGGTGGACCCGTACTGACTGGGGAAGGAGAAGATCTTAGGAGTTCGGCTCTTCCTAGATCTTGTATGGCACTGATTTCGACTTAGTAGTGGTCAGTTGGATTTTGAGTGGTATCCTCAATTTCCTCAGGGCATAATAAAAGATCTAATACAACCGTTTAGCATATCTATTTAGGGTTATACACACTATTTCACATTGGATGATAACCCTTGTTTGTTCTCTTTACATAAAGATGATGCTTAGTGCAATTAAGAGATAGTAGATATACTTAGATTGTGGATATGCTTAAGATTGTAGATGCATATATACAATAGCTATGCTTTTGTTGATAACTATACTGCTACATATGATTATAATCATGATGCTAGATATCTCATATTGTTAGTTATATTTAGCATGATAGCCATGCCTTTGTAACTAGAGATGCATATACTGCTAATCATGCTTATCCAGGTAGTTGTGCATATGTTGTTAGCTCTTCTTATAATGTTGATATGTTCAACCAAGTAGACATGTTCATGTTGTTAGCTATGCTATATTACTGGACTTGCTCATTATGCTAGAATTGCATATGCTACTGAATTGCTTATATTGTCAACAAGATAAAGGATGATAGTCTGGCTTATGATGATAGTTATTATCTGCTCCTTTATGTATTTTGTTAATCATCAGTATTGTTGATCTTATTTGTTATATCTGATTAAACGGCTTAACTATTTAATTGCTTAACAATGTTGTAATCAATAAACATTGTTGGAGGTTATATATTTGCTGGGACATGGGTCTCACCCTTCTGGTTTGCCACATTTTTTTTAGGTAATCGGCAGTGACGACAACAGAACCATGGAAGTAAAGAGGAACTATAATAATGAATATTTGATAAAGTTGATTAGATGTCTAGTGTGTCCTAGAGTTGTCCTTGTACTCTCAAGTCCGGGTAGGAAAAGTTTATATATGGTGTTTCAAACAAATCAAACTTTTGTTAGCATATTAATGCTTGTTTGTGTGGCATATACAAATATTGTTCTCATGTGTATAGATGTTGTGGCTAAGGCAATAGAACAATTTGTATCAAATTCTTAGCATAGTATGGATATAAGAGATGTTGATCTCTCATGCAAATGTTTTTGAGTAAGTGTTGATGTTGAAATCATTTTTAATTTACCCATATTTTTGGGTATGTGATTAATTAATGATCGATTGTGTTTTATGTTTTGAGTAATCTCGTTTAGCGTGATGGGTCGCGACAGGTTGGTATCAGAGATTTAGGTTCAATGAGTCTATAGGGACACTAGAACTTAAGCCTAGGATGATGTCTAAGTTAGGAATATGACATAAAAATATGGTGCATACTGCCTAATCTCAGTAGTTGGGTGCCCTGGCCAGGTATTCAATTATTGAAGAAAAGGTAAGTATGGAACTGTTAGATTGTTATCTTTTTTATTACTCTGATCGAGTATTCATTTTGAGACAATCTAAAGAGCATAATGAATAAGAAATTATGGTGTGAATATCTCAATCCTACCTTAAAGAAGATGAGAATTGCACATAATCTATCAAAACTTGAATGTTTGGTTAATACAAGAGAATGATACAACACCATGAAATCTAAATCTGATTACAAATTAGAAAAAAGAGTTCTTAAAGATGTGATTCAAGAATATAATAAAGTAAAATTCAAACAAGTCTATTCTTATAAAGTGAATCAAAGTATGAAATCCACATAAGATAGAGAGAACTCCTATAACAAGTACAAAAATGAGAATATGAATGGGTACAATGGCAAAGAAATAAGGTGGAACCTGAGTTAATCTCAGACCAACCTATGTGTATAAGAAAATGTTAATGAAAAATCAGCATGGCATGTGAAAAAATTAAGAGAAATGATCCCAATTTAATGAAGAAAATGTAGAATATGATGATCTACTTGTTGATAAATGGTTGAAAAACATAATAAAATAAGACAACATACCCAAGTGTGATAAATAGTCATAAAGGAAGGAGTAATGAGATATGTTAATCATGATCATTCCTATGCTAATGGCAAGGAACCAAAAATGAAAAAGGTGAAATGATACATAAGAAGTTGTAATATGCATAATGATAATAGAACTGGTTATCTTTTTGCTAGTGACCCCTGAACAATGTTGCTATGATGTGGGAAGTATGTTTCCCTTTGTGTCTTTCCTTTCCAGGGTACAACTTTCAAGTGGACCATTGCCACTTGGTATGTGTGGATTCATTCTAAACATGAGGATGGATATCTTACTATAGAATAAGGTTGTTTGGACTATGGTTCCACGATCATAAAGTTTTTGATGACTTTTGCTTTTGAGCCTTCCAATAATAAGGAAGACTCCTTTTATATTTCTTGATATTTGTTATGTTGGTAAAAGTACATGAGATAAGGATGTGAGTTCCTTATAGTGCATGAGGTGGATACCAAGGTAATGAATCCTAGTATCCAAGATGTATCAATAATATGAGAAATATGTGAAGGTTGGAGATGTTTATTAAATGAACATTCCAAGTATTCCTCTCTTGTAGAGAGAGAGAGAGAGTTGATCATGATCCTATAAATGTTGTTTGTAAGGCAAAACAAAAGTGATTCTATAATGTTGTGTATGGTTCAATGATTGCTGGGAAAGACCACTATCTAAGATAGATGGTTTGTTGGTTAATAAATAAGTGATACCATGTTCCTTTAAGATAAATCTATGATAAAATATCAATACATAAGAGTTAGATTGGATGACATAATCCACATGACCATGATGAGTTTAGGGTTATGTCCTTTAGACTAACCAATGTACCAATAGAATTTATGAATAGGAGGAAGAGAGTGTTCAAGTAATGTCTTACAAGTTGTAGCAATCTTTGAATGATGACATGTCAAAGAATTTCAAATATGGTCAAAAATGTGATCAATATTTATTCAAAAACATTAGGGTTGTCGAAGCAATAGCTGCTATGAGAACAAGTTCAATAAGAGTGAGATGGGGTTGATTAAATTTCTTAATGGGATCATGAAATGTCTTCTTATATGGGCGTTTTTGTGCTGATCCAAGATGAGATATGTATGAATGATGTGGCATTACCATGATATGAAAGTAAGCATGTGAAGGTAATAGGATGAGGTGCAAAGAAAGTACCCATATTTACTTACCTTGGATTTCGGGGGTGAAATCCCTGTTAGGGTTTTATAGTTGTAAGACCCCTAAACTTGTTTAATGAGTTGAACAAGCTTAATTACCATAATTTAATGCTTAGTGCATCATTAAGTTGATTAAGTTGAATTAAGAACTCACTGATGCAATTAGTGCTTCGATCATGTGTTACTAATTAATTAGGATGATTTCTTGCTTTCAGGGTGTAGAGGACCACATGCTTGAAACTTTGCAAAAGAAATCGTTTGATTTGGACTTCCGAGGCAAAAGTTATGAGGTTTTTAGTTTCTTGGGGTGACTCTTGCAATTTACCAAGTTTAGTCGATTATTAACCCCTTTACCCTTTTCCATTTTTTTCTTTTCCTTATCTTCTTCTTCCCGATAGAACTAAACCGCAAAAACGGTGCACACAGAGGGCCCGATCGGCCGATCAAGCAGAGAGGAGGGGCGATCTTGGGGCGATTTCTTTGGCCCCTAGTTTTGATCCAGCTAGGCACCCTACTTTCCTT
Source organism: Alisma plantago-aquatica (assembly GCA_963693085.1). Taxonomy (NCBI): domain Eukaryota; kingdom Viridiplantae; phylum Streptophyta; class Magnoliopsida; order Alismatales; family Alismataceae; genus Alisma; species Alisma plantago-aquatica. The sequence continues at coordinate 874,240,093 of OY856409.1, forward strand.
CTTCTCCCTCCACCTTCCCTTCCTCTTCCTCTCCCAACCACGCCCTAGGGAGGCACCCCTAGCAGCACTGGCCAGTAGCAACGCTGACCAGTTGCAGGGCGGCCGGCCAGAGGCCGTTTTGGTGCAGCAAAAACCATGAAAACAACAGCCATGAGTCCAGCCTTGAGGTTCAAACTTGGATCCACAACCAATATCTACGATTAGGCCCAGCTTGGAGCTCCCTTCCAATCTGTATGTGAGGTAGATTGATTATAGTAGCAGTAGGGAGCAGCTATGGGTGAGGCATGGCACCCCAAATCGATGCTTTTGAATCTAGCTTGAGGTCCATACTCGATTGTGCAACTTCAGTCATTGTTTGGGCTCCTTCCGTCAACCTGTGCTTGAACGGGAAGTTGCTGTGTGCAACAGAACAGTAAACAAGGAAATTCCAATGTTGAATACAACCCAGAAATAGCCCAGAAACTGGCTCTGGTTGCATTTCCAGACGAATTCGGACATCCCGAACCGTTGTGAGTAGAATTTCACTCCCATTCGCACAATTTAACTTGAATGATCAGACGTTTCAGTTAAAAGCAGTGTTATTCACATATGTCAGTGTTTACCCGGGTGCCGGGCAGTGCCGGCACCGCTCAACTCCTAATTTGAACGTTTAAATTATTAATGTCTGCTCGACACTAATTAGTTGGTTGATATGTGCGATGGGACTTAGTGAAATTACACGATCGATCGAACCTAATTTACTTTGTTAAATGTAAAAAATCACTAGTGCACAACCAAAAAAATGTTCCATGGTAGAATTTCATCTAAAGCTCTAAAACCCTACCTTTCTTGCTCCTTATGTTTAGGTTTTGCTCATTTGATGAAGAAAGGTTCTAGATGGACAAATTCATAGCTTACCCTTGGATTTTCTACCCTACCTAATTGAGATTTCTTCTGTGTGGGGTTCCATATTCTCATTAGAGGCAAGTTTTATAACTTGATCCACATTTATTGCTTACCATAAGCTTTCTAGATCATGTTCTTGCTTGAAAATGATGATCCACGACACCTCATGCTTGACTTCTTCCTTATCCATTAAAGTTTGCATGTCCATAGGCACCCTTAGCATTGGACACATGGAAAGTAATTTGACACCTCATGCTTAACTTCTTCCTTATCCATAAAGGCTTGAATATCCTTGGACACCCTTACATAAGACACACGGAAAGTCTCACAGACACCTCATTCTTGACATCTTTCTATATAAAGTCATATCTACCCCTTCCCATCTCCTATTTCGAAAACTCTTGCTCCCCTTCTCTTTCCTCCATCTTATAGCATCATTCCTACTCTATTTTTCCATGAAGGTGTTGTCCCAAGGTAAAATGAGGTGCCTACCTTGGTGAAAAAGGCTCTTAGGGTTCCAAATTCACTCTATTTTGGGTTTCTAAAGCTCCTTCTTGGTGATTTTGACAAAAACTAGCAAGTATCCTCATTTCCTTCCCTATTTTCATGTTGTTAGCCTTCCTTCCACCTTCCTCCAGATCGGAACCATGGCCTTCCATGGTGAAATCCCACCTAGAACCCATAAACACATCATCTCCATGTTCTTTTGTTAGGGTTTTTCACCTCTAAAGTGGAATAGGTGCTTCTTGCTCGAGATAGGAGCTTTGTTGGAGAAACCAGGCTCTTTAAGCTTGGGAACCTTACTTATTGGACATGTCCACCTTCCCTAGAGGTTCTTTGGAGGCCTAGTCTTAGATCTAGGAATGACTTGGACTGTTTAGACTCTGAAGTTGAAGTATGACGTATCCCCCTATTCTTCTATGTTGAGAAATTAACCTATGCTTATTCATTCTCTTTGTTCTATAGACATTAGCCTATACACAATGTCTTTTCTTTTAAAAATCATGGTTCATGTGAACTACCTTATTTGATATTCATCATATGATCATGGATATTCTTTTGAACTCTTATCTTATGCTTTGTTCATGATGGAACTCTAAAAGATGACATGTGATGTCTTTTTCCCACTTCTGAGGTGGATGTATATGTTGGCCACTTATGTGGTGACTAGTTTATATATTCTAACTATACTTTCTACTTGCCTCTACATTTAACATGATATGTGATTCAGTAGCATTAGAGTAGTGTAGTTGTACTGGTTCTTATGGCAAATGTTTTATTTCCTGCTGAGCGGATGTGATATTTCCTACTCTTTTGGGATGGAAAGGAACCTCAGACCCAGGGCAAGATGTATGTTTGTTGGCTCATGTTTTATATATTTAGGAGATTGACAATATTCCTTTCTCTATTAGGTTTCAAGTTTATGAGACTTGGTCGCCTTTGTGTTTATATTGTTCGAGGGCTGTGTTTATCTCACATGCATGCAAGTTCATGATATGGGATGTGTGCCCTAATTCTTTACATGTCCTTGTGTGGCACAATCTTTATATTTTATTAATGGAAATTATTCTTTTGTTATCATATGATTTCGATTCCTTTTCTCTTGATACCCATTTGGGTGGTCCTTATCCTTTCTATGGGATGCCTTTTATATTTGATGACCTTTATTCCATATGTTGTTCAATTTCCTATTTAGTATGCACATACCAACCTTTTCTGATATTTTCCCTTCTTGCTGGGGTATGCTTCCTACCCTAGGTGAAGGAGTTGGATGATAAGGCATGAACTTTTAGACTAGCATAAGGAGTTAAATCTTGGAGACAAAGTTGATATGGTTTAGATTTCCCTCTACTTAGATCATTATGTTGTATCATACATGTAAACCCTTATTGGATATTATGATGTTCTTTTGTAATCTTTTATGAAAATTGAATATAATCATTACTTTTATTAAACTGCTATACTTTGGTTGTTTTGAATACCATTTATTGATGTTTGAAAATTTTGTACCTATTCTGTGACACCCCGCCATCACACAGATAATGAGATGACACACGAAAATGTGCAGAACCACATATTACCAAAAACACGGGTTAAATAAAACCATTTACAGAAAGCATGCATGAGAGTACTTTTGCATCCAGACTCTACAGAGAAAACGTGTTATATGAACATTTACAAGCAATGTTATAGGTTCACAGATTATCGAAACCAGTTGTACCTGCTCGCTCCAGAGTTCAACACCTGTTTATACATACATAATAACCACGTACGGCCAGCAACAGGATATATAAAAATTACAACTGCAAGACATCGCGAAACAACGTCAAAATGCCTCCGAGGACCTGAGAGTATAGGGATGACTCTAGGACGCTACTAGAAAACTACCAAAATAGCATCATGTCCATCTCTTGCCTTCTACTGCTCTTTTTGCTGCTTGACCGCAACCTCACGAACACCACCGCATCTAGAGCGATCACCTAAAAAGGGTGTAAACCAGTGGGGTGAGACACACAATCCCAGCAAGAAACATAACTCCCCACCAATACTATAAAACCTCAGAAGGTCAAAGCAGATAACAACATATAGCTGATAAAGCGTATAACAAGAGCAGCATATTGAGCAAGGCTATTATTACCATCAATCTTACCAAGATATCTGGAAGGCATATAACCAAGTATTCTTTATGGAACATGATTGACAAGATAAGCTTTATAAAAACTTATCACAGAATATAAGGATCGTACATGTATATGCAAGGTGTAACTAGATCAGCTATATAAGCAAGTCCTCAATCAATGTTCTGTGTTTTTCTCTAAGCAAGATATACCATTCGGTTAGATTACATTTTATTATGCCCTAAGGAAGTGAGCTTTCCCTACTCAAATCCAACCATTGGTTGTGAAGCCCAATCCGGTGTCATACAATGTCTAAGGAGATCTGGACTCCATGACCTCACCTTCTTGTGGTCAGTACATGAATCATCAAGCAAGACCGCAATCTAATGCTTGTAGGGTCGCAGCCTCTAGGTCAGCTCCGCAAGCTACCCATACATACATCTGAGCCATGAACGCATCATGCTCATCATCACATATCCTGAGCCATGGGTATGTTCACCATGCTCCATGTATCCTGAGTCTGCAACTACAACTGCACTCAACCATCCTATTTTAGGCTAGGGGAAACCTCACATATTCAACAATATGTGCTCCAGGTAATCCCGCAGGATAAACCTATTTCAACATCACCAAATACTGACGATAATGGATCTATGGCCAGGGCAACTACATGATATGTTTATCTATAATTAATTAGTATATTTTAAGCCAATTGTTGAGGCAAAACAAAGTATAACATAGCCTTATAGAATTCATCATTATTGCCATCAACATATTATCCTGGGACCTCAATCCCTTATGATATCAACCACTGCCTCTCAGGCATCACAATCAGGTATCAACATCTTGGGAACGCATCCCTTATCACATCATCAGAGGATAACACCTCAGCTAGGCACTCAGCCTTATATCAGGTCCTCAGACCTATCAACTTGTCATTTCATTAACAAGGATTATCATCACATTGTGCTAGTCAAAGCACATATACCTCATAGCTCTGACCAGGCTATGAATCCACATAAAATACATGCATGGTTAGTGCACACATCCACAAAGATAACTGAAGCCATCATGGATTAACAAGATTATTATTATACTATCAAGTATAAAGAAGCATCCATAAGTACATCACACATAAGCTTTATCATTCATAGTATTATTATCAATCATGGGCATATGATATGCCTAACACTTGTGACCATATGTGTGTGTCATATCAATGTGTGTAGCAACAACATATGCTCCCAAGCTTCCTGGTGCACAATCTATTATTTAAACTTATCAACAAATTTGCAGGATTCAAAATGATCACATCATTTCACTTGTATCATCGTTATTAAAAGAGAACCATCAACTATATACACTCTGGGTTAACATAACCCTCACCCAAAACTCTTGCAGCCCTCACTAAGCCTGGCGAGCAATGCCAACTCTCATCAAAGGGTATACCCGGTATAGCAATACCCTTACCAAAGGTATAACGGCTAGGGTTCCCAACCCTTAAGAAGCTCATCACCATATCGGCCAACCATTGCACATCCTTTGACATGCATCAAGGTTCCACAAGCATGCATGGTGTCGGGCAGCCATCAACAAGGTATATCGTGCAGCACTACCATGGCTATCGGCCAAGGGTCTATCGGGCATCAAGCTAGGGTTAGAGTTATGTTTCACTATCAGATAACCTTCAACATGAGCCATATCAACCAAAGGGGTGTCGCCAAGGCTTCCCTATTGTGCAACCATCTCAACATCATCTAAGGATTAACCCTATCGTCTAGGGTACCCATGACACCCAAGAATGGTGTCGTGCATGGCCATGAAGCATCATAACGGTCAGCATCTAGGGTTAGCATGTCGGGCATGAAGCCATCTCATCCAACACTTTATATACGTCAAAGCCCAACTAAGACATGGTGGTATCGGCCAAAGCCATCCTGGGAACCATACCATATTGCCCAAGCTCATCTAGACAAGGACAACGACCAAGGCTATACTGGGCACCAAGCTATCAAAGCCTATCAACGAAGACCATCTCAAGATAGGGGGGGGTATCAGACATCCTCTATACATAGTGTATCGTCCAACATCTCCAAAAGGGGTATCGTCCAAAGGATACAAGGATCAACCCAACGCCCAAGCATGCATATCTACCAAGGATTCCACCTCAAGAATATATCATGCAACAAGGGTAGACAACTCATGTCGCCCAAAGCAACTCTAACACCCAAGCTAGAGTTAAGGCTCAAAGCATAACGGGCACCAAGCTGACTATCTCAACAAGGTGTGTCGCCCAAAGGTATATCTCCAAACAAGACTATCGGGAAACACAACTCCAAGTTCATATCGTACAAGGCACAACCCCACAAGATCATCTTCAACCTCAAGCACAAGAGCACCAGACCCTAATTGATCAAGAAGGTCGGCTCACCTCTCAACAACCAAGAGAGAGGGGTTTTTCACAACCTCTATCACAAATCGGGCAACCAGAAGGATCCACCTCAACATAGGTCATCATCTATTCAAAAGCTCACCTCTCTAATCCATGGTGAGAGGAGCGTGTTGCTCAAGCAACTAGAATATAAGCTCACCTCTCAACTTAAATGAGATAGGGGTGCATCCAATGCAAGAAAATTGGTCCCAACTAGAATACAATCTCACCTCTCATGTATCGTTCAAAGGGATACATCCAATGCAAGAAAACTGGTCCAAACATTTTCACTTCCCTAGTCAAGTGGACAACAAGATGTACCATGATATCAAAGAATGAAGGAGGGAAATACATCTCAAGCTGACATAGGGTAACAACCGCTTCTCTTTGCAAATTATCGAGAATATCAGGGTCAATAACTTTGCTGCATAGACTGTTGAAAAAGAAACAAAGTCTAGTGATTGCAAACCTTACATGCTTCAGCAATATAGATCGAATTGCCACGGGCAATATTTGTTGCATTAGAGTGTGACAATCATGAGATTTAAGACCTATCAACTTCAGATCTTTCATTGATACCAATCTATGGATGTTGGATGAGTAACCATGTGGCACCTTAACATTTACCAAACATTCACAAAAAGCTTTCTTCTCCTTTCTAGACAACGTGTAACAAGCGTGAGGTAAGTATGTTCTTTTATTACCCATTTCACATAATTCTGTTAATTCTGACCTTATTCCCATTTCACGTAGGTCCAGTCTGGATTTTATCCCATCTTTAGTCTTACCTGGTATATTTAACAAAGTACCAATGATGCTATCACAGAAATTTTTCTCAACGTGCATTACATCGATACAATGTCTGACTGTCAAAGAACTCCAATAAGGAAGATCCCAAAATATTGACTTCTTTTTGAATGAAGAATTGTCACGCCGTGTGGCCATACTACATTGTGATTTCTTACCAAATTCATTGACAATGTCTTTTACTCTTTCATAAACAACATCCCCTGGTATAGGTTTAGGTGCACTCCGTTCATCATTCCATCCATTGAATGCTTTGCGCTTCCTACGATATGGATGGAATTTTGAAAGAAACCTTCGATGACCAAGATATACAGTCTTGCCGCCATGTTTTAGTCTTATTGAATCAGTGTTTCCTTCACATATAGGACATGCTTTAGCTCCTTTGACACTATATCCAGACAAATTCCCATATGCTGGAAAGTAATTAATAGTGCAAAACAACATAGCGTGCAAACGAAATGTCTCTCTTCCTGAAGCATCATAGGTCATCACACCTTCAGCCCAAAGTTACTTTAAGTCAACAATCAGAGGTTCAAGATAAACATCAATATCATTTCTGGGTTGTTTAGGGCCCGATATCAACAACGACAACATACCGTACTTATTTTTCATACACAGCCAGGGAGGAAGATTGTATATAACAAGTATGACTGGCCAAGTGCTATGTTGGATGCTCAATGTCCCGTACGGATTCATCCCATATGTACAAAGCCCAAGTCTTAGATTCCTATCTTCTTCACCAAATTTGGGGTATAATAGATCAATCTTCTTCCATTGTGGGGAATCAGACGCATGTCGTAGGATCCCATCATTATTTTTCTTAACATCTGCATGCCACCTCAAATTCTTCGCATCTTTCGGATTTGCAAACAAGCATTGAAACCGTGATATTATAGGTAGATACCACAACACCTTGGCAGGAGAACCAGTTTTGGACTCCCCCGAAGTCGTCAATTTATACCGTGACGCACCACATTTTGGACAATCTTTCAAATCTACATAGTCCTTTTGAAATAATACACAATCATTCGGGCATGCGTGTATCTTCTTGGCCTCCATTCCCATTGGGCAAAACATTTTCTTTACCCGGTATGTTGAGATTGGCAGCTCGTTTCCTTCAGGAAGCATTTGTTTCAACAAAGTCAACAATTCAGTGAAGCTTTTGTCGCTCCATCTATGGTTAGCTTTCAACTTATACAATCTCAACACAGCGCTAAGCTTCGTAAACTTAGCACAGCCTGTGTATAACGGTATATCAGCATCATGCACAATGTTTCTAAATATAGGAGGTGGATCAGTGTGCTCTACCCTACAACTATCCAACATCGCATCAACGATGTCTACTGGAACTGGTTCGTTCACATCTACGTCATCGGAGGCAATTTCTTCTTCCACCCAAGCACTGCTATCAACATCTACTGGTTTTGAGTTTGAAATCTCTCCATGCCAGTGACATTCTATATAGCCTTGTACAATCCCGTTGCACATGACATGACTTTTGATTTCCTCACCAGTGTTGACTTTCAAGTTGTTACCGCAATGCCTACATGGACAGTAGAACCTATCTGTAGGTTTTTTCCTATGTTCCTTGGCAAATCTAACAAACTGATCAAGACCAAATATAAACTCTGGGGTGCAGCGATTGCGAATGGACATCCATGATCTATCCATTCTATGATCAAAGAGTAAACAAGTATATATTAGTATTAGGGTATACACTTACATCCTATCCAAGATTTACTCCAACAAACACATGTGATGTCATTCTTATATATAATAAATGTGTACCACCTATCCCATCCTTGAATACCTAATCTCACTAGTAAGTGTATAATGTGTATTGGGTTTTCAAGAAAATTTCGGCAGCATTTCCCCACTGTTCTCTAAGTACATATGTACTTAGAGAACAAACGAGGAAATGCTACTGAAATTTTCTCAAAAACCCAATACACATTATACACTTACATCCTAAGTGAGATTAGGTGTTCAAGAACAGTCCCAAACCGGGGACTATCCAAGATTTACTCCTAAGGAGTAAATCTTGGATGGGTTTCTAGGCCAACAAACACAATAATAGATATGTACATGTTAGGGTTTCATCACAATTGATGTTAGGGTTTCATCAATGTTAGGGTTTAATCAAATCAAATTAGGATGCTAGAATGGACAAGTTTAAATCTTATTTCAACATGCATCAAAATTTACTGAATTAGGTCAAGCATTAGGATTAGAAGCACAAATATATGCAAGCAAAAGATTTGTTCGTATCCTAGAATATACATAAAGCATTACATATAGATTTGTTCATATCCTTACCAACAGCAAACACGGCCTTGGTAGGCAAACATAGCCACGGCCGTGTTTGCTGCATGTAGGTAAAAAGCTAGGGAGAAAGGCTACGACTAATACCTGGAGAGCAGACCGAAGCTAGGCGGCGCGGCGGGCGTGAGTAGGGAGGAAGGAGCGGGCAGTGTCGGCGACGCAGGAGCAGCAGAGCAGGTGGCGGGCGGTGGCGGCGACGCAGAGCAGCAGCACCGTCGACGGCGATGGTGAGGAGAGGCGAGGAAGCACAGGCAGTGTCGGCGACGGCGAGAACTAGCAGGCAGCTAGCAAGCGATCGAGCAGCAGCTAGCGGGCGATCAATACAATGAAACAAGTACCGGTGTGATCGATCGTTGGTCTATTAAGTTCGTAAAGGCGTCGGTTATTAAATACAAACGACACCTAAAGTCTTCGGCGTCGGTTGATAGTAAAACACCGACGCCCAACTAGACAACATTTACCCTAATTTTTTTGGCGGGAACCATTATCAGCGTCGGTTATCTAAGGATAACTGACACTGAAAGTGGGACTTTTCACGCAAATTTTCATTTTAAATAGGTGTCTGTGAATTGTTAAAAACCCGACGCTGTACGTGACCTAAAATGTTTTCGCATGAAAATTGGATTTCACGGGCGATTTTAGGCGTCGGTCTGTTATAACCAGCTGACGTTGAATACAAAGCGGTACCTGTGTCTGGCTGGTCTTCGAATATAGACGTCGGTTTTTATAAATAACCGACATCTAATATTATAGGCGTCAGTTTTCCTAAATAATCGACGCCTAGAAAAGCGACATTGAATGATGTTTCTGTAGTAGTGGGTATTGCCTACATCACTAGAGCTCAAACTCACATCTCTAGACCAAGGAGAGAAAGGGGTATTGCTCAACAAGGAAACCCTAAACCATGGTTCAGCCAACTAGGTGTAAAGGCACATAGACCATCAACCAAATCAACAACATCATGTTCATTCAATCCATAAGATCAACAACATGTACTAGAGCAAGATACATAACATGCAATGGCTGATCATCCACATATATGAAACATGCAACATATAGAGAAGGTACTATAGCTAGGGTTAGAAGTTATGTAACCCGCCTTAAGCAAACTCCTCAAGCTCCAAAGCTCCAAGCTTTAAGCTCCCACCTCCGAGCACACTACTACGGCCACCTCAAGAAAAGGAACAAGAAGCATAACCACCATGGCCGAAGAGTAGGCAAGATGGAGAAGAAGATGCTAAGGAGAGAGGGAAGATGCTTACCAAGGAAACAAGACCCACCTAGGGTTCGGCCACCAAGCTAAAGGAAGAAGAAGAAGAGAGCTCCTTCAAAGAGATCGGCCACCCACCTAAGCTCCTCCAATGGTATCATCCACCAAGGTTGTAAGGGAGAGGTGTATCGTACACATAAGGAAGAGAGGAGCAACTAAGAGCTAAAGGGTTCCTAAGGAAGAGAAAGGAAAGGCATATATAGATGGGGGTCAAGGTTAAACCAAGGCAAGGTGTCACCTTACCAATGGACACTTGTCCTCATGATCCACCACCTTGCAAAACACATGCACATGCCATGCCACTACTCAACCAAGGATCGGCCACATGTCCAAGCTAGGGTGACACAACCAAGTCAAGAAGAGCAAACAAGGTCAAAGGTTGACACACTACTCCTCCATGGCTGACACACCCTCATGGGCGATACCCCATGGCTGACACAAAGCGCCCTTGCCCGATACAGGGCTCAACCAAGCAAGGAAAGGCCCAAACAAGGGAAAACAAGGCCCAAAAGAGCTCAACCATGCCCAAGACATTTCAAGGCACGAGCCCAAACCTTCCTCTCAACCCTAGAGGAAGCAAAGAGAGAGAAATACATCTTTCAAGGTGACAAACTTGCTCTTCAACCTTAACTCAGGTTATTTTGCAAGTAGCACCTCCAGCTCTCAACTATGCACAAGCAAACCCTAATCACCACTAAAGATGATTAGAAAGCAACCAAGCACAAGGTTTAGGCAAAACAAACAGGGTAAGCCCAAAATGAAGGTCAGGGTCCTTACAAGCCATAAACCTATACAAAGGGATTTCGTCCCCAAAATCTGAAGAGAAAAGTGAGGGATACTTCCGCCTCATCTCTTCCTCAAGCTCCCACGTGGCTTCCTCAATGTTGGCTAAATGGACATCTATAAATCCCTTTGTTTTGATTATGACAAACATTTCATTCTTATTGATCTAACGAGCCACTTGAGTGTGCAGGAACAAGGTGGATGACAAAGTACTAGGGAAATCCATATGCTTACATATTTATATTTTCATGAAATGTAATCACTTTGTAAAAACTTGTACAAATATATAATGTACAAGTACTTAGATTTCATGTAAATCAAGTGTTAGATCTTTCCTAGATAAACACCACATTTAGATAAGTCATCCCCTTCAAATAGGATCACATATGCACACTCATACATATAATTAGTGCCTAAATTGAAACATTGAAACAGGATCAATCTCGGTCGACCAACTCCTCGACCGAGACACTCTCGGTCGACAATCTCCTCGACCGAGAAAGCTCCAAAGTAGTCGTTAGACACAACTGACAAGGTAGTTGGCAGTTGGAGATAAACGTTGCAAAACACTTGATTCAGAGAGCCTGTCGGTCGACAAGAGTTCGACCGAGTAGGTGTCTCGGTCGACCATTCCTCGACCGAGATGAACTCTGACAGCAACTGCAGAGTAAATTATTTAGCCGTTGCTAAAGCAACAAACTTGTACCTAACGGCTAGTTAAGCACTTAGAAACCCCTAGAAGTTATCTAGAACGTCCTTAAGCATCCTTAGGCCATTCCTATAAATAGGACAAGCCATAGGACACTCAAACTCACTTGTTACACTTGAGAAATCCTTGAGCATACTTTGAGCAACCTGTTTGTGAGAAAATTGAGCATTGTGACAATTGGCTACTTCCTTCCTTAGCTCAAAATTCGTGTCCTATAGGCTAGCATCTCCTATCCACTGTCATTACAATTCCATACACTTTGGTTAGGAGATCTATACGCCTGATCTAGGCAAATCAAGCCTTGGGCTACAAAGGATAAGTTGTAATTTCCTTTTCCTTTCTTGTTCCCTGTTATTGTTTGTACTCTCCTTGCTACTCCTAGGTTGGAGGCTGCGGATTGGAGAGGGTGGAGATCTTCTTGGCGAAGAAGGTGACCTTGAGCTACTTCAAGAAGGCTGGTGCAACGGGAGGTTACTTCTAGAGAGGAAGGCTACTTCAAGGGGGAGCTTGGAGTTACTTCAAGAAGGCTACCTCAAGTTGGTGCATCTACTTCGAGTGAAGGTTGTTCAAGGGGTGTAAAGGAAAGTATTGTATTTTGTATAAATCCTTGTGAAGGTAATAAGATATATACTTTCAAATCCCGGTTGGGTAAGCAACCGGGTAGTGGACTGACAACTTTAGTATTTGTTAAAGTTGGAACCACTCTAAACACCTGTCTCCTTCTTCCATTTTAAATTGTGGTTGCTTGAGTTCAATAATTGTTAAAATTACCATAAAACTCTATTCACCCCCCCTCTAGTGTTTTTTCAATTGGTATCAGAGCAGGCTTCAAGGAACCCTAACAAGGTCTTCAAGAATGGGTGACGGAGTGCTCAACAACCTTAACCTTGAAGGGACACTTGTTGCTAGACCTCCAGTGTTCGATGGAACAAACTACCAATATTGGAAGAGAAGAATGCAGTTCTACTTCCAAGGCATCAATTGGGACCTATGGAGGATGGTGTCAACCCCATATGAGCTTCCTCAAACTCAATTTGTGGAATGGGATGCAAATACGGTAAAGATGGCTCAAATGAATGCTAAAGCTGTAAGCATTTTATATTGTTCGATTTCAGTAGGAGAATTTAATAGGATATCTAACTGTGACACAACCTATGATATTTGGCATAGACTGTCCATAACTTATGAAGGTACAGTCCAAGTCAAAAATTCCAAAATTAGCATGCTTAAACAAAAGTTTGAACACTTTCGTATGGATCCTAATGAATCTATTAGTGAAATGTTTGCAAAATTCTCTTCTATTGTTAATGGTTTAAATGCCCTAGGAAAACCTGTTCTTGAAGAAGACCAGGTATCAAAAATCCTTCGATCACTTCCTCCTAAATATAAGCCAAAGGTGACATCCATTGAAGAAGCTAATGACCTCACTCGACTGAAAATGGAGCAACTTATTGGCAACCTAGAAGCTCATGAAGCAACCCTAGAAGAGGAAGAAAGAATAGCACGTGAACATCAGCAAGGAAAGAAGAAGGATGTGGCTCTAAAAGCTTCAAAGATCGTCACACCAGAAAGTGAGGAGTCAAGTGAAGAAGAAGGAGAAGAAGCCTTGATTGTCAACGGTAAGAAATACAAAAGGTTTAAATCTAACAAAATTTCTTGTTCTTCTTCTCCTCCTAGGTGCTTTGAATGTGGGAAGAAAGGACATCTCAAAAATGAATGTCCTAAAGCAAAGAAAGGAAAGAAAAGCTCACACAAGAAGAAGGGAGAAAAATCCTATAAAGCTGCATGGGACGAGTCAAGTGACAGTGAAAGCGGAGAAGAAAAGGTGGAATGTCTAATGGCAAGGGAAGATGATGAAGACTCTCAAGAGGTAAGCCTACTTGATCTTCCTAAAGAAGAGTTAATTACTAGTCTACAAGAAACTCATGATAAGTATGTTGATGTCAAGAAGAAACTAAAGAAGGTTATCAAATCAAACGATGAGCTATGTGCTAAATTAGATAATCTTTCTTCTGAAAAGAACAACATTGATCTTGAGAATTTGTCTTTAAAAACATCTTTAGATGATTGTACTAGAAATCTACTCACTTTAGAAACAAATGTTGATCTTATTTCTAAAGAAAAGACTGAATTGTTAGCTAAATTAAAAGATTTTCAGACTCAACCTATTCTGTGTAACCATCTAGACTATGACAATGTTGCAAAAGAAAGAGATTCATTATTATCTGATTTAGATCAAGCAAGAAAAGATTTACACAAGAAGATGAATGACATTGCTAAGCTACAAAGAGAACTTTATGAGTTAAGAAGAAAAGATATTCTTGATAACATTCTAAGCGTTGGTACTATTTTCAATGGAAGAAAAGGTTTGGGATATGCTCCAAAGAAAAATCAACCCAGAAGAACTCAGACTATGTTTGTACCTAAGAACACAATGGCTAGAAAGAGAAATGAAGTTGATTCTATTACTTGTCATTTTTGTCTACGTCTTGGACACTATTCATTTTCATGCCCTTATAAGACTAAGGATTCCGACTTAGTTTGGGTCCCAAAACCCCAAAATTAGTAGAGTCAAATGCAATTTAGTTGAGATATGATTAAATGCTCCATTTTGCAATTTATATTGTCTTATCTCAACTTAACAAAAGGTTTTATGCATATTGTTAATTTTCTGAACTGTTGTACTGAAACAGACACTTAGTCGGTCGAAGTATTGTCGACCGAACAATCAATCGGTTGAACTTTTGTCGACCGACTGGATGTCTGTAACAAATCAAAATCTACAGCAACTAAACATCAACTATTTCGGTCGAAAATTGGTCAGCCGAGCTGAATTTCTGTGTTTCTTTGTTTTTAATACAATAACCTTCTCGATCGACAATTAGTCGACCGAGAAAGATGTCGGTCGAACAATTGTCGACCAACTAGACTTCTGAAACAGAATCTTTATACAATCTATACTTAAATGGTTCTAACCATATCGGACCATCACATGGGTACCAAAATCTACATTTTCATGCAGGAATGGGTGGTTGACAGTGGATGTTCCAAACATATGACCGGGAACAAGGATGCATTTCAAACCTTTGAAGAAAACAAAAGTGGCACAGTGACCTTTGGAGACAATGGTAAAGGCAAAATCGTTGGAATAGGTAATGTTGGTACAAACCTCGAAATAAAGAATGTTCTACTTGTAGATGGTTTGCACCATAATTTGATAAGTGTTAGTCAATTATGTGATAGTGGTTATGATGTTTTATTTAACAAAACCTGTTGCAAGTTATTAATAGAAAACACTACAAATGTTGTTTATGAAGGAAATAGAGTTGGAAATCTTTATATTCTTAAACCTAACTCTATGAAATCTGTAGTGGGAAAATTCTTGCTTGCAAATGAAAATACCTTACAACTATGGCATAAAAAGCTAGGACATGCTAGTTCACATGTTATTAAAAAGTTAGTGAAATATGATCTTGTTCGTGGATTGCCTGCTTTATCTTTTGATCGAGTTCAAAATTGTGAACCATGTACAATGGGAAAGCAAACAAAAACCTCTTTTAAACCTAAACATGTACTTAGCACAAGTAGATTTTTAGAATTAATTCATATGGATTTATTTGGACCCATGAGGACACAATCTATTGGTGGCAAAAGATATTGTTTTGTTATCGTTGATGATTATAGTAGATATACATGGGTACATTTTATTGCAACCAAAGATGATACTATTCATGTTTTTATACAATTTTGTTCCAAGATTGAAAATTTATTACAAAGCAAAATATGTACCATTAGAAGCGATCATGGTGGAGAATTTGAAAATCATATATTTGAGGAATTCTGTACATCTCAAGGGTACACTCACAATTTTTCTGCTCCACGCACTCCACAACAATATGGTATAGTTGAAAGGAAAAATCGATCACTACCAGAAATGGCTAGAACTATGATGCTCGAACAAAACACACCCAAAACCTTTTGGGCTGAAGCTGTAAACATTGTATGCTATGTATTAAATAGAGTAACTGTTCACTCTCATTTGAAGAAAACTCCATATGAAATAATACATTCTAAGAAACCTAGAGTTGACTATTTTCATACCTTTGGTTCCACATGCTATATCTTAAATACCAAAGATGATAGAGATAAGTTTGACTCTAAATCACACAAAGCATTCTTTTTGGGATATTCCACTTCTAGCAAAGCATTTAGAGTATATAACACTATCTCTAGAAAAGTTGAGGAATGCATTCATGTTTCTTTTCATGAAGAATCAAAATCTAAAAATCTAGAAATCATAGATCTCACTAATCAATTCGAAAATTTAAACATACCAAATGACAGTGAGAAAGTTACTACAACCAATCACCAAGCTGAACCACAACCTACACCTAGGCTTATTAAGGATCATCCTCAAGAACTAATTATTGGAAATCCTAATGATAAAGTCAAAACTCGGTCTTCCTTCAAAGATGTTGCAAACATGGCCTTTGTTTCTATCATTGAACCTAAAAAGATATCTGAAGCTCTTAAAGATGATTATTGGATAATAGACATGCAAGAAGAGTTGAATCAATTCACTAAAAATGATGTATGGGATTTAGTTCCTAAACCACAAGATAAAACCGTCATCAGAACTAAATGGGTTTTCAGGAATAAGTTAAATGAGGCAGGAGAAGTAATAAGGAATAAAGCTTGGTTAGTAGCACAAGGATATAATCAACAAGAAGGAATAGATTTTGATGAAACCTATGCACCAGTAGCTAGACTTGAAGCTATTAGAATGTTACTAGCTATTGCTGCACATAAAAACATCAAACTCTACCAAATGGATGTAAAAAGTGCATTTTTAAATGTAATCATTCAAGAAGAAGTATATGTTGCCCAACCACCCGGATTTGAAATACCGGAAAAAGGTGACTATGTTTATAAACTTAAGAAAGCACTTTATGGTTTAAAACAAGCACCTAGGAATTGGTATGAAAGGCTCAAGACATATCTTTTTGATAATGGTTTTTCTATTGGAAGTTCAGATTCTACTTTATTTTTCAAAACATATACATCTGATTTCCTAGTTGTGCAAATATATGTTGATGACATTATTTTTGGAGCCTCTAATGATTCATTGTGCACACAATTCAATGACATTATGAAAAAAGAATTTGAAATGAGCCTCATGGGTGAACTAACTTTCTTTCTTGGTTTCCAAATTAAGCAAACACCTGTCGGAATATTTATAAGCCAAGAAAAGTATACTAAAGAACTTTTACAACATTTTGGGATGGATCAGTGCAAACATGCTACTACTCCTATGGCTACTTCTATTAAAATTGATAAGGATGAAAATGGGGAACCTATTGATGATTCCTTATATAGAGCCATGATTGGTAGTTTGCTTTACTTAACTGCTTCTAGACCGGACATTATGTTTTCCGTTGGTCTTTGTGCTCGATTTCAATCACAACCTATGCACTCTCATTTTCTAGCAGTTAAACGAATTCTTCGTTACTTAGCCGACACTACCTGTTTTGGTTTATGGTATCCAAAAGGACAATCCTTGGATTTTAAAGCTTATACTGATGTGGATTATGCTGGTTGTCGACTTGATCGCAAGAGTACTAGTGGTGGCTATTTCTTGTTAGGAAGAGCTTTAGTATCTTGGTTTAGCAAGAAACAAAATATGGTTGCCCTATCTACAACTGAAGCTGAATATATGGCAGCCGGATCTTGTTGTGCTCAAGTGCTTTATATGCGACAAGTGTTAAACGATTATGGTTTTACTCTTTCATCTACGCCTATTTTTGGTGACAACACGAGCGCTATAAACTAGCACACAATCCTATTTTACACAGCCGAGCTAAACATATTGAAATCCGTCATCACTTTTTGAGGGATCATATCTCCAAGAATCATGTTTCCCTTCATCATGTTGATACGGAAGATTAATTGGCTGATATTTTTACAAAACCGCTTCCACTAGACCAATTTAACAAAATTAGGAAGCAATTTCTTATCACTCCATTGGAAGATGTTTTCTTTGATATTTGTTCTTCTTAAACAAAAACTTTTACTTGCATCATTTTGGCTTTTAATGGACATCTTTTTCATTGGATTTGATGGGACATCTAATTAAAGGGGAGTTTTTCTTAAATGGATATCTTTTTGAAATGACAAAGGGGGAGAAATAAATATAAAACTTAGTATTTATGCAAAACTCAATCAATGAGTTTCATAAACAAACTCTTGGCTTTACATTGAAAGTTGCTATATTCCCTAGAGAATTGGATTTCATGTTCCATAATTCATGGGGAATAATAAGCACACATTTTATAAGCAAGAAAAAAAAAGCTACAAAAGGTAACCTTAAGGTATGAAACTCATATGTTTTATATTTCCTTCATTTATATTTTGGAAATGTTTGTCATCTTCAAAAAGGGGGAGATTGTTGGCTAAATGGACATCTATAAATCCCTTTGTTTTGATTATGACAAACATTTCATTCTTATTGATCTAATGAGCCACTTGAGTGTGCAGGAACAAGGTGGATGACAAAGTACTAGGGAAATCCATATACTTACATATTTATATTTTCATGAAATGTAATCGCTTTGTAAAAACTTGTACAAATATATAATGTACAAGTACTTAGATTTCATGTAAATCAAGCGTTAGATCTTTCCTAGCTAAACACCACATTTAGATAAGTCATCCCCTTCAAATAGGATCACATATGCACACTCATACATATAATTAGTGCCTAAATTGAAACATTGAAACAGGATCAATCTCGGTCGACCAACTCCTCGACCGAGACACTCTCGGTCGACAATCCTCTCGACCGAGAAAGATCCAAAGTACCCGTTAGACACAACTGACAAGGTAGTTGGCAGTTGGAGATAAACGTTGCAAAACACTTGATTCAGAGAGCCTGTCGGTCGACAAGAGTTCGACCGAGTAGGTGTCTCGGTCGACCATTCCTCGAACGAGATGAACTCTGACAGCAACTGCAGAGTAAATTAATTAGCCGTTGCTAAAACAACAAACTTGTACCTAACGGCTAGTTAAGCACTTAGAAACCCCTAGAAGTTATCTAGAACGTCCTTAAGCATCCTTAGGCCATTCCTATAAATAGGACAAGCCATAGGACACTCAAACTCACTTGTTACACTTGAGAAATCCTTGAGCATACTTTGAGCAACATGTTTGTGAGAAAATTGAGCATTGTGACAATTGGCTACTTCCTTCCTTAGCTCAAAATTCGTGTCCTATAGGCTAGCATCTCCTATCCACTGTCATTACAATTCCATACACTTTGGTTAGGAGATCTATACGCTTGATCTAGGAAAATCAAGCCTTGGGCTACAAAGGATAAGTTGTAATTTCCTTTTCCTTTCTTGTTCCCTGTTATTGTTTGTACTCTCCTTGCTACTCCTAGGTTGGAGGCTGCGGATTGGAGAGGGTGGAGATCTTCTTGGCAAAGAAGGTGTCCTTAAGCTACTTCAAGAAGGCTGGTGCAACGGGAGGTTACTTCTAGAGAGGAAGGCTACTTCAAGGGGGAGCTTGGAGTTACTTCAAGAAGGCTACCTCAAGTTGGTGCATCTACTTCGAGTGAAGGCTGTTCAAGGGGTGTAAAGGAAAGTATTGTATTTTGTATAAATCCTTGTGAAGGTAATAAAATATATACTTTCAAATCCCGGTTGGGTAAGCAACCGGGTAGTGGACTGACAACTTTAGTATTTGCTAAAGTTGGAACCACTCTAAACACCTGTCTCCTTCTTCCATTTTAAATTGTGGTTGCTTGAGTTCAATAATTGTTAAAATTACCATAAAACTCTATTCACCCCCCTCTAGTGTTTTTTCACTCAACACCACGATGATGCCAAAGAACCTTTACAAGAATGAGGTCCTTCCTTTTCAGCTTCTTTACTCTTTTGTCAAGGATCGCCACCAGACCCTCCTCATAAGTCACATTTTCATCAAGCTCAACCTCAACTGGCTGTATCACTGTCCCTGTGTCTGGATGGCTTTTCTTCAACATGCTGACATGGAACAGTGGATTCAACCTATGCAACTTTGGTGGCAGCTCTAACTTTTAAGCTACCTTGCCAACACGTCCGATTACTGGGTATGGCCCCATATATCTGGGTGCCAGTTTTCCCTTTCGGCCAAACCTTAGCACGCCTTTCCAAGGTGAGACCTTGAGATACACTTTATCTCCCACTTGGAACTCTAAAGGTCGTTGGTGATTGTCTGCATAAGACTTTTATCTGTCCTGTGTCATTTTCAACTTTTGGTGTATCACTCTGATCTTTTCAGTTGTTCGTTGTACAAACTCTGGACCCAAAAGATGATACTCATTAGATTCATACCATCATAAAGGGGATCTGCACTTTCTTCCATATAGAGCCTCATAAGGAGCCATATCAATGCTCCGCTGATAACTATTGTTATAAGAGAACTCTATCAGACTGAGATGCATGTCCCAACTACCTAGGAACTGCAAAACACAAGCTCAAAGAAGATCTTCCAAAGTCTGAATAGTCCTTTTAGACTGTCCATTTGTCTGCCGGTGGAAGGCAGTATTGAACCTCAACTGTGTTCCCAACGCTTTGTGCAACGTTTCCCAGAAATGACTTGTGAACTGAGGACCTCTGTCGGAAACTATCATTGTTCGTACACCGTGCAAATGCACTCACTCGTCCACATACACCCGAGCAAGCTTCTATGTTGTATATGTCGTCTTTACCGGTATGAAATGGGCAGATTTTTTCAGCTTGTCCACTATTACCCAAATGGAATCATGATTCCTAGCTGTCTTTGGTAGACCAACTACGAAATCCATGGTTATATGATCCCATTTCCATTGTGGTATCGGCATTGGTTGCAACATACGTACCAGCTTTTGATTCTCATCTTTAACTTGTTGACATACTGCACACTTAGCCACAAACTCAGCTACATCCTTCTTCAAGTTAGACCACCAATACAGGTCCTTTAGATTATGATACATCTTAGTGACTCCTGGATGCATAGCATACATCGATGTGTGTGCTTCCTCGAGCACTAGCTTCCTTAGATTATCAACATCGGGGACCACCATTCTACCATGAGAGCAAACTAATCCGTCCTCAGACTCATGGAACCCATCACGCTTTTCTCTACCAAGCTCTGATCTGATCAACTGCACTGTATCATCCACCTATTGTGCATCTTTGATCTGCTGTCTAAGCGTAGGCTTGACTTGCATTTGTGCCAACAGTCCTGCCAACAAGGAAACTTCCAACTGCACATTCATCTGCTGCAAGGAGACAAACATATCCCGCTTATGGCATACCAAGGAACTCAACTGTGCTTTCTGCATGAGGAGAGAAGAAGACTTTCTTCTAAGCGCATCAGCTACCACATTTGACTTACCAGGATGATACTCAATGATGCAATCATAATCATTGATTAGCTCCATCCAATGATGTTGTCGCATATTCAGCTCATTCTGTGAAAAGATGTACTTTAAGTTCTTATGATCTGTAAAGATTTGACACACTACCGCATAAAGATAGTGTATCCAAATCTTTAACGCATGGACCACCGCTGCCAACTCCAAATCATGTGTTGGATAGTTCTCCTCATGTTTCTTAAGTTGTCGCGAAGCAAAAGAAACCACATGATCTTCCTACATTAGCATACAACCTAAGCCTTTCTTGGAAGCATCGCAGAAAACAACGTAGCCCTTCCCAGGTTCTGGTAGCACTAGCACTGGAGCACTAGTCAGCTTCTCCTTCAAACTTTGGAAAGCTTGCTGACAATGATCATCCCAGACAAAAGGTACACCCTTCCTGGTCAACTTTGTTATTGGCAACATGATCGCACTGAAGTCCTTGATAAACCTCCGGTAATATCCTGCCAAACCCAGAAAACTATGAACTTCCGTCGGCGTCTTTGGTTGCTCCCAATCTGTAACTGACTCCACCTTCTTAGGGTCCACCCGGACTCCTTCTGCAGATATCACATGACCTAAGAAAGTCACTTCCTTCAACCAGAACTCACATTTTCTGAACTTGGCATGTAACTGATGTTGGTGAAGAAGAGTCAATGCTTGTTGAAGATGCCACTCATGCTCTTACATGTCCCGACTATAGATCAAAATGTCATCTATAAAGACTACAACAAATTGATCTAGGAACAGACGGAACACTTGATTCATCAAGTCCATGAAAGCAGCAGGTGCATTGGTTAGCCCAAATGGCATAACCACAAACTCAAAGTGACCATACCTCGTCCTAAACGCTGACTTTGGTATGTCATCCGCCTTAATCATCAACTGATGATATTCAGACCGTAGATCGATCTTTGAGAATACTATAGTACCACACAACTGATCGAACATATCATCTATCCTTGGCAATGGGTACTTATTCTTAATCGTGACTTTGTTCAACTACCGGTAATCTATACATAACTGCATCGACCCGTCCTTCTTAAAAAACAACACTGGAGCACCCCAAGGAGACATGCTTGGTCGGATGAAACCTTTCTCCAACAACTCTTGTAACTACTTCTTCAACTCTGCCATCTCTGCTGGAGCCATCCTATATGGTGTCTTTGCAACTGGTTGTGTTCCTAGTACCAGATTGATCTCAAAATCAATCTCTCGGGGTGGGGGAACACTGGGGAATGAATCTGGAAACACATTTGCAAACTCTCGGACAACTATTACCTCCTCAAGGCTAATACCTTTTGCCTTGGTATCCACAACGTGAGCTAAGAAAGCCTTACAACCTTGCCACAACAACTTCTCTGCCACCATCGCTGACACTAGACATGTCGGAAGAATCTTCCTATCTCCTTGGAAGATCCACTTCTTTCCGTTGTCAAACACTATCTGCTTGGAACCACAGTCCAACACGACCTTATACTTTTGTAAGGTATCCATCCCAAGGATCACATCGAATCCATGCATATCAAGTGGTATAAGATCCACTTGTATATTGTGTCCCGAAAAAGATAAGACACAAGATGGACACTCTTCTCGAAGCATCGAGGAACCATCGAGCAGGATTTCTAACAACATGCTATCTTTCTTACAATTAACAGGTAAGGGACATCTATCAAGCATGCTATGTGCGATAAAAGAGTGCGTAGCACCTAGGTCAACCAAAACAAATATAAAGTAAGAAGAGGACAAATCAGAATGTAATAACTCCATCTGACATGTCACCACTCGTGGGTTGACTATCGCCTCTGGCTGACTCATAGTATAGAATCGAGCCATTGCTTGTTTTCCACGTCCTCTGCTTCCTTGAGCAGACAATTCTGCTTGCGACGCTTGACCACATCCTCACCCTCTGCTACTAGTGGGCTACTGTATGTCTGCCCCTTGTTGATTCTGTCTCAACTGTTGTGTTACCTCAATGTCTCTTCTTGGGCAATTTGACTTTAAATGCCCAGTCTGTCCATAGTGATAACATGACCTGCCTTCTGTCTGTGGTCTAGATGGCTTTGTTACTGCCACAGAAGTTGTACTATGTGCCTTCGACGGTGAAAAAACATAACCTATTTCCTTACTCGGGGACCATTGTGACGGTGCACTGGAACCTCTCATCGTGGAAGGTGCTGAAAACCTTGGCTTTTTAAAGCCACCAGATCTCTATCCCTGGAACGGAAAATGCCTTTTCCTGGTCAGAATCAAATGAAATAAGAACAATCGCACTGGTCGTAATAGATCGACTTGAATGTTGGAGCAAGAAGACACATTCCAGTTCCATTTCAGTGAAGGACGACGTACCATGATACTTTCTGTTTTGGAGTCAGAAGTGAATTACGAGTCGGACCAATTTGCGAATCGAGCGAGCTCCCCTTGCAATGATGTGGTGGTGAACCTCAGGACTCCCTTTTCTCCTTAACAGAGCATTCAATCCTGTGGATGGACTCCACAAACATTGCAAACCACTCTCGATTCTCTAAAGCAGCAGCAGGTGTTGATAGCTCAGCACTTAAACCTTTCTCAAACCGCCTGATCCGCTCATCATCTGTTGCCGCCATGTGAGGACAAAACATCAACAAGTCCATGAACTTGGCTTCATACTCGATGATTCTCATCGATCCTTGGCGTAGACGCTCAAACTGGTTGATCTTCTCATCCAAATACGTCTTCGAAAAGTATCTGCTGACGAACTCTCGCCAGAAAACCTCCCAACCGATCTCCTCACCGGGTCACTTCTCCTCCTCGATGGTCCACCAATGGCCAACACTACCCTTCAGAAGGTAGACATCGTGCTTTACTTTGTATGCTTAAGGGATGTCAAGGATCTGGAAGGCCTTCTCAAGACCTGTCAGCCACAGATCTATATCCGCTGGATCAGCCGTACCAACATAATTTGAAGCTCTGACTTGGCAAAATCGCTCAAAGGTCTTCCCAATACCCGATGCTTCACCATGGGGAGCATGTGCTCTTAGCTGAGGCACTAGCAACCTTTCCACCATGTGATTCATCGTAGCCATCATCTGCCCCATAAGTTATTGGTAGGAAGGATTTTCGAGAATGGCTGGGTCAAGTTGGGGGACCTCAGGCACCCGATCTTGATGTGCCTTCCCTCCTACTCCATCAATTGATGCAACATCACTGCTCTCAGTAGCATGTTCTTTATGGTTTCCAGACATCTTTAAGCTTTATCTTCTGCTAAGAGCATAAGGTTATTGTAAGAAAATCTGGAAAACTCACAAGAACAGACGCAAACCTAATCCTAGATCCCTGTAAACTCAACAAACCTAGAGCTCTGATACCAAACCAATTGTGACACCCCGCCATCACACAAACAACGAGATGACACGCGAAAACATGCAGAACCACATATTACCAAAAACACGGGTTAAATAAAATCAATTGCGGAAAGCATGCATGAGAGTACTTTTGCATCCAGATCATGCAGAGAAAACGTGTTATATGATCATTTACGAGCTATGTTATAGGTCCACAGCTTATCAAAACCAGTTGTACCTGCTCGCACCAGAGTTTGACACCTGTTTATACATACATAACAGCCATGTACGACCAGCAACATGATATACAAAAATTACAATTGCAAGACATCGCAAAACAACGTCAAACTGCCTCTGAGGACCTGAGAGTACAGGGATGACTCTAGGATGCTACTACAAAACCACCAAAACAGCAGCATGTCCATCTCTTGCCTTCTACTTCTCTTCTTGCTGCTCGGCCGCAACCTCACGACCACCACCACATCTAGAGCGATCACCAAAAAAGGGTGTAAACCAGCAGGGTGAGACACACAGTCCCAACGAGAAACATAACTCCCTACCGATACTATAAAACCTCAGAAGGTCAAAGCAGATAATAGCATATAGTTGATAAAGTGTATAACAAGAGTAGCATATTGAGCAAGGCTATTATTACCATCAAGCTTACCCAGATATCTGGAAGGCATATAACCAAGTATTCTTTATGAAACATGATTGACAAGATAAGCTTTATAAAAACTTATCACAGAATATAAGGATCGTACATGTATATGCAAGGTGTAACTAGATGAGCTATATAAGCAAGGCCTCAATCCATGTTCCGTGTTTTGCTCTAAGCAAGATATATCATTCGGCTGGATTACATTTTATTATGCCCTGAGGAAGTGAGCTTTCCCTGCTCAAATCCAACCATTGGCTGCGAAGCCCAATCCGGTGCCATACAAGGTCTAAGGAGATCTGGACTCCAAGAGCTCACCTTCTTGTGGTCAGTACACGAATCATCAATCAAGACCGCAATCTAATGTCTGTAGTACCTCAGCATCTGGGTCATCTCCACAAGCTACCCATACATACATCCGAGCCATGAACGCATCATGCTCATCATCACATATCTTGAGCCATGGGTATGTTCACCATGCTCCATGTATCCTAAGTCTGCAACCAAAGCTGCACTCAACCATCCTATTTTAGGCTAGGGGAAACATCACATATTCAACAATATGTGCTCCAGGTAATCCCGCAAGATAAACTTGTTTCACCATCACCAAATATTGATGGTAATGGATCTATGTCCAGGGCAACTACATGATATGTTTATCTATAATTAATTAGTATATTTTAAGCCAATTGTTGAGGCAAAACAAAGTATAACATAGCCTTATAGAATTCATCATTATTGCCATCAACATACTGTCCTGGGACCTCAATCCCTTATGATATCAACCACTGCCTCTCAGGCATCACAATCAGGCATCAGCATCTTGGGAACGCATCCCTTATCACATCATCAGAGGATAACACCTCATCCAGTCACTCAGCCTTATATCAGGTCCTCATTCCTATCAACTTGTTATTTCATAAACAAGGATTATCATCACATTGTGCTAGTCAAAGCACATATACCTCATAGCTCTGACTAGGCTATGAATCCACATGAAATACATGCATGGTTAGTGCACACATCCACAAAGATAACCGAAGCCATCATGGATTAACAAGATTATTATTATACTTCCAAGTATAAAGAAACATCCATGAGTACATCACACATAAGCTTTATAATTCATAGTATTATTATCAATCATGGGCATATGCTATGCCTAACACTTGTGACCATATGTGTGTGTCATATCAACATGTGTAACAACAACATATGCTCCCAAGCTTCCTGGTGCATAATCTATTATTTAAATTTATCAACATATTTGTAGGATTCAAAGTGATCACATCATTTCACTTGTATCATCGTTATTAAAAGAGAACCATCAACTATATACATTCCGGGTTAACAAAACCCTCACCCAAAACCCTTGCAACCCTCACTAAGCCTGGCGAGCAACGCCAACCCTCATCAAAGGGTATACCTGGTATAGCAATACCCTTACCAAAGGTATAACGGCTAGGGTTCCCAACCCTTAAGAAGCTCATCACTATATCAGCCAACCACTGCACATCCTTTGACATGCATCAAGGTTCCATAAGCACGCATGGTGTCAGGCAGCCATCACCAAGGTATATCGTGCAACACTACCATGGCTATCAGCCAAGGGTCTATCAGGCACCAAGCTAGGCTTAGGGTTATGTTTCACTATCAGCTAACCTTCAACATGAGCCATATCGACCAAAGGGGTATCGCCAAGGCGTCCCTATTGTGCAACCGTCTCAGCATCATCTGAGGGTTAACCCTATCAGCCAGGGTACCCATGACGCCCAAGAATGGTGTTGTGCATGGCCATGAAGCATCATAACGGTCAGCATCTAGGGTTAGAATGTCGGGCATGAAGCCATCTCATGCAACAATTTATATAAGTCAAAGCCCAACTAAGGCATGGTGGTATCGACCAAAGCCATCTTGGGCACCATACCATATTGCCCAAGCTCATCTAGACAAGGATAACGGCCAAGGCTGTGTCGGGCACCAAGCTATCAAAGCCTATCGGCCAAGACCATCTCAGGACAAGAGGGGGGTATCGGACATCCTTTATACATAGTGTATCGTCCAACATCTCCATAAGAGGTATCGGCCAAAGGATACAAGGATCAACCCAATGCCCAAGCATGCATATCTACCAAGGATTCCACCTCAAGAATATATCATGCAACAAGGGTAGACAACTCATGTCGCCCAAAGATACTCTAACACCCAAGCTAGGGTTAAGGCTCAAATCATAATGGGCACCAACTCGATTATCTCAACAAGGTGTGTCGCCCAATGGTATATCTCCAAAAAAGACTATCAAGAAGCACAACTCCAAGGTCATATCATGCAAGGCACAACCCCACAAGATCATCTTCAACCTCAAGCACAAGAGCACCAAACCCTAATTGATCAAGAAGGTCGGTTCACCTCTCAACAACCAAGAGAGAGGGGTTTTGTACAACCTCTATCACAAATCGGGCAACCACAAGGATCCACCTCAACATAGGTCATCATCTATTCAAAAGCTCACCTCTCTAATCCATGGTGAGAGGAGGGTGTTGCTCAAGAAACTAGAATATAAGCTCACCTCTCAACTTAAACGAGAGAGGGGTATTGCCTACATCACTAGAGCTCAAACTCACATCTATAGACCAAGGAGAGAAAAGGGTATTGCCTACATCACTAGAGCTCAAACTCACATCTATAGACCAAGGAGAGAAAGGGGTATTGCTCAACAAGGAAACCCTAAACCATGGTTTGGCCAACTAGGTGTAAAGGCACATAGACCATCAACCAAATCAACAACATCATGTTCATTCAATCCATAAGATCAACAACATGTACTAGAGAAAGATACATAACATGCAATGGCCGATCATCCACATATATGAAACATGCAACATATAGAGAAGGTAGTATAGCTAGGGTTAGAAGTTATGTAACCCGCCTTAAGCAAACTCCTCAAGCTCCAAAGCTCCAAGCTTTAAGCTCCCAGCTCCAAGCACACTACTTCGGCCACCTCAAGAAAAGGAATAAGAAGCATAACCACCATGGTCGAAGAGTAGGCAAGATGGAGAAGAAGATGCTAAGGAGAGAGGGAAGATGCTTACCAAGGAAACAAGACCCACCTAGGGTTCGACCACCAAGCTAAAGGAAGAAGAAGAAGAGATCTCCTTCAAAGAGATCAGCCACCCACCTAAGCTCCTCCAAGGGTATCGGCCACCAAAGTTGTAAGGGAGAGGTGTATCGTGCACATAAGGAAGAGAGGAGAAACTAAGAGCTAAAGGGTTCCTAAGGAAGAGAAAGGCAAGGCATATATTGATGGGGGTCAAGGTTAAACCAAGGCAAGGTGTCACCTTACCAAGGGACACTTGTCCACATGATCCACCACCTTGCAAAACACATGCACATGCCATGCCACTACTCAACCAAGGATCGGCCACATGTCCAAGCTAGGGTGACACAACTAAGGCAAGAAGGGCAAATAAGGTCAAAGTCAGACACACTACTCCTCCATGGCCGACACACCCTCATGGGCGATACCCCATGGCCGACACAAAGCGCCCTTGCCCGATACAGGGCTCAACCAAGCAAGGAAAGGCCCAAACAAGGGAAAACAAGGCCCAAAAGAGCTCAACCAAGCCTGAGACAACTCAAGGCACTACAAAAAATATGGTCTTTAACTACAATTTTTCTAATTACATATAATTTCTATGTAGTTAAATCCCTAATTAGCTACAAATTTGAAAAGTATAAATAAAATAAGTATAGTTAACTCAATTCATAAGACTTAGGTACACTTATCCTCTCCATGTCTTAAATGTATTAACTAAATATAACTAAACCAGAACTTTTTAAAATAAAATCAAACTTAATATCATCCTATTTTGCATGCAATATTCCCAGTATTCCGAGTAGGTGATTTGAAAATCGCACGAGGCTCTAAAATACTCGGCCGCAAATTCTCCCAGTGATCACCCGCATAAAGTGATCTAGGTGATCACCCTGGTTCAGTAGATCACTCGCGTGCCCGCTCTCCCACAGAGAACCCACGTAACGCCTCCAGTGTCAATCTTGGTTCCACCCTAAGCGCTCGCCCGCACACAGCTCGCCGCCCAGCAGTCTGAGGACAACATCGCCGCCCAGTAGTCGCACCATCCTCCATTGTCTCTGGTGCCTCCATCCTCTCTGGTCCCTCTATCATCTCTGCCCAGCATCAGAGTGCCCCGACGTCCATCTCCGCCTAGCATTAGAGTGCCCGGACGTCCATCGCCGCCCAGCATCAGAGCGCCTTGACGTCCATCGTCTCCTCCCAACATCAAAGCACCCAGACGTCCAGGTTAGGGTCTCTGATAATGCTGACCGGTCCATCGTCTCCGTCCAACACAAATGTTGACCGCCTAGCCACCTTGACAACCTTGATTAGGATAATGTAATTCACTTCACGACTGAATTAGATCAAAGTAGGTCGTTAGGCTAAAATTAAATCAAATTTGGCGTTGTTTTTTCATGCTATATATATTTGGGTCAAATTGGGTCTGATTCGATCAAAATAAGTCATTGTTGCTGCATTTAGGCCTAATCTGAAAAAAAGGCCTCCCTTTACTCAATTTAGGTCAGATTAGGGCAAGCAGGGAAAGTTTGTTTAAATCTTGTCTGATACAGAATATAACTGAGCAAGTTAATTCTCATTTGGGTCTGATTTTGGTCAAGTTATGTGATTATATCTAATATAGGGTATGTGAGGTGTGATTTTGGTGTATATAGAATTGATTTTAGTTTAGAGAACACCAATGTATATAAACTTGTTTAAACATATCTGCGGATATGGCTAAATCTATTTGCAAACTCATTTAATATCTAGATATAAATATGTAAAAAATAAAAACACCCAGGCTGCTAGGCCTCCTGCCCTAGAGGGCATCTCCAGCCACCTAGACAACCTTGCTTTTATTTTTATGTTTTGAGGTCAAAATACACCAATTGTACTTCGAGTTCATTGGCATTATGTTTTTAGTGTCCAATAATTTTTGAAGCCCAAAACATATTTCTGTTTGTATATTCAATAGAGAAAAATATAATATGTCCATGCGCAAACTTTTTGAATTTGACTTGTGGGCACTCTATAGAATGAGTTTTGTCATATAAATCTGATTGACTTTTTGATTAATGTTCTTGATAAAAGAAGTTCTTTAGTTTTTTTTTTATTTCTTCTTAGAATATGACCTTGCAATGTTTCCATATTGGTTGATTTTGCAACAATCATTTCATCCTCATATTACAAACACCGCCTTTTATTCTAAATAGTCTTAATTTGTTTAAGGAACTATCTTTCAGACACTTATAGCTTTAGCGAAACTGAGAATCACATGCACTTTGTAGTTTTTTGTTTATCTGTAAGTCTGTTTGGGTGTTTCAGTACGAGGTTACCTTTTTACAAAGAAGAATGTCTGATTTTGATGTGTTTCGGTGGCCCAGAAACATAAATTTTGACAAATTTCAAAGGAAATTTTGATAGATGCATTCTTGGCATTTTGCCGACCAAATGATCAAATTATTTAATGATATTTTACCAAAACCATCTATTGGTGTGGATCTATTCAATGCAATAAAATTTCATATTCGATATGTGGGGTGGGGGTGGGGCTCCTCATGTGTGAGTGAAGGAAGTTGAACTGTTTTGAGGGGGATTTTGAGGTCAAGTTAAATGGTGAAGTGAATGAATTAAGTCATTATATTTTGCAAGAACAATATATAGACTTAAAGACACAAATTTATGGAAACATAATATAGTCTAGGATGGTAGGACCTATAAGTAGGATGACGGGACATAGTACTTTAGTGTTGGAGTTGTATATGAGTGAGTATTATGAAAGCATGAGACAACTATGGGGTATGTATATAGTTGAACCATGATGGTTGTCTATCCTCCTTGTTGGTTATACCGGTCAACATATTGGATCCAATTTATTTTAATTTGTGTAAGCGGGAGATCAGAGGCATGTATACAACTTCCAACCCCATTTTCAAATATTTCCTTTGTAGATATTAATAGAGGTGGGAGAAATAGAAGAGAGGTAGAATTAGGCTAGGAAGACAAGAAAAATAACTGAGATGCCCCTAAAAAGTCCAAGGAGGCAAGGAGTCATATGGTAAAATCTGCAGACGTGATACCCTGTTTCTCAAAATATAACCTATATTTCTCGAAATTTCACCGAAATGTGGACAAAATGGGCCTTCTTCTTTGTCGAATTTTAAAAAAGCCATCGAAATCTGGAAAAATTCCCCACATATAGAT
This sequence comes from Alisma plantago-aquatica, assembly GCA_963693085.1. Lineage (NCBI taxonomy): Eukaryota > Viridiplantae > Streptophyta > Magnoliopsida > Alismatales > Alismataceae > Alisma > Alisma plantago-aquatica. The sequence continues at coordinate 874,271,612 of OY856409.1, forward strand.
GTTTGGTCATTTCTATATCTGATGGCTGTCGACATCAAAATAATTGGCAAAATTTTGCTGATTTCGACGAAGTTTTAAACTCTGCCTTTAGTGTTGGGCGTATTTTAATTTGACTCGTACCTTGTACCTATGATCTTTTTACTTAATAATTGAGCCTTGTGGATTTGTCCAAAACTATAATTGTGTGTGGGTCTGTATGGATTATGAAAGCCTTTATGTAGTAGATCTCTGTAGTTAAATGAGTGATAAAAAATTGATATTTTAAGCATTTTGTACCTTTTGAATGCAATTCACCTCTAAGCTCAATGCTAAATCTCCCCCACTCTAGATCATGTCTGTAATTGTAAATGTTTCTTTACATTCGTGTGTACTTTGTATGCAATCCTTTAAAGTACTATGTTGATTCACCATATATTGGTTGTAGCCTTGTAAATTCTCTTGAAAATACTTATAAATCATCACTCACCTTGTTACATATACTATGTTGGGTTTATACCCTAGAGGTAGAACTCAAGGTTATAGCTTCTAATATTTTTTGGCAACGTTGCAATATTAGACTCTACGTGCAAGACAAATTCATTTTGGGATCAAAAATGTAGTAGGAATATGACTTATCTTTTGCTTTCAAATTTCAATAAGATGCCCAACTTCCTACATATGATCCACTTTGTAGAATTCAAAAAGGCATCTGGTGAAAGAAATGTTGAATGTAATTGTTATTATAGAAAGAAAAAGTAGAGGCACATGAAATAGATGAGAAGAGTACTCACAAGATGTTTAAAGACATGATATTAAGGAGACTATTGTCATGGGAAGTATGTATCAACTCTTTCTTCTCCAATACGCCATAGATAAATAGATATATACATGTCTTGTCAAAGTATTATGTAGTATATAATCTAAAATATGATCGGTATTATACTTTATTGATTTTCTACTTATTTATATATTTAATCTTTCATTTTTTTAAATTTATGTATACTTTTTTATCTTCTTTATTATTAATTTTTTTTTAAATCTTTCTGTTTGATTAATAATTTCTACGTATATATTGATTATATTGATGTGTTTACTTACATTTTCTAGGGAAGTATGATCGACAAAAGCTGGATAATTGAGGAAGACAGGACCAGTACAAAGTACTTAACTGGGGTAATCAAATTCATAGAGGACGCTTTCAAAAAATGTAGTAGGAATGAGACTATCTTATGCCCTTGTAAAAAGTGTCTAAATACACAAAGACACAACCGTCAAGTGACAACCGAGCACCTGTTATGGAATGGTTTTTTCAGCAGCTACACTGATTGGATTTTTCATGGTGAGACTTCTTCTGATGCCACGGAAGATTCTTCTATGCAAGGCAACATGTCGTTTGATGATATGAGAGACATGTTGCACGATGCATATGGAGTCCAAAACTGTCGAGAAACTATGGACAACGACGACGATGATTCATTTGTATTTGTTGACGACGAAGAAGCTGAGCAATTCTACAAATTGTTAGAGATTGATGCACAAGAGTTGTATCCTGGAAATAAGAAATATTCCAAGTTGTATACCGTCGTGAGGTTGTTCCATATAAAATGTACCAATCATTGGAGCAATAAATCAATTACTGAGCTGCTCAAACTTTTGAAGGATTTGCTTCCTGAGGGTGATACGTTGTCTGGCTCATACTATGAAGTAAGGAAAATAATTAGGGACCTTGGTCTTGACTACGAGAAAATTGATGCTTGTATAAATGATTGCATTTTGTATCGCAAGGAGTTTGCAAATAATACTTCACGCCCACGTTGTCATGTTTCTAGATATATAGAGACTGAAACTGATGTAGACGGTGCACAAAGTATGGGAATTAAAAAGAAAAGAGTTCCTTGTAAAGTTATGCGCTACTTTCCCTTGACTCCTAGGTTGAAGAGATTGTTTATGTCCTCTAGAGTCGCACCACTAATGCGGTGGCATGATGAAAGTCGCACCACGGATGGAGTTTTAAGACATCCAACATATTCACCTGCATGGAAGACATTTGATAACATGCATGCTGATTTTGCATCTGATTCTCGTAATGTGCGTCTTGGTTTAGCATCTGACGGATTTAATCCATTTGGCATGATGAGTAACTCATATAGTATTTGGCCAGTCATATTGATTCTGTACAATTTGCCACCATGGTTATGCATGAAGACACCTAATTTTATCTTTTCTATGATTATTCCTGGTCCAACTCAACCAGTAATGAAGATAGATATCTACTTACAACCTCTGATTGAAGAGTTGAAAGAACTGTGGGAAGTTGGTGTTGATACCTACGATGCTGATCGTAAAGCTGTATTCAAATTGCGTGCTGCCTTACTATGGACGATAAATGACTTCCCGGCCTATGGTTATTTATCTGGTTGGCAAACTAGTGGGTATGATGCATGCCCTGTTTGCAATAAGGACACGTGGTCTATTAGACTACCACATAGTAGGAAACAATGTTTCATGGGCCACAAGAGGTTCCTTCCAATGGATCACAAATTTCGTAGGGATATGTTCTCATTTGATGGAAAAGAAGAATTAAGACCTACTCCAAAGATGTTGTCTGGAAATCAAGTTTTAGTTCAAACCAGAGATGTAGACAATATGCCTTACAATTGGAAAAAACAAAGCATTTTCTTTGAGTTGCCATACTGGAAGTACAACCTTATTCGTCATAATCTTGACGTAATGCATATTGAAAAGAATGTATGTGAGAGTTTGATTCACACGTTACTTGGGATGGACAGTTCAAAGGATAATGAAAAATCACATTATGACCTTTTAGAGATGGGAACAAGACCTAGACTGCACATTATCAAGAACGGAAGTAAGAATATTATTCCACCTTTTTGTTTTAAAGAATATTATTCCACCTTCTTGTTTTACTTTGAAAAAAGAGGAAAAAGAATTATTATGTAAGTTTTTGAAGTCTGTACGGGTTCCAGATGGTTATTCCTCCAATATCTAGCGAAATGCACGCATCAAAGAAAGAAAATTGTTGGCATTAAAGAGTCACGACTACCATATATTAATGCAACAATTTCTTCCATTGGTTTTACGGGTAGAGTGTAAAGAATAGTATGAGTAGAAAGTTTGTTACCACACGACATACATCGGGGTCGATGCCCTATGCTTGTGTGAGAGAGAATGTGAGTGATTTCCCACATAATTATAATAATATCATAACATATTCGCACTCTACTTATACTTTATTTGTGTTTTAATAACAGTTGCAACAAAAGAATAAAGGGGGTCTCGTTAGTCTATTGCAGTTGTTTGTTTCTACCCATAAGAAGAAGGACGGTACTCCTATAGATGCAAAATCAGCTGAACTAATTGTAAGTATAAAATTATTCATGACATATTTGACTTTATTTGCTCAATTTTTTATCATCATTATGGTTACTGTTGTAGGTCAAGTTGCAATCAGCAGTTGAAAATAATGATGCAAATCTTGATGAAGATGAAATTGCTGATCAAATATTGGGTGCAAAGAAGGCTCGTGTGAACCATGAGAGTAATGAGTTTAGTCAGGCATATGTTGAGGGTTTTGAAGGTACAGTCAAAGACCTACAACACATATGTGAGTCACAAAAAATAGAATTTTCAGATCTGAAAAAAAGACAAGAACATCTCGAAGAAATAATTTTGGGAAATTCAAGCGGGAGTGTTCCATTTCAAGCAAATCAAGTAATTATTCAAATTTTTAGTAATAATTATAAGTTATGATTTTATTAATTTCATAAGTGTTTTGTATTGTAGAATATGGAAACAACTAGGAATGAAGGAACACCCATGCCACAAAAGTCATGTAGCGGAACCACCATTACATAAAGACAGGTTATTAAACAAAAAAAAACTCTTAATAACTTTGATTCTTGATATCTAAAATTTTACATTGTAATCCGTACAACTTATAGGTCGTGAGGTTGTTAAGTTTCGATGATGGAACGTCAATTGTAGCTTAAGGACAAGTGATAGGCGTGAATCCTGACCTTGTAATAGGAGGAGGAAAGTTAGGGTCTGCATTTGTTGCTGTTTGCATTGGTGTGGCAATTAAACCTGAAGAGCAACTGGTTAGACCATTTGACAATTATCAAATCATTGAAGATGCAATCGGGTCAATAATAGCTTGGCCAAAGAAGCTACTCATTGTTCGGTAATTTTTTTCTTTCAATGTACTATAAGTGTAACATGTCTATATAATGGTTTTAGATAATTATTTTTGTTATTATAGGTAAAATGCTTGGAGCGAGGCAAGTGAGGCAAACAATAAAAGTTCCTTCAGAATTATGTAGATGCTATTTTTTCTCTTATCTATAGGTTTAGAATAAAGTTTTTGTTTGATGTAAAGCTTGTCAATTCATTCGATATAGAAAGGATTTTCATCTGAACCACCATTACAACATTGTTTTCCATTTCTCTTGCTACATAAGATCGTGATATGAGTATTCTATAGTATTGGTTAACACTTAGACCTCTTTTATGGCAAGGTTGTCAACAATTTCAGAGCATGTTTGTATTTCTTTACCAGTACATCACGCTTGGATCAATTTATAGTTCAGGTCCCTGCCATGCTTTTAGGAACCCAAGTGGAAGCAGAGGTGGGGATGCCCATGCCTTTGTCCTGATAAACAATAGTGAAATGGAAAATGATGGACAATTTGGACTCCATGCCATGCCTTGGCATTTTTCTTCTTGTGATAAAATAGTGTATATGTGAGGAATAAAGCTGCTCCAGAAGCTTTTTATTTACCTTAGACTATTGATTCATTTTTCTGGAAGGAAATATAGATAGAGTATAATTGTCTATTTTTCATATGTACATCACTTAAAGTATGTAGAGTTTCCATAAACTTGCAATTTGGTGTCTTATTTTTCTGATGCCTCATAGCCACTATGTGTTGATCCACTATTTGTTCAAGGAGCAACTTCTTCAATGAGTAGCTTCCACAACACATTGTGTGCATTCCATGAAGGTTGTCATGGATTGTTGGGAGCTGGAGTGGTCTATGTAGAGCTTCACATGTGAGGCAGGAAGTTTATGTTACCTTTCATATTATGTTCAATGTCGATCTTGATTATTTAAATCTCAAGTCATCTAACATGCTGGTTGAGGATGATGCAATTGAAGTATTTGTCATTTATTCTGACTTTTTTCTAGTTCCCCCACTCTCCTGTCCTCTTTCTGTTCTTCTATATCTCATTTTCTGCTGATATGTTTGTCCCATATTGTTCACAAATGTACCATGGCCACCATTTTTGCTTTGGGTGCGACTGGTGAATGTTGTAGTTATATATCATGTTCATAAAGATTGGACTTCCTTTGGTGGTGAGGGTGCATGCAGGTGAGCAAGATATGTTATTTAATAACTGTAACTGAATATATCTCTGTAATTTTTCTTCTAGAAATTGTTGTTGCAGCTACTTCCTTCCACTCAAGATTGATGCTAAACTATTTTGATAACCCATATATATTTATTTGATCAATATGCAGATGGACCTTGACCGGTGATGGAGGCAGAGGTCTTAGTTTCTAGTCAACTATTTCTCAAGAGACTTTTTTTTATTACGGTTGTGTGGCTGGTACGAAGAGGGTGGAAGTCTTCATGTGTGCTCAAAAGAGGATTTTCTATAAAAGATTGCATATGCTCCTTGGTAAAGGTGATACATTGTTAATTGTTTGATAAGTCAAGATTGTACGCTACCTATTGTGAAGTTATATGTCCACCGTCTAGGAAACTGAGAAGTGTGAATTAGGCATGATGATTTGGAGTCTTAAGTGAATAAATTAGTCATGTCTAGTGCTTTAGAAGGGAGAGTAAGTGAAATTGTGGCTATAGGATTTATTGAAAATTATGACATCATTCTATTTTCACAGTCACTGAAACTATTCTTTACTAACTTAGGTCATTGCAATTAAGAGAATCAAACTAAATAGGGCAATTCAAATTCTCCATGAACAACAAGTAAAATGGTTCAATATGCTTTTTTAACTAGGATATGAATCATTTTTTACACGAACAAAAACTAATTGTTACTGAATCTGGTGAAGAGAATCATATAGAACAGGGGAACTTTCCACAAATGCCACATCAACCCCAAAACTAAGTTTCTTTTTCTTCTGATGGATTTGTGTATAATGGACATTTTAGTTCTATTCCTTTTAGTCTTGAAGTCCTAGGTAATATAGATTCTTCTTGGATTGAGCTATTAGTTTTGATAATCCTTTGAGCACAATTTTCTTAGCATCTAATTATGTTATTTGCCTTTAGAGCCTTCTGTTTCTTTCTTCAAATGGAGTTGGTTGCTTGTCATGTACTACAAGTGGTACACTTCTCATGTACTGCATATGGTTTGGAGTAGCATTTACTAAATTTGGATCAGAAGTGTATTCTAAAGATAAAAATGTTCTCAAATTAGTTCATTATGTGTTTTGTTAGTTTAGCTCCTGTTATGAACCATAATATCTAGATTTTAGTTCATTTTATCTGCACTGTATCTCCAAATCATCACTATGTTAGGAGGCATTACATAGGTGATGTAGATAAAAATTACTAGGTATGGTTTGTTGGGAACCAGATAGTCAAATATATGCAACTTCATTGGTGCTTTTGTAGTTACTGACTTATGAGAACATGAATCATAATTTTATGTCTCGTTTGAAGTGTCTAATTGATGAGTAGGGACGTAACAGTCCCTTGGATCATATGCTTGTGTAAACCAAAAAAAAGTGCTTAAGCTTAGACAATTACATATATTTGTTGATTACTAATGGTCCAAACTTTTTTTCTCTTATACAATAGACATAGAGGGCATTGACACATGGCCTTCCTAGGAAAAAGAGTTGAAGAATTGATGACATACAAAATGAAAGTTCACCCTAATTTGGTGATCTACCACATGAGGAAGCCTTCTTATATGCTTTAAACAACCTTGTATTGACTGATTATTCGTACCTAATAATTTGACTAGTGTTATTGAATCTTGAGAATGTAAATGAAAGTTCACCCTAATTTGGTGATCTACCACATGAGGAAGCCTTCTTATATGATTTCAACAACCTTGTATTGACTGATTATTCGTACCTAATAATTTTATTGGTGTTATTGAATCTTGAGAACATAAAGGATTTCATGATTCCTCATCAAGGGAAGAAAAAGTTAGCAGTTTAAAAGCAGTATGTTAGCTTTGACTGGCAGCCAAAGTTATGACAACTTCTGCCAGTGTCAGTTTGGTTTTATTCGGGCGGATAATATTCTGACCATATATATTCAAAGCATCAAATGGCTGATATAGCGTTTTTTTCCGCATGTAATAAAGTTTATTCCAAACCCTCTTTGAAGTAGCAGTTCCTCAGGAAAAACCTGTCTTGAGTCTGGCAATAGTTGTATGAATACAACAGGGTATCTTTTATTTGCAGCTAATCTCAAAGTGGGAAACTTGAAGATGTTGAAAATTGGGGAGGAATATGGCAGGTTTTTCTCTTAGCGTCTGCCAATCGACTTGTCTAGATTGTGTATGGTCATATTGATGTAGAACAAACTGTCCATCATTCAGTCCTTGTTTAGGCCTGAAGACCCCTATCCCCCACCCCACCCAAAGAGTGCCTTATTAGGTTTGAATAGATAATTCTATTTTTAGCCTGAATTAGAGATTGTAAGTTTTATACTATTGGACTTATGTGCATATATCTAAGTATTACGAGTTTAATTATGATTTATTTAATTAGTTTGTCAATTTTTTGCAAGTACTGGAGTCATTTGGGTTTTAGTCTGAGTCCTTATAAATACCAGCCTTGGGGCAGTTCTGCTGCCAGAGTTTGATTACGAGTTCAAGTATTTGGGAATTGGGTCCTGATCACATGTGTACCGGAGTAATCAAAAATTATCCACTATACATAATGATTAAGAGTCTCAGGATCACTGACCTGTGCAGGATAATGGGTAAAAAATTTACTGGATTTCTGGATTTGGAAATGTAGAAAAAAGATTTTGTGTAGTATAAATTGAATGAAGGTGTAAGAAAAGAGAGGATAATGGTATATCATAACCCTAAATCCCTCTTTAACCATCATTAAAGCAGTTTTGGGAATTACGATCACTCTCATCGACTTTCTTATTTAATTTATCTGTCTCTGGCATACCAAGAAGAAATTGGTGGCTGATTGTGTTTAGGGAAGTGTTTTGAAATAAAACCCATGCACTTAAAAGCTTTTATTGCCCCCAATTTGCCTAGGTGTAAAAACACCATCAAAGAACACAATGTAATAAGCTTTCCATGGTATAGAACTAAGTGAAGGCACCTAGTCAGGCCTCGTGAGATCTTAAATGCATGTATCCTTGTAATAAACGATTCTATATGCATCCAAATGTTAGATCAAATTGAACTAAGGCACCTAGTCAGGTCTCGTGAGATCTTAAATGCATGTATCCTTGTAATATACCATTCTATATGTATTTAAATGATAGATCAAATTGAAGTCACTTTCAAAGCGTGGCGAAGATGTGTCAGTTTTCTCTTGGTTTCTTATCAAAATTCTAAACTTCCAAGGGTTGCTGGAAATTTCTGGAGAACAGGACTAAGAATGGGTTTTCTTTGAATCCGGTAAGCACATGTAAGTGCATTCTCACCTTCTACTTCCATGATCTCAGAATATTTCATAGTTATACTGTTCTTTACTTGAATGAGGTCATCATTACTGCTCCTACAAATATTACAGTTGGATACTTGAAACGATTTTGTAAACATGTAAAGCAAATGCACAGTGTATATTAGCAAAAAATGATGTTTCACATGACAATATTAAATATACATCCACGAGCTATATCATTCCAACCTTCTCATGCTTAGTAGGATAGTTCGGTTGGCTTCGTTATGGTTGTACTAGACTCTGGAATTAAAGAGGTGTTGAATAAAGTATCTCTTGATTCTATACACAGACAAGATGAGAGAAACAGGCTGGCTTCTTTTCCAGAAATGAATTCAGCAGAAATAAAGGCTTAAGCAAAGTTACAACAATGTAACAAGCCAAAATTAAAAATAGGTTGATTTTTTCACATATGATTTAAATTGTTTTTGCATATTGTTTTAGGTGATGATTAATTGCACAATCCACATTGCAGAAATTCTCACAGACTCCACAAGGTTTGAACATAGAGGTATGTCTTATTATAAAGACTGACATTGAAAATAAAAATTCTTTCAAGATTCTTTCCAAATTATGGATATATGTATAACACTTCTACCTTTTATTCTAATGTCTGTGTGCTAAAAAACTTTAGATATTTACTTGTGATCTGCAATACGATGTTCCCTAGTTAGAGTATCCTTTCCACTATATCCATCTAAGAATTAGTTGGCTGATGGTGTTCTACTTTCTAATATCAAGTGTATAGCAAGTGTTGTTATACGATAGCATACAATGTTGAACAGTCTCTGATGTCTTGGTTCTTGAGGTCATATGTGCTTGCCTAATTGGTGTTAAGTCTTATTTAGTTGCCCCATATGAAGTTGTTCATACTCCTGTTAGGTCGTCAGTGCAGATAGTCCTTGTGACGATGGATAATATTGCTACAGGTCCCCTTGTTATGATATTGAAGCCAGTTCTACTGCATAATGAAACACTAGATTGTTTGTGTTTCTTGCATTCTTCAAAATGAGGCTAGATTGTTTGTGTGTCTGGATTTACAAGGTTGTGAACATGTGGCTTAATTTGTTTTTTCCTAGTTGTGCATCCTCTTCTAATGGTGTTTTATTCTACAAAGTTGATTCTTTCTGTATAGCTCGTTTTTTTAACCCCTGGCTGTGTTTTGTTGTTGTTCATTTTAAGGTTTATGAAAAATCTTGATTTAATTTTACTCAACCATCACAGGTAGGCACCCAATTACTTTCACATCTACCACCATTAATAATAGAACTTGCTGATCTACATCCAGCCACAACCTGATGCCATCAAGCCCAACTAAGGTAAAAATGGTATCATAGTCACTACTAATTCTATTTATTTCTAAAGAGTTTATCATTTCTAAGCAATTCCATTTATTTATCCTCAATAGCAAGAGTTGGAAGCAATCATGTCTAAGAGCAGCAAATGAGCAGCTGCAATCACCTAGATGATAAAAGAAGCAAGCGATAGTAGTAGGAGAAAATGGGATGGAACAAGACTGCAATGAGTAGAGCAATTACAAAGAAAATTTGATTATAATCTCATTCTCCAACACAACAGAAAGGTTCTGACAACTAATTTTCCATCTAATATGGTAAAGTTTAACACCAAGTTTCAATTTTGTAGGTATGTGCCATGAATAAGGTCTATCCGACCCAACCAACCTTTACAGCTTGCATGGTTTGAGGTTCTAAATTATAAACAAATTGATCCCTTTGTTGATCATTACTCAACCTTTTAGGTATGCTGGTTGATTTGTCCATTATCATTACTTAAGCAGTAATTGGTTTATCTTCTTAATACTAGGTCTTTCTCTTATGTTCTTATTCAAGATCAGATTCGTACTTGTTATATGTTGCTAATAGAGTTAAAATGATTGACTTCCTCTCATATTTCATGATTTCTCTTATGGTTTGCTTGTTTAATGCTCTAATTAACATGCACAGTTCTAATTTGTTGCTTCTAGTGCTGAACTTTTGTCTCTCTTCTTTCACAGGGTCTTGCAAGTAATGGTAGGATTAGGAAGAGTGATGGATCATATATTGTAGTCAGTGGTGACAGGACTGCAATTAACGATCTGGTCAACAAGCTTCGCAGTAGTTCAATTGATGAGCAAAGGTCTTCAACAACTGATATATGATCTCTGGCCAAAAGGAGCACTGACAACAGGATCCTGATAGCAGAGGCCGGAGCTATCCCAGTCCTTGTAAATCTCTTGTTGTCAGATAATGAAAAGACACAGGAACATGTTGTGACAGCAATCTTGAACTTGTCAATATACGAGAGTAACAAGATGCTAATAGTTCTCGCTGGAGCAATTGCTCCCATTGTTCAAGTGCTAAGGTCTGGGACATGGAAGCTAGAGAAAATGCAGCGTCAGCTCTTTTTAGTCTTTCCATTGATGATGCAAACAAGATAACTATTGGAAGCACTCCTGGAGCTATAGACGAGCTAGTGGAGATGCTTAGGACTGGGAGTTTGAGAGGAAGGAAAGATGCAGATACTGAACTGTTCAACTTGTGCATTTATCAAGGAAACAAAGCTCGGGTTGTCCGGGCAGGCATCCTTGCCCCTATGCGTAACTTGTACATGGTTTATTAGAAGCCCTTCTCCTATCTGCCATAAGAAGGGTTCCTAGAGAGTTAAAGTAGTACACATTTTGTAATAGGGGCAAGGTATATGTCCTCCCTGTGTACATTTGACATTTCAATCTAAATGAAAGTAAGATTGTTGGCATAATGAGCATAACTTGGCTTAACTACTACAATTATATATATATATATATATATATATATATATATATATATATATATATATATATATATATATATATATATATATATGTGTGTGTGTGTGTGTGTGTGTGTGTGTGTGTGTGTGTGTGTGTGTAGTAATTGTTGCCTTTCCCTACACATTAACTTCATATAAAATGTATTAACTTCATGTTTTTGCTACATACTGACTATATATGCAATTGTAGTCATGCATTTAGCTATAATTATACTTATATTTAAATATGTAAGGACTACATCTAGCTACGCTTCTGGATACATATGAATTTGTAGCGAATGGATTATATAACTACATATTTGAAAAATATAGTTAAAGGCTTTATCTATACGAGCATATACTACAATTTGTATGTGTAAACAAATATGTAGTTAAAGCCTTTAGCTACAAAATATGGGGTTTTCGCTACAATTTTTTTTGTAGTGAGGCACGAGCCCAAACCTTCCTCTCAACCCTAGACAAAGCAAAGAGAGAGAAATACATCTCTCAAGGTGACAAACTTGCTCTTCAACCTTAACTCAGGTTATTGTGCAAGTAGCACATCCAACTCTCAACTATGCACAAGCAAACCCTAATCACCACTAAAGATGATTAGCAAGCAACCAAGCACAAATTTTAGGCAAAACAAATAGGGTAAGCCCAAAATGAAGGTCAGCGTCCTTACATATTCTAGCATACCTTTGAGTGTGTTTGGAATGGATTTTTTATTCTTCAATTTTTTTTAGTAGGGAGTGGATCCCACTCCTTACAACATGGTATCAGAGCCCACAATAGTCAGAATCTGACTATTTCAATTTTGTCTCCCTAGTTAGAATCCTTGCCTTACCTTAAGTGACATGTTTTCCCTAGAGTTTATCAATATATGATGAAGGGTTGATTTAGGATCATATAGTTTCACATTAGAATAATGACGAATAGATCCTTAAAATACTTACAAGTAAAAGATGCATAAGTAACCATAGTAACTTGAGGTTGTTTATCTTGGCCTTTAGGAAGCTACTAGGACATGAAGTTGAAAGTAAAGATGTCTAGAAAGGATCAGGGTTTGGGGGCTGGTAAGATTTTCCTCCACCCACTAGCTTGGTTTACAAAGACTCTCAAATCCATATGATACTGGCCTGGCCTGAGTTGATATGAATTGTTCAAAATAGCATGCTTTTAGGTAATAGTAGCCTTAGACATCTATATGATTTATCTTTAGGGACCCTAATATGTTGAACTAGTCTCCCAAGTGTAAAGACTTGTTTGAGTATAGACAAGAGCAAGTTAATCCATAGTTTATAGTTAGTCTTTGCAAGTTATATTTTTTTCTTGCATGATGTTTATGTAGTTGGATGTAAGGAAGTGTAGTTGAACCTCTTGTACCTAAAGAATAGTTTTGACTTAATAAGATTAATCCTTTAAGCGGTGGTGAATAAATTGTTTCTTATATGTGGATGTTTTGATTTCGAGGATGAAATCCCTTTAAGGGGTGGTGTGTTGTAACATACTAGATTTCATACCCTACCCTGGAAGTTGACATTTTGGACTTAGCCAAATAAGGTTGAAGGTTAGGCCTAAATATATATTTAGTATAACCCCAATGAGATAATGCATGTATAGATCACTTTAGTGTAACCTAATATTCTAACATTAATCTTAGGTTTATAATGAATATATAAAATATGCCACATAACTCATTTTGATGTAATATGAAGATAAGAAACTTAATTGGATGAATAATTTAGATAACGGGCCATATGACATATCTCATAAAAAAGTCTCAAAAATGTAAAAAACCTTCAAATTCAAAATCTACATATCAAAATTATCCTACACGTCAAATTTCATCTAATTTTGATCACCTTGAAATATTAGAATAAATTTAGGAGAGAGAAAATGAGTAAAAGGCATAAGTAATGAATAATATGATTATATAACTTCAAAATATTGACATAATGGTAAATTCATATTCAACACATCAAATATAACTTGTGGATGAAGTTTCACCAAATTTGGATGTTGTTTGTGCAAGTTATGCAATTTTAGGTACACTTTGGACTTTTTTGCAATTTACCCTGTTGGGAGGTTTTCTTTGCAAATTGTCACATTCATTATAATCCTTATATATTACCTTAATATTCTTGAGTTTTTGAACCATAGGGCGCCTAGTTGCACCTTGGTTTGAAGGGGGCATTTTAGGGAAGCTATCAACCAATGGGGTTATTTCTTTGATAGGAGATCGGTTGGGATGGCCTATAAGTGTCCATAAACTAACATTTGAAATTGAAGAAGCCTCTATGAGATGTCCTCTTACATGTACATAAAATCCCTAGTCTAAGGACACATGGAAAAGTCCATCGACACCTCATGCTTCACTTCTTCCTTATCCATAAAGGTTTGCATGTCCATAGGCACCCTTAGCATTAGACACATGGAAAGTAACTTGACATCTCGTGCTTGACTTCTTCCTTATCCATAAATGCTTGAATGTCCATGGACACATTTATACATGACACATGGAAAGTCTCATAGACACCTCATACTTGACATCTTTCTATATAAAGCCATATCTACCCCTTCCCACCTCCCAATTTGAAAACTCTTGCGCCCCTTCTCTTTCCTCCATATTATAGCATCATTTCTACTCTATTTTTCCACAAAGGTGCTAACCCAAGGTAGAAGGAGGTGCCTACCTTGGTGAAAAAAGCTCCTAGGGTTCCAAATTTTCTCTATTTAGGGTTTCTAAAGATCCTTCTTGGTGATTTTGACCAAAATTAGTAAGTATCCTCCTTTCCTTCCCTATTTTTATGTTGCTAGTCTTCCTTGCACCTTCCTCCAGGTCAGAACCATGGCCTTCCATGGTGAAACCCCACCTAGAACCCATAAACACCTCATCTCCATGTTCTTTTCTTAGGGTTTTTCACCTCTAAAGTGGAGAAGGTGCTTCTTGCTCGAGATAGGAGCTTTGTTGGAGAAAACAACCTCTCTAAGCTTGGGAACCTTACTTATTGGACCTGTCCACTTTCCCTAGAGGCTCTTTGAAGGCCTAGGCTTAGATCTAGGACTGGCTTGGACTGTTTAGACTCTGAAGTTGAGGTATGATGTATACCCAATTCTTTTATGTTGAGCAATTCACCTATGCTTATTCATTCTCTTTGTCCTATGGACATTAGCCTATACACAATGTCTTTTCTTTTGAAAATTATGGTTCATGTGAACTACCTTATTTGATATTGATCATGTGATCATGGATATTCTTTTGAACTCTTATCTTATGCTTTGTTCATGATGGAACTCTAAAAGATGACATGTGATGTCTTTTGCCCACTTATGAGGTGGATGTATATGTTGGTCGCTTATGTGGTGACTAGTTTATATATTCTAACTATACTTTCTACTTGCCTCTACATTTAACATGCTATGTGATTTAGTAGCACTAGAGCAGTGTAGTTACATTGGTTTTTATGGCAGATGTGTTATTTCCTGCCGAGCAGATGTGATATTTCCTGCTCTTTTGGGATGGAAAGGAACATCATACCCAGGGAAAGATGTGTGATTCTTGGCCCATGTTTTATATATTTGGGAGATTGGCAGTATTCCTTTCTCTATCAGATTTCAAGTTTATGAGACTTGGTAACCTTTGTGTTTATATTATTCTAGGGCTATGTTTATCTCACATGCATGCAAGTTGATGATATGGGTTGTGTGTCCTAATTCTTTACATGTTCTTCTATGGCACAATCTTTATGTTTTATTAATGGCAAGTATTCTTTTCTTATCATATGATTTCAATTCCTTTTCTCTTGATACCCATTTGGGTGGTCCTTATCCTTTCTATGGGAAGCCTTTTGTATTTGATGACATGTATTGCATATATTGCTCAATTTCCTATTTAGTATGCACATACTAGCCTTTGCTGATGTCATCTATTTTCTCTTCCTGTTGGGGTATGCTTCCAACCCTAGGTGAAGGACTTGGATGATAAGGCATGAAGATTTAGACTAGCTTAAGGAGTTAAAACATGGAGACAAAGTTGATATGGTTTAGATTTCCCTCTACTTAGATCCTTATGTTGTATCATACATGTAAACCCTTATGGGATATTATGATGTACTTTTGTAATCTTGTATGAAAATTGAATATAGCCATTATTTTTATTCTGCTACTATACTTTAGTTGTTTTGAATACCATTTATTGATGTTTGAAAAATTTTCACCTATTCTAGCATACCTTTGAGTGTGTTTGGAATGAATGTTTTATTCTTCAAATTTTTTTAGTAGGGAGTGGATCCCACTCCTTACAGTTATGACATTAGACACTCCACTATGTGTGGGATAGTTGGTTTGTTGATTTGGTTTTGTTTACAATCAACTTAAGTCTCTATAGTTTTCTCTAAAGCTTATTTCCTTAGAGAAAAACTATATAATATTATTATATATGTAAGTAAATACAAAAATGTGTCCTCACTTATGTACAAGTAGAAAGTAGTTATTCAACCTAAGTGAAAGCGAGTGACATCAGTCTAGAAGATGAGTAGTTCTCAAATAGATGTTTGAGCCTTTTTAGAGTCTGTGATAGATGAAATCAATTTAGATTATTTGATATAAGATTTATATAATGAGATAATTTCGTTTATGATGAAAAAAGTTGGATTTGAGAATTTGTATTCAATTTTGAGTATTTAACATTAGTTTTAACGATGCAAGTGTGTGTGCAATTCTATGATAAGATACAATCAGTAGGAACCTCTGTCTCTTTTAAAAAGGAGTACCTATAATGTTAGGCTTAGTTGTAGGGTTAACTCCAGAGAGAGTGATACCTAGAGGTAGAAGGCTAGAGAACCTAACATCCAAATCCAAAAAATATGAGATATATGTGATATAACCTACCATAAACTAGACTACACTTGAATGAATGAGTTCAGTTTCTTTATGTATGATTCATATATGTTTCTTGAACCCTAGATGTGTTGAGGAGGACCAAACTCTAGATTCAGAGAGAGGTTATTATATATATGTATATGTGAACATGAATATGAGTACCTGCCATATAGGTGACGGAGAGAGAGTCTCATGATCCTCAAGGAGGTAAGAAATGCTAGTATGTCATGAAGTCTCCTACTCGAGTTGGTGGTTCCTTGCATAGGACTATAGTGGTGTATATAAGTTAGAGAGTTGTGAAATAGTATTTCATGAGAAAATATCTATGAAGAGAATTCCATACTATGTTTTTGTTTGGTTTGTCTTTTAGAGGCTAGATCTTGACAAGTTAGTGATCAAAGATAATAAGGTAGACTTGAGAACCCAAGAATAAAGGGGAAGTCATAGCTAGTACATATAATACTCATGTATTTAGATAAGATCTAAGGTACTGAGCATTAACTATCATCTTGATAAGGGATAGGATAACCTCATTGGGCTGGACAAAGTTTTGATATATGTTTGTGAGCTATATGTATATGTTTTTTTCTAGAAAGAAAAACCCTAGTATATAGATGTTATATAATCTCAACATGTGATGCATGGGTATTACTGTAACATAATGAATCTTAGATGTAATATCCATGTAAACCTTTTTCCCAAGTTTCCCTATCATTTCTATCCTTTATGTCATTTATGTTTAATTAGTGGAATTTATAGTGGTTAAGTGAACATTTATTTACTAATTGTACCAATATAAGGGTTTATGCACAAATACCTCAGTGAAAGCTTAATTACCATAATTAAGTTCTATAAACCTTAATCTAACTTTTTTTATGATTCGAAAACATAAAATGAGGCTAAGTTTCAAATTTGGTTCGATTTGGATGTTGTTTGTGCAAGTTATGCAATTTTAGGTACATTTTGGTCTTTTATCCAAATTATCCAATTGAGAGGTTTTCTTTGAAAATTATGAACTGAATTTTAATCCTTATATATTCCCTTACCATTAACGATATTTTAAACCATTGGAGAACATAGTTTCACCTTGGTTTGATGGTATTTCTTTCCAAGGGCATTAGAGGGATTACCCTCTTTATAAAGGTGCTTATCTTTAAAAGCTATCAACCAATGAGGTTATTTCTTTCTTGAAAAACGGTGGGGATGGCCTTGAAAGATCTGTGGGATCTTAGGACCGAGTTTTGATATCCAAGAAGAGTCCATGAGCTGTCCTCTTGCATGGCCATCAAGCCCTAGGCTAAAGACACATGGAAAGTCCCTTTAGACACCTCATGCTTCACCTCTTTCTATATATAGCCATGTATACCCCTTCCCAACTCACAATTAGAAAACTCTTTCTCTCCTTTTCTTCCCTCTAGCTTATATAATAGTTCCTTCTGTATTTGGCCATGAAGTTTCTTCCCCAAGATAATAGAGGGAGCCTACCTTGGTGAAGAAGGCTCCTAGGGCTTCCAAATTGCTCTATTAGGGTTTCTAAAGCTCCTCCTTGGTAATTTCGACCAAAACTAGTAAGTTTCCTCCCTTACTTCCCTATTTTCATACTGTTAGTCTTCCTTACACCTTCTTCTAGGTCGGAACCATGACCATATATGGTAAAACGCCACCTAAAACCCTAAAACATCTCATCTCCATGCTCTTTTGCTAGGGTTTGCACCTCTAAAGTGGAGAAGGTGATCTTTGCTCAAGAAAGGAGCTTGGCTTGGAGCAACCAGACCTTATAATCTCGGAATCCTTTCTGTTTGAACCTTATTACCTTCCTAGAGGCAAGTTTTGTTAACCCCCTTCTCATATATTGCTTAGTACATACTTAAAACCCATGCTTCTATGTTGATAATCGATGATTTCCATCTCTTTTTACCATGTTCTTCTAAGGTTTTGGTTTCTTGCTATTTTATCTTCTCTAGAATCTCTAGTTTGGTTATCTAAGAAATTTCAAACCTGATCTTGGGTCAAATGGTGTTTTCTCCCTCTCCCTCTCTCTTTAATTATCTCAATCGATTTGATGATGTGGCAATTTCCTATTGGTCAGTATTCAAAAATTCATATCTTCTAAACCGCTTATCCAAATTTGACAAATAAATATGTTTTGGAATTGGAAAATTAATATATATCTAATAAAATATTTTATAAGTCTTCTTTCATGGTTTGACGAAGGGTGATTTTTGTAAAACGAATTTAATGCATAAAATCCATAAAAATTACATCTTAATCATCATAACTTCAAAATTAACATAAGAATATGTTTTCTTGATCAGAAAAACCTAATAAGTTCATTGGTGACATTTTCAACAGCTAAATCTGAATTTTTATATAAAGTTCTAAATTTAGGGTTTATATATATTAATGTGCACTTGTACTCGAATACATGTTAATACATTGAAAATAGCCAAAGTGGAACTTGGACTCAATTAAAGTGGTGAAAGTTAGTAATTGATATAAGTAAGAGAGGTATGTGCATTCCTTACACCCTATGTTGGGATAATTGCAGCCAAACCCTATATTTCCCTAATGAGGCTTAAATGAACCTTAAATCTTCTATTATTGAATCCTAATGTTGTTCATGCCTCAAATCATATTATAATTTATGAATTAATCAAATTTAAGGTGTTATAATGTGTATAAAGTTCACATCGATCACCATATTTCAAATTTGAGTCTCAACATCAATTAGGAAGTCAAGAAAAATTATTTGGGACCATGAGAGGGTATAATGAGGTTAAAAGAGTAATTACTTCATAATTCACTTTGTTACATCCTTCCCTCCTTAAAAATGAATTATTTCCTCAAAATTCAAAAACATCCTCAAAATTTGGG
Source organism: Alisma plantago-aquatica (assembly GCA_963693085.1). NCBI lineage: Eukaryota > Viridiplantae > Streptophyta > Magnoliopsida > Alismatales > Alismataceae > Alisma > Alisma plantago-aquatica. Next base: position 874,290,828 of record OY856409.1, read on the forward strand.
ATTACATAATCTAGGTCATATCCTCAACTATTAGAACATCCTCAACTATATGATCAAAATCATGTCCTCAAAATTCAAGTAGTCTAATAATCGTAATTAGGATTCCACGTTCCATATCATAACCAACTTGGTACCAACATTATTTCATCATCGAGCAATTGAGTATCAAGTTTATTGCATATATTGTCCAAATTCATCATATGATTCACAAATATGGAATGCATCCTATTGATCATAAATTTGGAGAGATCATATTTTAGTTTAGTAAAATAGAGCTTCTTGAATCATGTGTACAAGGTGACTTCCAACATCTCATGGTCTGAGCTTCTACATTGGCCTAGGTTGGATTATACATCCATGATTTGAGATTTCATATTTCAACAATTTGAGACATCATCATACTTTCAATATCATGACTTTGAGCTCAAAATCAATTGGAGGTCCCACCCTAGTCCTAATGAGAGCTAAATCCCAAGCCATAAATCGAGAGAGTCAAAATAGTCATCATTTCAAAAATTTCAAGATTTGGGATTTTTAAGTCATTTGTCATATATCTCAATGTCCAAATAGTGTGATCATAGGATTTATATCATTATTGAGATTTGATAATCATGAGCACATTATTATATATCAATATCAAGAGTCGAGATTTTTGGACATCAAAAGTCATAGGTTCAGAATTTTGAAGCTAGGGTTTAGATTCCTATTTAGACCTTAGGGGCAGATCACTCATCTATAATTGATTATGAGCAACAATATTCAAGAAATATTCGAGAAACATATCAAGATTTCATTATCATGGTATCCAAGGTTGATGAATGATCTAGACCTAGGTCTATCTAGGAAGTCAACCACAATCTATAGTCAACATTGTCATATATCGAGGTCATTATTAAATCAATATACAAGATCGAGTATCAACCATGGGTTTAACCTATTTAGGCTTAGGTCAACCAATCCAAATTGGGTGAAATGGGATACCTTTCCAAACTCTAAATAATCAACAAGATGATTATTTAGGGGTAGTCATAATAGGGATGTGACCTAGGTTATGGGAGTCATGAGTCAAGTATCACCCTAATCTAGAAAACTACTAAAATTTGTCACTATCCATTAAGCTTATTCAATTAGGGAGAGAATTTATGGTCAAATCACATTCTAAAAGGTCATAAGACCAAAATTCAAGATTTTACAAAGGCAAGGTAATATTTACAATCCTTTCCTTTCATGATCAAGGTAAAGATATAATTTGGAAATCAACGATTTAGATTGGGAATTCGAACAATTAGAGCTTACTAGTGCATAATTTAGGTCCATAATTATCATATCAAAATCGAGATTGCAAAAAGGCATCAATAGTCACTAGGGAAACTACTTTTTGCATCATATCTTTCATCATGATTTTGTGAGTGATAATGGTTAATAATTTGATGGCATAATCCTGTTGCATATCAAAATAGGGTACGAGTTTGCTTAACTATGTTTGCAATTTAGTCAACAATAGGGAAACATGGATTAATCAGATAGGGACCTTATCAACAATAAAGTATAAAGTATATGTCCTTTCTATTTAACCAAAATAAAAAATTTATCATTTACCTCAAACATAGGGACCATGTAGTCTAATTTTGATTAAATCACATTTTCATGAAGGGTCAAGCATGAGTATTTGATTTCAAAGTTTTCATTGATCAAAATCAGGTTTTCAAATTAAGGTCAGATCATGGTATCAAATTTCAAAATTTAGTGATATTCATTTTTCCCATGCATAAGCTACCCATAATCGCGACATCATGTGGCAAAAGGTCACAAGAGAAGGACCACATGAGGAGATGAGATGACTACCTAATCTTCATCTACATGGGTGGTTTAGGTAGTCCTTAAAGAAGAGATGAGATTCTAGAAGACTCTCTAGGATTTAACAAGAGAACCTTTAGGTCTAGTTCTGGATAAATTAAGGCCAGGTAGAGCAAGGGATCTCAACCATCATGAAGATGGATAGGAGAAATTATGTCTGGAACCCGATCCTAGACACCTCAACTTTCACCATTATGGACTTTAGGGTTTCTTGGGTTTAAGAGACTTGAGAAATTATTTACTTAAAGCATATGAGACTGTGTATGCTCTGATACCAACTGTCACTGAACCATTCTTATCCCAATCCAAATCCCAATGCCTAGACAGTGGTAAAAGGATTTACACGCCCGTCCCTGAGTGGCCCAATAGGATCTAACACACTGGCATATACAATAAGAAATATTAACTCAAAAACTAGAGACATAAAGAACAAACTAACCCAAAATGGAGTTTTTTCCAATATATCCTTGTCATCAGGGTATATAGAGTGCTGAAGCAATATACTCAAGGTACCAATGTTGTGCCTAAAATCAAGAAAATCAAGACAAGAAGGCCATGCAATTGCACGACTCGCTATATAAAAACAAGTAAAATAGTTTATTAAAAAAGAGTATACTTGGCAGGACATATATTGAAAAGTATAACAAGCAATTTCCAAGACCAAAAGTTGTTTGACAAGTTGTTTATTTCAAACAATTTGAATTTTTTTATGAGCTCTCATTATGTTGTAATCGAGAAGTATGCTTATATATTTTGTGTGACCCTATCGCCCCAACGTGATGGGGGAGGTTACTAGGCTCCTTCTCTCCATATGAGGTAGGTGGCCAATGTAAAAGTCCCACCTCCGAATGAGGAGGGTGCTTGAACTCAATATCAACTTTATCAACATCATCATCATTATCAATATACGAGCAGCCATAATGGGCAATATCATTTATGTTCCCGTGTTTTTCTCAAAATATAATATAGGAAAAATTGAAGACTAATCAGTAGGGAATAGTAGCTCAAACAAGTATATAACCAAGTATACAATCAAGAGATACATGAGAAGTATCTTCAATACAACCAAGGAGGAGATATAATAGCTTACCTTTCAGTGAAGATTTAGAGTACAAAATCTCTACGAGTAATAGGTCAACCCTTTGAGTCAGATCCTAAATCAATAATATTTGGATCAAGAGTCAAGATCATGATATTTTAAAATCATGTTTCAATATTTGAGATTAGGGTTACAATTTCCTATGTCAACCTTAGGGTCACCTTTCAGTAACCCCCAATTAAGGGAGACCAAGAGGTTGAAGCCGCACCCATTAATTCTGGATCAAAGGTTCGACATATAATCAAAAACAATTATTAAATTCTAACAAACTACACTGAAAAATGGTAATAAAATTTTTCTTTGCATACCTTTGAAAAGTTTGGAACAAACTAAACTTCTAACCTCATCTGAACTATTCTAACTAATTCCTCCTTGTTCTATAATTCTTGAATTCACAATGTGTCACTTTACTATTTGTACTTTTGAGATTTGTACCTAAATCGCCGACAAACAAAACGACGGTCAGCCGAAGCTGGTATGTGGAGGAAGCAGATAATGTTCAACTATGTTAACAATATAATCACTCAATTAATCATTTAACAATCAAGATTACGTTTTTAAACCATACGACTCAATCCATACATATTCTCGAACTCTGGGTTGTCCCTGCAGTGGACATGGATATCACCTCTCTTTTAGGTAATAGAGCCGCATGGAACTACCTGAAGATAGCCCAATATCTAACTCAATGTGACTCGATGGTCCTACCTCAATGGTAGCCATGTACTAAGTCATCCATAGACCTGATGGACCTACCCAATAGGTATCCATGTACTAGGTCATCTATAGACCTGATGGACCTACCCAATAGGTAGCCATGTACTAGGCCTTTCTCTAACCTGATGGACCTACCCATAGGCAGCCATGTACTAGGTTAGCTATAATGCCACAGAGGGAACCAGGATCTGAGTTTGTAGGCATATACATTACGTGATAGTGTCACATTATAATTGCAATATGAACATCCAAACAGTTTAGTTGCATTCAATGTGATTAAACATTCGGGAATCCATCAGAAAACTAGAGAGGTTATTCATAATTAACCACATACCTTTGGTTGCAGATTTCAAGATAGAATCTATTATGTAGAGGAACCCAATCAATAAGAAATGAGGAGGAGAAATCTTGAAATTAAAGTACAATTTTCCTTTTATTAATATTTATCCAATTTTCATCAGATTACTTAGGATTTCAATTCCTATTTTAGAGTTCCTTTAGAAATTAGGGTTTTTACTTATTCTTTCCTTATTATCATCCTTAATTTATCAAAACTACATAAAACCCCTACTTTCTCATTAAATTTCCTTTATTAAGCATCTGATTATATTATTCCATAAAGATATGTTTTTTATCTCCTTTCATCCCAAATTAGGGTTTCCATGTAAATTAACCTTCTTTTAGGTATTATATCTCTAAATTAAGCACTTTTGTATTCAAACAGATAATCATACCACCTTTATCATTAACAGAGTTAAAATTATCAATTTGACCTATTGATTTACCAAATTACACTTTCAACATTCAATTAGGGTTTCTCATCAATTTTTAATACACTTTATTAGCAAATTAGGGTACTTTTGCAAAACAGATCAGAACTAGGTTCTCACATCATTTTTATCAGATTCCTCATAATTTTCTATACAACTTTCATATATAAAATTTTCCCATTGGACACTCCTAGCAATTTCTATTAATTTTGCAAGAAAACCCCTTTTTCTGAATATTCGATTAAAAAAAGAATCAATACCAAAAATTCACTAGCTGCTTGATCTGTAGTCCCGTGATCCGCCCTTGGATCTAACGACTCTGGTCGCGAGCCCTCTATCAAGGTCGCCATTCTCTGGACCGTCAGATGCCACGGAGACTACCGTGGTCTCAAATATAACGCTCGACAGGTCGTCACCTACCTCAGACCCAGCAGCCTGTGCGGTCAACCTCGAGGTTGACTCGGAGTTCTCGACCACCAAAGCTAGCACCACGAAGCCAGGGAGCGCTACCTCCCTGGGTAGAACTCAACTGGATCTTCAATTGGGAGCCCAGTACGCATTGTGACTCCTCCCCGGTCTCCAGACCTCCGGCGAGGATTATTGCTGGAACGGGGTGTAGGTCGGGGTAGATGAATCAATTGAAGGCGAGAATTCACTCGTCTCATCCTCCCACAGCTCCTGGTGTAGAAATCGGGGATGCTAGCCCTCCCGTTTAACCCCCCCCCCCCTATATATATAGGGTCGAGCAAGCCCCTGCTGGATTGGGAACTTTCCCAATCGGAGACGAAACCTCGACAAACCAGTGATGAATCCCTTCGGTTTTCCTTCCCGAATCCAAAGGAAATGTCAGACAGCTTGCAAACTTGATGGATTACGAGAAATCCACAGATAAAAATTCACCTGTCACTGGTAGAATCCCAGTCTGTGCTGGACTAAGGACGATGAGTGGCACCTATTGGATCTAAATCCAAGGGTCCTCATCACACGTGCATGAGCAAATAGGAAACAAATTCCAAATTAATTGAATTATATTCCTAATTCAAAGGAAACTTGGAAAATTCATAACTCCCAAATGGTAGCTCCTTTTTACTTCATGAGGAAAGTTCATTCATGCCTTTATCTTTCATTATGCAAAAACTGAAGTTATTATCCAAAGGAAACGAGCCCTTTACTTCAGTGTCAAGTTATCTCTTATTTAATTGTATTTTCCACATATTCTTTATTTCCTTTGCAATTATCTAATTATTCTGAGTTCCTTGAACCCCAAGGAACCTTTATAACTCGGAATTCTATTTTGGGAAAATATCCTTCAGCCTAAAAATCATTTCTTTTTATTTTCCTCATATATTCCTTTATTAAATGGAATTCCTGTTTCATTTCTTTTTGTTTTTCTTTTAATACTTCAATTGGGCTCAATGGCCACAAAGGCCCAAACATACAAGCTATCAAACACAAAATCAATCAAACTAATTCATCAAATCAACCATGGATTTCATTTATCTTTAAAAAGAAGATTACATATTTTGGAAAAAAATTGAGGTTATAACATCCTCCCCTCCTTATAGGAATTTTGCCCTCAAAATTCATCAATCAAGCAAACAAATCAGGATATGCTTTTCCATGTCCGTCATTAGCTCCCATGTGGCCTCATCCTCTCCATGGTGTTTCCAAAGAACCTTTACCATCTCTATATTCTTATTTCTGAGCTCTTTTACCTTAGTATCTATAATACGCAAAGGTAACTCAGGATAAGACAGCTTTCCTTGAAGCTCAATAGGTTCAATGCTCAACACATGGCTCAGATCTTGCACATATCACTTCAGATTGGACACGTGAAACACATCATGCATCATACTATATTGAGGGGGTAACTCCAAACGATAAGCCACCTCACCAATCCGTTCTAATACCTCAAACAGACCCACATATCGGGGACTCAACTTTCCTCTATTTTAGCTATAGCTCGGAGCAGTCGGATTTTCAGAAAAACATGCTCTCCCATAGTGAAATGCACATCAGTCCTCATTGCATTAGCATACGACTTTTGTTGATCTTGGGCTCTCTTTAGCCTTTTCCTGATCAAAGCGACTTTATCAGCATACACTTGGAGTTCATCTGACCTCAACAAGGTCCTCTCACCAACATCATCCCAGTGAAGTGGTGACCGACACAATCTCCCGTATAGAGCTTCATATGGAGGCATCCCGATACTGGCTTGGTAACTATTGTTGTATGCAAACTCGGCTAGAGGTAAGTACTTCTCCCATGATCCACCCCAATCGAGCACACAAGCTCCCCAAAGATCCTCTAAAGTTTGGATTGTCCTTTCTGACTGTCCATCTGTCTGGGGGTGATAAGTGGTACTGAACTTTAACCTTGTACCAAGTTCCTCTTGAACCTGCTTCCACAGTTTGGAAGTAAACTTCGGATCTCTATCCGATATGATGGAACTGGGCATGCCATGCAAACGCACTATCTCTCAAATGTACAACTCAGCTAAGTCTGACACTTTGGCAGTGGTTTTCAGTGCAAGGAAGTGTGCTGACTTGGTAAGGCGGTCCACCACAACCCATATCGCATCATGACCTCTCTTGGTCTGAGGTAAACCCACCACAAAATCCATGGTGATCTGATCCCATTTCCATTCCAGAATCTCTATAGACTATAAAAGTCCAGCGGGTCATTGATGTTCATCCTTCACCATCTGGCACGTAAGACAACTGGCCACATAAGCTGCAATGTCTCTCTTCATTCCTGGCCACCAGAAAAACCTCTGCATGTCCTTAAACATCTTAGTAGTCCCTGGGTGTACTGTGTACTTAGAACCATGAGCTTCTTGTAAGATACGTTCTTTCAGTGGTGAGTCTTCAGGAATCCATATACGATTCTCGAATCTGATTCTTCCATCTACTCCCAAAGAAAGGCGATTCTGAGGCTTCTTCATTAAACCCCTCATCTTGTCAAGTTCCCTACTGACCAACTATGCTGCCACAATTTCACTCAACAAATCGGACTGTATCTGAATATTGGCCAATCGAACTTGATCACCTAACGGTTAAGGAGACCATTTCACCAGCTCTTCTAAGCTCTTCCACTGACTGGACAGAACAACTGCACACCTGAGCTATTTCTGACTCAATGCATCTGCCACAACATTTGCCTTCCCTGGATGATAGGCAATGGTAAAGTCGTAATCCTTCATGTATTCCATCCATCTTCATTGTCATAGGTTTAAGTCTTTCTGTGTCAGAAGGTACTTTAAGCTCTTATGGTTAGTGAAAATCTCAAAAGTAGCACCATACAGGTAATGCCACCAAATCTTCAAGGCATGAATGATAGCAGCCAACTCTAAGTCATGTGTCGAGTAATTCACCTCATTAGGCTTGAGTTGTCGGGAAGCATATGCAACCACATGTCTATTCTGCTCCAGCACATAGCCAAGACCCATTTTGGATGCATCGGTGAAAATCATGAAACCCTCATTGCCTGATGGTAGAGTCAAAACTGGTGCAGTGGTCAACTTTTCTTTCAGTTCCCGAAAGCGAGTCTCACAAACATCGGACCACACAAACTTCACATCCTTCCGAGTCAACATGGTAAAAGGCAAGGCAGTCTTGGAGAAATCTGAAATGAAACGCCGATAGTATCTTGCTAACCCCAAGAAGCTTCGAATCTCGAAGGGGTTCTTCGGTGTAGGCCAGTCTTGAACTGCTGACACCTTGGCTGGATCCACGGCGATTGTTCCTCCTGATATGATATGTCCAAGGAACATGAATCGGTCTATCCAAAACTCACATTTTGAGAATTTCAAATAGAACTTCTGCTTTCTCAGGATATCAAGGACTTTACTTAGGTGGTCTCGGTGTTGCTCTAAGTCAATGGAATACACTAATATGTCATCTATGAACACTATGACAAATGAGTCAAGGAAGGGTTGGAACACACTATTCATAAGGTTCATGAACACACTGGGTGCATTGGACAACCCAAAAGGCATAACCACAAACTCATAATGGCCATATCGTGTTCGAAAAGCTGCTTTTGGGATGTCCTCACTCTTGACTCTCAACTGGTGGTAACCCGATCTTAAGTCAATTTTGGAAAAGACTCGAGCAGACTTCTACTGGTCAAACAGGTCATCTATTCTAGGTAAAGGGTATTTGTTCTTAATGGTAGCTTGGTTGATCATCCGATAGTCTATACACATACAGAGTGAGCCATCCTTTTTCATTACAAAAAGGACTGGAGCTCCCCATGGTGATGTGCTAGGATGGATAAAACCCTTGTCTAGCAATTCCTGCAATTGTTTCTTCAACTCGAGCAACTCTACAGGGGGCATTCTATAAGGTGCACGTGAAATAGGGCTTGTTCCTAGAGCTAGCTCTATGGAAAAATCCACCTCTCTCTCGGGAGGGATCCCAGGTAGATCATCCAGAAAAACATCTGCATAGCTCTTGACTACCTCTATTTCCTCTAAGGGTTGCACCTTGGGTTCGGGCTCGGTAACAACTGCTAGGAAAGCTTGACAACCTTTACTCATCATCCTTTCTGCCTTCAAGGATGACACATACAAGCTAGTGGTGGCATCTTTCCTACCTCTAATGATAAAAGGTGGGTGACCTGGTTCCCTAATGATCACTTTCTTTTCCCTACAGTCGATTTGGGCCCTATAAGTATAAAGCCAATCCATTCCAATGATCACATCAAAATCATTCATGTCAAGAAGGATAAAGTCTGTAGGAAACTCATGATCTCGATATTTCACAGGTATCACCAGAGTTTTCAAAAGAGAGGTAAAGATTCGACCACTCGGGGTTGTAACATCAAAGACATATCCTAAATCCTCGATATCCAAACAAAGCATATTTGCAAGATTCCTTGAAATGAAAGTATTAGTAGATCCAGAGTCAAATAATGCTTTTACATTATGTCCCATGACTTCAAGAATGCCTACATTATTGTTCACCATACATTAGACCATTACATGCTTAACTTTCAAAACATAAAGAAAAACTCTAAGGGTTATTACCCTCAATCAATCGATTAGCATTAGCTTGAGCTTCTTCATTGTCAATAGCGAACACACGAGCTTGTCTTCTTTCTCCAGCAGGTGGGGCCACAGCTACCAGTGGGGCTGCTACTGGTGGGGCTGCCACTAGACCTGGTCCTTTTGGTGTTGGTAGGGGACAAGCAGACAGGATATGCCCCTCTTGCTGACAACGAAAGCAGACCTTCTTCTTATGGCGACACTCACCAGGATGCCATTTTCCACAAGAGCGGCATTGCGGTCGGTTGTGTTCTGGATGGGGTCTTCCTTTTCCTTCATGTCTTCCCTTGGCTTGATGACGTCCTGGACCCTTCTTATGATGATTCTTCTGACCTCGGGTTCCCTCAGTGAAACCCAAATATCCCTTGTGTGGAAGTTGAGTAGGCATCATAGTCCTTTCCATGTCTAAGGCAGTGTTGTAAGCTTCTGCGAAGGTTTTAGGTTTGCTTGCCATCACATGAGGCTTCATAGCAGGGTGAAGACACTTTATGAAGTGATCCATCCTCCTTTCCTCATCCATCTTGTACCCAAAACGTTCCAGGATCCGAAACTTGCGCCCAAAGTCTACCACCGAGGAATTTCCTTGTGTCATGTTAGTGAATTCCCTTTCCTTTTCTTTCTTAGCTGCAACATGGATGAATCTGGAGCCATTGGTTCCTCAGTCAAATCTCGGCCTATGATGTGAGTCTACCACCATATCTTAGCTGCTCCTTCCAGGAGGTGAGCAGCAAAGAGGACCTTCTTGCTCGGTTGTACTTCAAGCATGCGGAAACCATTCTCTATTGCCAGTATCCAGGCTTCTGCTTTATCAACCATCTCAGTCTTATCTTCTCCCCAGAACTTTTCTATGTTCAACTTGACAAAGTCTAGGATGGTGGCTCCCACACGTGGACAAACAGGGTATGGTTCACCATTCTCAGCTCTAGTTGTGTCTCGAAGGGCCAAAGCATTAATGGCCTCTGTCAACTTCCTCTGTTGCTCTAACCACAAGGTATCAGGGGTATGGATCATCATGGTGGGTTCTGAATCATCGGCTGGGTCCTCATCCATCTTGGCTTCTTCCTCGTACACATGTTGCTCTTCATATCCTTGATCTTCTTCTTGGTTCAGGTTACTAAATGGTACTGGGTTAGGGTTAGGGACTTCTTGAGTGACTTCTTCAGGCCTCTTCGTCTTCTTAGAGGATCCATCCTCATGGTTTCTATTCCTCTTTTTAGAAGAATCCTTTACTTTACGGGGAGGCCAAACACTCCTAGCCAGATTCCCAGAACCCTCGGGAATAGCAACTGTCTTTGTTCGTGCCATCTACATAAGCATAACAAACAAACCTTTAGTTTATCATTTAAACTAGTTATACTTATGTTTCATGATATCTCATTACATATCTTTTATTAATTTGATGGAGGATTCTTAAACCCTTAACTTACTTGCCCATACCACATGAGTGTGGAGGAGAGAGAGAATCCTACTCTTAAAGCCTTAATAGAATATGTGATGAGAAGGGATGAATAAGATGAGAGAGTCCTAAAGGTATCTTATTTCGAATCATAACCTAAGACTTTAGCCAGGCGGTCACACGGGTCCAGGAGTCCTCGTATTCCGACTAGCGGTGCGGAGGAAAATCTTGCCAGCCCCTAGTCATGATCCCTTTCTAGACACCTCCGTCTTTCAGATACTCCTCTAATAACTCCCTTGGGTTCTATGGAGTTTGTAAAATTTAATAATTACTAATGGTTACATGAAGAACATAGGATCTGATACCAAATGTTACGACCTCACCTTTCAGTAACCCCCAATTAAGGGAGACCAAGAGGTTGAAGCTGCACCCATTAATTCCGAATCAAAGGTTCGACATATAACCAAAAACAATTATTAAATTCTAACAGACTACACTGAAAATGGTAATAAAATTTTTCTTTGCATATCTTTGGAAAGATTGGAACAAACTAAACTTCTAACCTCAGTTGAACTATTCTAACTAATTCCTCCTCGTTCTTTAATTCTTGAATTCACAATGTGTCGCTTTACTGTTTGTACTTTTGAGATTGGTACCTAAATTGCCGACAAACAAAACGACGGTCAGCCGAAGATGGTATGTGGAGGAAGCAGATAATGTTCAACTAGGTTAACAATATAATCACTCAATTAATCATTTAACAATCAAGATTATGTTTTTAAACCATACAACTCAATCCATACATATTCTCGAACTCTGGGTTGTCCCTGCAGTGGACATGGATATGACCTCTCTTTTAGGTAATAGAGCCACATGGCACTACCCGAAGATAGCCCAATATCTAACTCAATGTGACTTGATGATCCTACCTCAATGGTAGCCATGTACTAAGTCATCCATAGACCTGATGGACCTACCCAATAGGTAGCCATGTACTAGGTCATCTATAGACCTGATGGACCTACCCAATAGGTAGCCATGTACTAGGCCTTTCTCTAACCTGATGGACCTACCCATAGGCAGCCATGTACTATGTTAGCTATAATGCCACAGAGGGAACCAGGATCTGAGTTTGTAGGCATATACATTATGTGATAGTCCTAGTAACTTTATAATTGCAATATATAGTTGCATTCAATGCGATTAAACATTCGGGAATCCATCGGAAAACTAGAGCGGTTATTCGTAATTAACCACATACCTTTGGTTGGAGATTTCAAGATAGAATCTATTATGTAGAGGAACCCAATCAACAAGCAATGAGGAGGAGAAATCCTGAAATAAAAGTACAATTTTCCTTTTATTAATATTTATCCAATTTTCATCACATTACTTAGGATTTCAATTCCTATTTTAGAGTTCCTTTAGAAATTAGGGTTTTTACTTATTCTTTCCTTATTATCATCCTTAATTTATCAAAACTACATAAAACCCCTAATTTCTCATTAAATTTCCTTTATTAAGCATCTGATTATCTTATTCCATAAAGATATGCTTTTTATCTCCTTTTATCCCAAATTAGGGTTTTCATGTAAATTAACCTTCTTTTAGGTATTATATCTCTAAATTAAGCACTTTTGTATTCAAACAGATAATCATACCACCTTTATCATTAACAGAGTTAAACTTATCAATTTGACCTATTGATTTACCAATATACACTTTCAACATTCAATTAGTGTTTCTCATCAATTTTTAATACACTTTATTAGCAAATTAGTGTACTTTCGCAAAACAGATCAGAACTAGGTTCTCAAATCATTTTTATCAGATTCCTCATATTTTTCTATACAACTTTCATATATAAAGTTTTCCCATTGGACACTCCTAGCCATTTCTATTAATTTTGCAAGAAAACCCCTTTTTCTGAATATTCGATTAAAAAAAGAATCATTACCAAAAATTCACTAGCCGCTTGATCTGTAGTCCCGTGATCCACCCTGGGATCTATCGAATCTGGTCATGCACCCTCTAGCAAGGTCTCCCCTTCTCTAGACCGTCAGATACCACAGAGACTACCGTGGTCTCAGATCTAACGCTCGACAGGTCATCACCTACCTCAGACCCAGCAGCCCGCGCGGTCAACCTGGAGGTTGACTCGGAGTTCTCGACCACCAAAGCTTGCGCCACGAAGCCAGGGAGTGTCATCTCCCTGCGTCGAACTCAACTGGAGCTTCAATTGGGAGCCCAGTATGCACCGTGACTCCTCCCCGGTCGCCGGACCTCCTGCGAGGATTACTGCTGGAACGGGGTGTAGGTCGGGGTAGATGAATCAATTGAAGGCACGAATTCGCTCGTCTCGTCCTCCCGCAGCGCCTGGTGTAGAAATCGGGGATGCTAGCCCTCCCGTTTAACCCCCCCCCCCTATATATATAGGGTCGAGCAAGCCCCTTCTGGATTGGGAACTTTCCCAATCGGAGACGAAACCTCGACAAATCAGGGATGAATCCCTTTGGTTTTCCTTTCCGAATCCAAAGGAAACGTCAGACAGCTTGCAAACTTGATGGATTACGAGAAATCCACAGATAAAAATTCGTCTGTCACTGGTAGAATCCCAGTCCGTGCTGGACTAAGGACGATGAGTGGCACCCGTTGGATCTAAATCCAAGGGTCCTCATCACACGTGCATGAGCAAATAGGAAACAAATTCCAAATTAATTGAATTATATTCCTAATTCAAAGGAAACTTGGAAAATTCATTACTCCCAAACGGTAGCTCCTTTTTACTTCAAATTTTGATGAAAGTTCATTAATTCCTTTATCTTTCATTATGAAAAAATTTAAGTTATTATCCAAAGGAAACGAGCCCTTTACTTCAGTTTCAAGTTATCTCTTATTTAATTGTATTTTCCACATATTCTTTATTTCTTTTGCAATTATCTAATTATCCTGAGTTCCTTGAACCCCAAGGAACCTTTATAACTCGTAATTCTATTTTGGGAAAATATCCTTCATCCTAAAAATCATTTCTTTTTATTTTACTCATATATTCCTTTATTAAATGGAATTCCTTTTTCATTTCTTTTTATTTTTCTTTTAATCCTTCAATTGGGATCAATGGCCACAAAGGCCCAAACATACAAGCTATCAAACACAAAATCCATAAAACTAATTCATCACATCAACCATGGATTTCATTTATCTTTAAAAAGAAGATTACATATTTTGGAAAAAAATTGAGGTTATAACAGTTTGGTCAACCACTTATAATCAACAATATTTCCAAATATTCAACTTTATGCAAGTGTCAAGCATAATTTTAAGTGTGAACGACCTACCTAGGTTTTCTTGGTACATGTGTTAACCCTAATTATCATGGTCAATATGCAAGTCAAATCAATTCTGTAGATCATTATCAAGTTCTAACATCATTGGGGTTCAAGATTAGATCAAGTTCTTATTAATATCAAAGATAAACTTTTTAGGTCAAAAGATCATAACATTCCACAAGATTCAGGCCAAACATAATATTAGTTGTCATCATCATTTCAAGGTTGAATCAAGTCAACAAATATGGATCTAGATCACTAATAGGTAAAATATGCTTTTAGAGTTTCAATATGAACATTAGTGTAATAAATTAGGGTTTTTAGTGTTTAGTCAAGATTAACAACAAATAGAGTAATTTATACCAATTACATAAGCAGGAGATCAAGATTTAGGTATACTAATGAGCATCGTTTACAATCATGTTTCAAAAGTATTTTTAATAGATTTTTTTCTAATCAATATGGACTACTTGGTCACAATTTTTGGAGTTACGATGCATTTTCTATGATTAAAACAAGATCTAGGCATTCAATTGAATATTTGGCAGAGAGGGAGCAAAATACCTTCAATCGGGAAAATGGGGACCGTTGGATGCACTTGATCGGGCGGTCGATATCTCACCAAGAAGGCGTATGGCTCACTTGCTTAGTGGTCCAGTTTAGTCTTGGTTCGGCTGGCTCACTCCTCTAATAAGTCAGTTCAATCAGGTTTGCTGGTATTTTGGGCCGATTCAGTTTCCTTCTCTAGACCTGGCGTTTCACGAGTCTGTTTGCTCTGTTCCAGTTCCTCATGAGCCCAAAAATGAGGAGGAGGAGGGCTCTCTTGTGCAAGGGAGCTTGGGGTAGGAGCGTCCGATGAATGAAATGAGCTGACCGTTCAAAATCTCCACGATCCCACGAGCTTGACAATGGTCACACGTGGTGGTAAGGCATTGCAAGGAGGAGACGCCCAAATGGGCTATGCGGTAGTGCCGCTAGGGGAAGCAGGTGTTCCACGAGAAAAAATAGAGCATTTGAGACCGAGATGGTGTGCGAGGCTGAGCTCTGAGCAAGGCACTCTCTGACCAAGGTTTGCTTGGTGCGGACCTTGGGGGGGGGTCTATTATAGTGGTGGGGGCTAGGTTTAGGGCTAAAAGAGATTTGGTAGTAGTCATGCTCGCTAGAGTGAGAATGGTTAAGAGGGGAAAGTGTTTTGGCGGCACAAAGGTGCCCAAAAGCTAGTCAAAATGGGAGTTGGTGAGTTCAAAAATGTGATGTAGGGATTCCCTCATGGTTAGAATTTTGAATCGGGGTCTTAGGCGCGAGATCTCGCTCTTCGGTCTTCATTTACTCCCCCCCGCTAATTGCAGGAGGTAGAAGACAAGCCAGGAGTCATCCAATCCGGCCTAGATCCACGTGGCTCGGATCTAAGGGCTGGTGTTTGCCCCTCCATTTGCAAGTGTATCGCTGACATGGAATTTGTCAATAAAAAGGCAAATAAAATGGTTTTTCAACACAATAACTTCAAGAAATCATAGTAAATAGTACGAACATCCAAATGAGATGATTTTTGGACATAGATTCAAAATAATGTGGATAATAATTAGAAAAAGTTTGAGTACCAAAATATGAAGTTTGATGGGTCAATTTTCTTCTTTGGAAAATTTGATGAATTAATCAAATTTAAGGTGTTATAATGTGTATAAAGTTCACATTGATCACCATATTTCAAATTTGAGTCTCAACATTGATTAGGAAGCCAAGAAAAATTACTTGGGACCATGAGAGGGTATAATGAGGTAAAAAGAGTAATTACTTCATTATTAACATTCTCACAATCATCATGATCATCTTCTTCTTCTTCTTCGTCTTCTTTTTCTTCTTCTTTGTCGTAGTTGTCGGCATCATCATCATCATCATCATCATCATCATCATCATCTTCTTCTTCTTCTTCTTCTTCTTCTTCTTCTTGATTGCATCCATCTGATCAGTTTGGATTTGATTGCACCGTGTTCAGGATTGAATGTGCCTAGTTTGGATTTAATTGTGTTTGATTTGGACTTCATTATCTGTATTTGGACTTGAACGCCCAATCTAGAGTTGCTTGCACCCATTTTGGACTTGAATGTGCCCAATTTTGACTTGAATGCGCCCAATTTGGACATGATTGCATCTGGTTTGGACTTGAACACCCAATATAGACTTGATTGCGCCCAATTTGGACTTGAATGCGCCCAGTTTGGGCATGATTCTGTCCAATTAGTGTTGTGTCGATGCACCTAGTATTCGACTTGATTGCATCCAATTTGAACTTCAACTTGAATGCACTCAGTTCAGACGTGATTGCGCCCAGTAAGTGTTGTATGAATGCACATTTTTTTAACATGCACCATGTTTTACATGTATTGCACCCAATTTGTAACACACAATTAAGTTTTGAAGCACCATATTATTTTTTTTCAAAACATATCGATGTTAGTTTTGATGGTTTGTATATTTTGTCACAAATCTAATGGTTCATATTTCGTCAAAAGTACACTATAGACTGAAAGTTATGCGTGATATAAATTTCTCTCTCATTTTCCACTCATTCTCTCCCCACAGACCTATCAAATCACTCAACTTGTCCCCTTAGTTGCCCCATGCCACCTCATCCCCGAAAACCACCCGCTGCTGATAACACCAATTTTTGTGATGTTTTTGCACTTTATTCTGTTATCAAAACTGCCCTTTTCTGCTATTTTCCTCTCTTTTATAAGTACTTTTGCAATAATTGGCCAAGCAACGCTCTTAATCCAATATTTCCATCTTTTGCAGAGTTTTTCCTCATTTTGATACGATAAGGTCGTCCCGACCCACAAATAAGTTCAAGTCTACATCGGCCTTCCTGACGCCCGATACGACATCTGCCTGATAGGGTGGAGCGACACAACGACGCACGACAAGGGGATGGTGCACAAGAAGAAACTGACGGACGACACGTCTTCTACCCGACAGGGAGCCAAATTCGCCACGACAACCCAAGCTTGTCGCGCGACACAACCACCCACCGGCAGGCGCCGCCCGTCATTGACCGACAGCCAACACCCCTATGCCGAGTGATACCAGTATCAGCAGCCCACCGACCCGCGAATAAGAAGGACACGTGGCACTTAGAGCACCATAACTTTCCCCAACTGCTACCTATAAATAGCAGCTACAGGAAGCCGAAAAGACATTTCGGACAGTTGGGAACTTTGAGCGATCTTCGGAGGAAAACTGTGAGAGAAAAAGTATCGTGCCCCAGTGCTCGTGTCGGGAAACTCTAGGTGAGATCTTCCTCATCCCGAGAGGGATGGGATGGTTCACTTAGGACCGTCCCGGGCGACACTGCGGGCCGACATCGACCAACGTAGACGAGCGACACAAGTGCCTGATAGTAGAACACATCGCTCCATGCCCGACACGATATCGAAACTCATACGCTTCGCCCGTCATGCGTGCCACCCGAGAGGGTGCGCTGCCCGACATGAGTGTATCGGCCAGGGTCCCTGAGTGATATAGTCAGCCGTCATAGTGTGCCGCCCGACACTACTGTATCGGGCTAGGCCCCGACCGGTATCAGGCTGGAGAGCCGCAGTAGTCTTTCATCCTTATACATCAAGAAGGTGCCATCTATCTTTAATTCTGTTATTTAATTCCTTACTTATGCAATGTATTAAGACCTTTAATGTTTATGGGAATGGAAAAGCTTAATTACTTGCTGCTCTATGCTTGGTGTAAAATGTTGTATGACTGCTATGTTTGATATCTGAACTCTAGCTTACATGTTTAGATCATGTTTCACTTAGCTACCGAATTGTGTTTTCCTGTCCCAACAACTTCGAGAGTTGTGTTGTGGCTCTAGTGTTTGGTCTGATTCTGGAGTACGAGAGTGCCTGGAACGGAGTTGTTTTAGTAACATTCCACTCTAACTTAAGTCCAGCAACCTCGAGAGGGGTGTTGATGCTTGGTTAGAGGTACCCGCTCTGAGAGGAGGGGTGCAGGATGTTACTGCTACCGCTTGTTTTACTGAAGTCTTATCCTTTGTACCTTGCTCTAGCTCTAGTTTTATCTTTCTATTTCTGTTGCATGAAAACCCTAAAAAAACTGCTAAATGGCTAAAACCTTAAATCTTTCTTGTAGCTCTAGTTGGAGATAGTTTTCTTTGTTTTGTTTGTGACATCTTGATGTTTCCCTTTTGGGAATTTATTCTCTCTTTACACCTGCCGGAGAGTAGCGTGTCGATTGTGGGTTCTCAACACTACCACCCTTGTCCCTGTGTTTGACCCTGTATATCTACTTCGACCCCGTAAACAAAGTTGCGGGGGCCTAGAAGGATTCGGGTTATAAATGTAAAAGTCTGACTACTTCAAATCCACCTCCAGTTACAGTTTTGATAGATCCGGGTACTACTCATTCATTCATACGACTTTCTTTAGTCAGTGAGCTTCATCTGTTAACTCATGAGTTAATGGATGAGTTGGTGTTGAGGGTTCCACTAGGTGAACCAACAGTTTTATATGAGTTTTGTCTCAGATGTTTGCTGTCTTTTAGTGGTTATACCTTTGCTGTTAATCTTATACCCTTGGATGTTAATACCTTTCAAGTTATACTGGGTATGGATTGCCTTGAAATGTATCGAGTTCAACTCAATTGTTGGAAGAAGGAAGCTGTCTTTCAACAGGGTGAATTTTCTTGTGTCTTTTCTGGAGAGAGGAAAGTTCTACCTACGTGTATCGTGTCAGCTGCTATAGCTGATAGGATGCTGAAGAAAGGATGTGAAGCTTTCTTAGCCCATGTGGTGGACACAAGAGCAGAGAAGAGCACAGTCAGTGTATATGATGTGCCTGTGGTTTGCGAGTTTCCATATGTTTTTCCAGAGGAACTACCATGTTTACCTCCTGTAAGGGATATAGATTTTGAGATCCAAGTGTATCCAGGCAGTCACCCTGTAGTGTTGTCAGCTTATAGAATGGCACCTGCAGAGTTGAAGGAACTCAAGATCCAGTTGCAAGAGTTGTTGGACAAGGGTTTCATTCAGCCCAGTTCTTCACCATTGGGTGAACCAGTTTTGTTTGTGAAGAAGAAGGATGGTACCTTGCGTCTATGCATAGATTACAGGCAGCTGAATAAGATCACTATCAAGAACAAGTACCTGTTGCCAAGGATTGATGATCTGTTTGATCAGTTGCGTGGAGCGACAATCTTCTCTAAGATAGATTTGAGGTCGGGGTATCATCAGTTGAGAATAAAGGCTTCCGATATTCCTAAGACAGCCTTCAAAACCAGATATGGGCATTATTAGTTTCTGGTCATGTCGTTTGGACTAACTAATGCCCCAGCAGCTTTTATGGACATGATGAATCGAATTTTCAAACCGTTCTTGGATCAGTTTATTATGGTTTTCATTGATGATATTCTGATTTACTCCAGAGATGATAAGCAGCATGAGCAACACCTGAGGATGACGTTGCAGTTGTTGAGACAACACCAGTTGTATGCTAAGTTCAGTAAGTGTGAGTTCTGGTTAGCTGAGGTGGCATTCCTTGGACATGTCATCTCAAGAGATGGAGTAAGTGTTGACCCTAAGAAAGTCGATTATGTACTTCAGTGGGAACAGCCTAAGACTCCTACTGAGATCAGAAGTTTCTTAGGATTGGCAGGTTGCTACAGAAGGTTCATTCATAACTTCAATGTGTTAGCATCACCTCTGACACGTTTGACGAGGAAGAATGCACTGTTTGTCTGGTTTGATGACTGTGAGAAGAGTTTTCAGGTTCTGAAGAAGAAGTTGACCACATCACCAGTGTTGGTTTTACCTGAGGCAGATAAAGGTTATACATTGTTTTGCGACGCTTCTAGAAGAGGTTTAGGCTGTGTATTGATGCAGGAAGGCAAAGTGGTGGCTTACGCATCTAGACAGCTTAAGAAGAATGAAGAGAATTACCCGACTCATGATCTGGAACTAGCTGCTATAGTTCATGTTCTTAAGACATGGCGTCACTATCTTTATGGTGAGACATGTCAGGTGTTTACATATCATAAGAGTTTGAAGTATATCTTCACCCAGAAGGATCTAAATCTGAGACAGTAAAGATGGCTCGAGCTAATCAAGGATTATGAGGTGACAATTGATTATCATCCTGGGAACGCGAATGTGGTAGCAGATGCCTTGAGCAGGAAGTCAAGTTCAACAACTGATGTATACTCTATGGCATGTTTCAAGAGAGACTTGCTTGTAGATATGCGAAGGTTGAACTTAGACTTGGGAGTGTCAGAACAAAGTGGTTTGATTGCACAGATGCAAGTTAAACCTACCTTCTATGATCAGATCAAAGAGTTGCAGTAGAGTGACAGTGAGTTGTGGCAGATCATGCAGTATATGTCTGAAGGGTGAAGACCAGAGTTCAGGTTTTCAGATGATGGTTTGTTGTATCTTCACGGTAGGTTGTGTGTACCTGAAAACAGTGAGTTGAAAGAACACATTTTTGAAGAAGCGCATGCTTCTATGTATGCCATGCATCCAGGTAACACTAGGATGTACAGGAACCTCAAAGAGTTGTACTGGTGGACTGGTATGAAGAAAGATGTGGCTGAGTACGTGGCTAGATGTGGAGTGTGTCAGTAGGTTAAAGTTGAGCATCAGAAACCTGCTGGTACTTTGCAATCACTTCCTATACCTGAGTGGAAATGGGAACATATCACGCTGGATTTTGTGGTAGGGTTGCCCAGGACACCTAGAGGTTCTGACTCGATATGGGTGATTGTGGATAGATTAACTAAGTCTGCTCACTTTCTTCCTGTTAAGTCAACCTTTGATGTCCCGAAGCTGGCTAAGAATATGTGAATGAGGTAATCAGATTGCATGGAATTCCAGTTTCTATTATATCTGATAGAGATCCAAAGTTCACATCCAGGTTCTGGAATCAGTTACATCATGCTTTGGGTACTAAGTTGTGGTCTAGTACAGCTTTTCACCCGCAGACGGATGGTCAGTCTGAGAGAACCATTCAGACTCTCGAGGACATGCTGAGAGCATGTGTTCTGCAGTTCAGAGGAAGTTGGGAAGAACACTTGAGCCTTATGGAGTTTGCATACAATAATAGCTACCATTCTAGTCTTGGTATGGCACCGTATGAAGCTCTGTATGGCAGAAAGTGTAGATCACCCATATGTTGGTATGAGGTTGGTGAAAAGCAGATTCTTGGACCCGAGATAGTAGATTTGACCACTGAAAAGATTACTGTGATCAAAGAACAGTTAAAAGTTGCACAGGATAGGCAGAAGAGTTATGCTGAGAGACGACGTAGACCTATTGAATTTGAGGTTGGTGACGAGGTATATCTGAAGGTTTCACCGTGGAAAGGAGTGTTGAGGTTTGGTAAGAGAGGCAAACTGACTCCTAGGTTTATGGGCCCATATCCTATCATTGAGAGGATTGGACCTGTAGCCTATAAGCTGGATTTGCCATCTGAGTTAGCTAATCTTCATGATGTGTTTCATGTGTCTATTCTTAAGAAATGTCATCCTGGTACAGAGAAGATAGTAGACCCAGAACCGACACAACTTAGAACAGACGTGTCCTATGTTGAAGGACCGGTTCAGATAGTTGATCAGAGGATCAAGAAACTTAAGAATCGCGAGATACCTTTAGTAAAAGTTTTGTGGAGGAATCATAACCTAGAGGAAGCTACGTGGGAGCTTGAGTCAGAGATGCGTAACAAGTTTCCTTTTCTCTTTTAGGAATATCAGGACGAAATTCTTATAAGGGAGGGAGATTGTTATGACCCGTTCCAAAGTTTATTGGTAAGTATTATGATTTGAGCCTAATTAAAGTTATTTGAGTTAACATATGTGTTTATGATGTGGTTAGTGCATCATTAACTTGATTTAGTTGAATTAAGCATATAAGATCAATTAGTGCATAATTAAGATGATTAATTTGAGTAAAGTAATAATTGGATGCAATTGGAATGTTAAATCAGTAAAACAGTGTGATTAGCATGTTTTCATGCCTTGAGTTTGTAGTGGGCCTCATTCTTGAAGTTTCGCAAAAGAAATCATTCGAATTGGATATCCGAGGCAAAAGATACCAGGATTTCAAATTTTAGGGTTGGAAATGTAATTTTTCCAAGTTTTTCTAGTTATTTTCTTAGTTTCCTTTATCTCCTTCTTTAGCCGATATAATAGAACTGGATAAGCGGCCGTTTTCCTTAGGCGGTGCAGTAGCGACACGATCTGCTAGAGCACAGGAGCTCCGATCCGCAGCCAACTTCCTTTCTTCTTCTACCTTTCTTCTTCTCCATTCTTCCACCTCTCTTCTTCTTCTTCAACCCACTCTTCTCTGCCTAGCTTGCTGCCCGCCCTAACTGCTTGGCCGGCGGCCAGCAGCAGCAGCTGCGGCTGCGCACGGCAGCAGCCAAGGGGCTGCTTTGGGCGCCTGGTGGCAGCAATAGGAGCTACCTTGAGTTCCGATTCAGAAGATAGAGCTCGAAGCTGTAGTTCCTAGACAAATTCTAGCCTTGGATTCAAGTCTCCCTTCCTCCAATCTGCTGTAGCGTGAAGCATCTGGGCCGTGAATAGGAACAGTGAAAATACCGATCAAATTTCGTCGAGAATTATACCCTGAACGCATCCCTGGATGAATGCGGATAGACCAAATCACTGTGAGTAGGAGTTCATTTAGTTATCATCATTTAACTCCTTCGTTGGAATTTTTCGGTAAACTGTGCATTTTAGCAATGATATCAGTGGTTATCAGGCATTTTATCAGTATTTGATGAAACTTGAATTTTATTTTATAAATTGCTTCGGTATGATTATACATGATCTAGAACAGCTTCTGATCAGTATAGAACAGTTCAATGATTTTATTTGGTGCAATGGAAACCAAAAGTGCTTAATACAATTACTGGAATAGAAATAATGTTGTGTATGTTTTGGATAATTTAGATATTTGACTAGCTCTGAGAATGCTTTTGTACCTGTTGAGTAGTTTGTTGAATGTTGTACAGTTTATATTCAAGAGTATAATAAAAATGTTAGATTTAGGTGCCCTATCACCGTAGAATCCCCTTTGTGCGGTCTGCGATCTTAAGGGGATGAAACGACCTAACTGGGGGACAGTCCAGATGGTCGGCAACCTACTGGAGGACAGTCCAGATGGTTGGAGAGAGAGACCTACTGGAGGACAGTCCAGATGGTCTAGTAGTTTTGTGAGGCCTACTGGAGGACAGTCCAGATGGCCGAGTAGTCGTGTTACCTACTGGAGGACAGTCCAGATGGGCACGACTCGACACTCCGCCTGTGTGCTCAGGTAGGAGGAGTCCAATTTACACTCTTCGAGAGTGCTGTGAGGCCAGAGAGCATGTGGTCCTGTAGCAGACCAGGACGAGAGTAGTCAGACTTAGCATTTCCCGGGTGTGTCGCTAAGTCTTGTACCGTGGGACCGTAGTTCGCTACAGATCTTTATATGCAGAGTACATTGCATATGATTGGGGCATAATAAAATATGTAATCATGTAGGACCACAGAAATTTCAAATGTTAAGAGTTTAGAACTTCTGTGCTAGTTCTCAATAATTTCTTTATTGTTCAAGATATGCAGTTTCTAATATTTTATGCTTTACAGTTATGCGATATTTGTTGTTGTATAGAAATGTGATTATTATCTGTAAAATCTTCTATGTCATTAGAACTGCCCTGTATAGTATTGTTCTTATGCTTTATTTCAATTTAATAAACTTGACGAGTTGTTTAGTGATAGTTAAATGAAAAACTATTCACTGAGCGAGTAGGCTCACTCCTCTACTCAAACATTTTCAGGTCAGCGACAGTTCCAGGAATCTGAAGGATCTTACCACCCTAGTCAGTAGAAGGTATATGTAGTTAGTTAGATAATGGTCTCTTAGTCCTTTCCCCTCGGTCCTTGGGACATGGTGTGGAGAGAGAGTGTGTTTAATATGTAAATCAGTTTTGTAATTAACTGTCAACTTTATATTCCGCATGTAAATGTAATATGACAATTACTCTGTTTATGTTTCTAGTAAGTAAAATTTGAAATGCCTCTGCAAGTTGTGTAAGTTTCAGTATTTAAGTAATTTGTAAGATTTTCCTGTTGGTATGTTTAATGTGACTAAGAAAAGAAAATGTTAAGTGTGGTTTTTGTGAAACGTGTTAATCCTTCTTACGCCCTAATCTCATGATTAGTGGGTAATGTGAGAACAGGGTGTAACATACTAGGACATGAAGTTGAAAGTAAAGATGTCTAGAAAGGATCAGGGTTTAGGGGCTGGTAAGATTTTCCTCCGCCCACTAGCTTGGTTTACAAAGACTCGCAATCCATATGATATCGACCTGGCCTGAGCTGATATGAATTGTTCAAAATAGCATGCTTTTAGGTAATAGTAGCCTTAGACATCTATATGATTTATCTTTAGGGACCCTAATATGTTGAACTAGTCTCCCAGGTGTAAAGACTTGTTTGAGGATAGACAAGAGAAAGTTAACCCATAGTTTATAGTTAGTCTGTATAAGTTTTGTTTTTTTTTCTTGCATGATGCTTATGTAGTTGGATGTAAGGAAGTGTAGTTGAACCTTTTGTACCTAAAGAATAGTTTTGACTTAATAAGATTAATCCTTTAAGGGGGTGGTGAATAAGTTGTTTCTTATATGTGGATGTTTTTATTTCGAGAACAAAATCCCTTTAAGGGGTGGTGTGTTGTAACATACTAGATCTCATACCCTACCCTGGAAGTTGACATTTTGGACTTAGCCAAAAAAGGTTGAAGGTTAGACCTAAATAGATATTTAGTATAACCCCAATGAGATAATGCATGTATAGATCACCTTAATGTAACATAATGTTCTAACATTAATCTTAGGTTTATAATGGATACATCAAATATTCCACATAACTCATTTTGGTGGTAATATGAAGATAAGAAACTTAATTGGATGAATAATTTAGATAATGGGTCGTTAATGGGCCATATGACATATCTCTTAAAAAAAGTCTCAAAATTGGAAAAAAACTTCAAATTCAAAATCTACATATCAAAATTAGCCTACATGTCAAATTTCATCTAATTTGGACAACCTTGAAATATTAGAATAAGTTTAGGAGAGAGAAAATGAGTAAAAGGCATAAGTAATGAATAATGTAATTATATAACTTCAATATATAGAAGTAATGACAAATTCATATTCAACACATCAAATATAACTTGTGGATGAAGTTTCACCAAATTTGGATGTTGTTTGTGCAAGTTATGCAATTTTAGGTACACTCTGGACTTTTTTGCAATTTACCCAATTGGGAGGTTTTCTTTGCAAATTGTCACATTCATTATAATCCTTATATATTCTCTTAGCATTATAGAATTTTTGAATCATAGGGCGCCTAGTTGCACCTTGGTTTGAAGGGGGCATTTTAGGGAAGCTATCAACCAATGGGGTTATTTCTTTGATAGGAGGTCGGTTGGGATGGCCTATAAGTGTCCATAAACTAATATTTGATATTCAAGAAGCCTATATGAGATGTCCTACTACATGGACATAAAATCCCTAGTCTAAGGACACATGGAAAAGTCCATCGACACCTCATGCTTCACTTCTTCCTTATCCATAAAGGTTTGCATGTCCATAGGCACCATTACCATTAGACACATGGAAAGTAACTTGACATCCCGTTCTTGACTTCTTCCTTATCCATAAATGCTTGCATGTCCATGGACACCCTTATACATGACACATGGAAAGTCTCATGGACACCTCATACTTGACATCTTTCTATATAAAGCCATATCTACCCCTTCCCACCTCCCAATTTGAAAACACTTGTGCCCCTTCTCTTTCCTCCATATTATAGCATCATTCCTACTCTATTTTTCGGTGCTATCCCAAGGTAGAAGGAGGTGCCTACCTTGGTGAAGAAAGCTCCTAGGATTCCAAATTTTCTCTATTTAGGGTTTCTAAAGATCCTTCTTGGTGATTTTGACCAAAATTAGTATCCTCCTTCCCTTCCCTATTTTTATGTTGCTAGTATTCTTTCCACCTTCCTCCAGGTCATAACCATGGCCTTCCATGGTGAAACCCCACCTAGAACCCATAAACACCACATCTCCATGTTCTTTTCTTAGGGTTTTTCACCTCTAAAGTGGAGAAGGTGCTTCTTGCTCGAGATAGGAGCTTTGTTGGAGAAACCAACCTCTCTAAGCTTGGGCACCTTACTTATTGGACCTATCCACTTTCCCTAGAGGTTCTTTGGAGGCCTAGGCTTAGATCTAGGACTGGCTTGGACTGTTTAGACTTTGAAGTTGAGGTATGATGTATCCCCTATTCTTCTATGTTGAGCAATTCACCTATGCTTATTCATTCTCTTTGTCCTATGGACATTAGCCTATACACAATGTCTTTTCTTTTGAAAATTATGGTTCATGTGAACTACCTTATTTGATATTGATCATGTGATCATGGATATTCTTTTGAACTCTTATCTTATGCTATGTTCATGATGGAACTCTAAAAGATGACATGTGATGTCTTTTGCCCACTTATGAGGTGGATGTATATGTTGGTCGCTTATGTGGTGACTAGTTTATATATTCTCACTATACTTTCTACTTGCCTTTACATTTAACATGCTATGTGATTCAATAGCACTAGAGTAGTGTAGTTACATTGGTTTTTATGGCAGATGTGTTATTTCCTTCCAAGCAGATGTGATATTTCCTGCTCTTTTGGGATGGAAAGGAACCTCATACCCAGGGCAAGATGTGTGATTCTTGGCCCATGTTTTATATATTTGGGAGATTGACAGTATTCCTTTCTCTTTCAGGTTTCAAGTTTATGAGACTTGGTCACCTTTATGTTTATATTATTCTAGGGCTATGTTTATCTCAAATGCATGTAGGTTGATGATATGGGGTGTGTGTCCTAATTCTTTACATGTTCTTTTGTGGCACAATCTTTATGTTTTATTAATGGCAAGTATTCTTTTCTTATCATATGATTTCAATTCCTTTTCTCTTGATACCCATTTGGGTGGTCCTTATCCCTTCTATGGGAAGCCTTTTATATTTGATGACCTGTATTCCATATATTTCTCAATTTTCTATTTAGTATGCACATACTAGCCTTTGCTGATGTCATCTATTTTCTCTTCCTGTTGGGGTATGCTTCCAACCCTAGATGAAGGACTTGGATGATAAGGCATGAAGATTTCGACTAGTTTCAGGAATTAAAACTTGGAGACAAAGTTGATATGATTTAGATTTCCCTCTACTTAGACCCTTATGTTGTATCATACATGTAAACCCTTATGGGATATTATGATGTAGTTTTGTAATCTTTTATGAAAATTGAATATAGTCATTATTTTTATTCTGCTACTATACTTTAGTTGTTTTGAATACCATTTATTGATGTTTGAAATTTTTTCACCTATTCTAGCATACCTTTGAGTGTGTTTGGAATGAATGTTTTATTCTTCAAATTTTTTTAGTAGGGAGTGGATCCCACTCCTTACAGTTATGACATTAGACACTCCACTATGTGTGGGATAGTTGTTTTGTTGATTTGGTTTTGTTTACAATCAACTTAAGTCTTTATAGTTTTCTCTAAAGCTTATTTCTTCAAAGAAAAACTATATAATATTATTATATATGTAAGTAAATACAAAAATGTGTCCTCATTTATGTACAAATAGAAGGTAGTTATTCAACCTAAGTGAAAGCGAGTGACATCAGTCTAGAAGATGAGTAGTTCTCAAATAGATGTTTGAGCCGTTTTAGAGTCTGTGATAGATGAAATCAATTTAGATTATTTGATATAAGATTTATATAATGAGATAATTTTGTTTATGATGAAAAAAGTTGGATTTGAGAATTTGTATTCAATTTTGAGGATTTAACATAAGTTTTAACGATGCAAGTGTGTGTGCAATTCTATGATAAGATACAATCAGTAGGAACCTCCATCTCTTTTACAAAGGAGGACCTATAATGTTAGGCTTAGTTATAGGGTTAACTCCAGAGATAGTGAGACCTAGAGGTAGAAGGCTAGAGAACCTAACATCCAAATCCAAAAAATATGAGATATATGTGATATAACCTACCATAAACTAGACTACACTTGAATGAATGAGTTGAGTTTCTTTATGTATGATTCATATATGTTTCTTGAACCCTAGAGGTGCTGAGGAGGACCAAACTCTAGACTCAAAGAGAGGTTATTATATATATGTATATGTGAACATGAATATGAATACCTGCCATATAGGTGACGGAGAGAGAGTCTCATGATCCTCAACGAGATAAGAAATGCTAGTATGTCATGAAGTCTCGTACTCGAGTTGGTGGTTCGTTGCATAGGACTATAGTGGTGTATATAAGTTAGAGAGTTGTGAAATAGTATTTCATGAGAAAATATCTATGAAGAGAATGTCATACTATGTTTTTGTTTGGTTTGTGTTTGAGAGGCTAGATCTTGACAAGTTAATGATCAAAGATAATAAGGTAGACTTGAGAACCCAAGAATAAAGGGGAAAGGCATAGCTAGTACATATAATACTCATATAGTTAAATAAGATCTAAGGTACTAAGCATTAACTATCGTCTTGATAAGGGATAGGAGAACCTCGTTGGGCTAGAAAAAGTTTTGATATATGGTTGTGAGCTATATGTATATGTTTTTTCTAGAAAGAAAAACCCTAGTATATAGATGTTATATAATCTCAACATGTGATGCATGGGTATTACTGTAACATAATGAATCTTAGATGTAATATCCATGTAAACCTTTTTCCCAAGTTTCCCTATCATTTCTATCCCTTATGTCATTTATGTTTAATTAGTGGAATTTATAGAGGTTTAGTGAACATTTATTTACTAATTGTACCAATATAAGGGTTTATGCACAAATACCTCAGTGAAAGATTAATTACCATAATTAAGTGCTCTAAACCTTAATATAACTTTTTGATATGATTTGAAACCATAAAATGAGGCTAAGTTTCAAATTTGGTTCGATTTGCATGTTGTTTGTGCAAGTTATGCAATTTTAGGTACATTCTGGACTTTTATGCAAATTACCCAATTCGGAAGTTTTCTTTGCAAATTATCAACTGAATTTTAATCCTTAGATATTCCCTTACCATTAACGAGATTTTAAACCATTGGAGAACATAGTTTCACCTTTGTTTGATGGTATTTCTTTCCAAGGGCATTATAGGGATTACCCTCTTTATAAAGGTGCTTATCTTTAAAAGCTATCAACCAATGAGGTTATTTCTTTCTTGAAAAACGGTGGGGATGGCCTTGAAAGATCTGTGGGATCTTAGGTCCGAGTTTTGATATACAAGAAGTGTCCATGAGCTGTCCTCTTGCATGGCCATCAAGCCCTAGGCTAAAGACATGGAAAGTCCCTTAAGACACCTCATGCTTCACCTTTTTCTATATATAGCCATGTATACCCCTTCCCAACTCACAATTCGAAAACTCTTGCTCTCCTTTTCTTCCCTCTAGCTTAGATAATAGTTCCTTATATATTTTTCCACGAAGTTTCTTCCCCAAGATAATAGAGGGAGACTACGTTGGTGAAGAAGGCCCCTAGGGCTTCCAAATTGCTCTATTAGGGTTTCTAAAGCTCCTCCTTGGTAACTTCGACCAAAAGTAGTAAGTTTCCTCCCTTACTTCCCTATTTTCATACTCGTAGTCTTCCTTACACCTTCTTATAGGTCGTAACCATGACCATACATGGTAAAACTCCACTTAAAACCCTAAAACATCTCATCTCCATGCTCTTTTGCTAGGGTTTGCACCTCTAAAGTGGAGAAGGTGATCTTTGCTCAAGAAAGGAGCTTGGCTTGGAGAAACCAGACCTTATAATCTCAGAATATTTTCTGTTTGAACCTTATTACCTTCCTATAGGCAAGTTTTGTTAACCCCCTTCTCATATATTGCTTAGTACATACTTAAAACCCATGCTTCTATGTTGATAATCGATGATTTCCATCTCTTTTTACCATGTTCTTCTAAGGTTTTTGTTTCTTGCTATTTTATCTGCTCTAGAATCTCTAGTTTGGTTATGTAAGAAATTTCAAACCTGATCTTGGGTCAAATGGTGTTTTCTCCCTCTCCCTCTCTCTTTAATTATCTCAATTGATTTGATGATGTGGCAATTTCCTATTGGTCAGTATTGCAAAATTCATATCTTCTAAACCACTTATCCAAATTTGACATATAAATATGTTTTGGAATTGGAAAATTAATATCTATCTAATAAAAATATTTATAACTCTGATTTCATGGTTTGATGAA
Source organism: Alisma plantago-aquatica (assembly GCA_963693085.1). NCBI lineage: Eukaryota > Viridiplantae > Streptophyta > Magnoliopsida > Alismatales > Alismataceae > Alisma > Alisma plantago-aquatica. The sequence continues at coordinate 874,321,361 of OY856409.1, forward strand.
GGGTGATTTTTGTAAAAAGAATTTAATGCATAAAATCAATAAAAATTACATCTTAATCATCATAACCCCAAAATTAACATAAAAATATGTTTTCTTGATCAGAAAAACATTATAAGTTCATTGGTGATATTTTCAAAAGCTAAATTCGAATTTTTCTATAAAGTTCTAAAATTAGGGTTTCTATATATTAATGTGCACTTGTACTCTAATACATGTTAATACATTGAAAATAGCCAAAGTGGAACTTGGACTCAATTAAAGTGTTGAAAGTTAGTAATTGATATCAGTAAGTGAGGTATGTGCATTCCTTACACCCTATGTTGGGATAATTGCAGCCAAACCCTATATTTCCCTAATGAGGCTTAAATGAACCTTAAATCTTCTATTATTGAATCCTAATGTTGTTCATGCCTCAAATCATATTATAATTTCTTCTTGTTGGGTCTTATACCCCATTGCCATTCTTATTGAATATTATGACTACTCTTGCCATGACTACTTTTCTAGCATGTGTATTTATGTTCTATTAAATTTAAAGTAGCGGTACTTATGTACAACCACCCAGAAAGGGCATGTATTTAATTGCCCTGGGGAATGTTTTTATTCTCCCCTATATAATTGTGTAGGTGACTGGGAATGTCTTATTCTCCCCTCACCTAAGGTTAGAGGTCTGGTAGGTGCCTCAACTCTACTTAGTTAGGTAGGCATAATTATCTTACATGCAAATCCTTTTTCATATAATTGTTAATGGCGAGTTTCTTTTGAATATAGCCTCATACTCTTGTTATCTTCATCATATGTTGAACCCTAGCCTGTTATTATTTGATGTAGTTATCTTGATATCCTAGATTAGTTTTGTGACACATACCTTGTTTTCTTTCCCTTTTGATGGGTGCTTTCCCAACCACCCAGGTGCTGGTGCTGAGCAAGGAGAAGGAGAAGTTTGAAGGAATTCATCTCAGGAGTAGATCTCAAGCTATCTGAAAGGATGTCTAGGTTGCTATAGCTAGATCCTTTTCTCTTATCTTTTTCTTTTGAGAACAATCATGTAATGAACAATGAAAGCCATGTAATAGGCTTAGTTGTTTTATTTCCGCTGTTGTTGACATTTTGTAATGTATCTGATGCATTATTTACTTGGAATATTATACATGCATCCCTCAATATCTTTTGTCTTTATAAAAAGATGGATGTTTTGTACTTCCTTTAAATTTTAGTAAGGAAGTGATCTCGCCTCTTTACATCATGGTATCAGAGCCTTTAGGCAACTATTAGGACATGAAGTTGAAGCAAAGGTGTCTAGAATGGATCAGGGTTTCGGGGGATGGCAATAGTTTCCTCCGCACCACTAGCTTGGTTTACGAGGACTCACGTGCCCATATGATACCGGCCTGGACTGAGCTGATACAAATTGCCCAAAATAGTATGCTTTTAGGCAATAGCATTCTATATATTCTTTTCTCGTCTATGCTTCTATTCTTTTTTCATCTATGATTCAAATACTCCTGGGAACTTAACATATTAACCCTACCTTTCAGGATAGGTGACTTGTTTGACAGTAGGATCAAGGGAAAGGAGTCAAACCCTAATGACTCCAATGTGGGAAGCACTCCTCTGACTCCTACCGGCCATAGTGTGGTCAACCCTGCTACTCCGGGTACCCCCTCCTTCACACCGGAGCAAGATCTGGCAATGCTGTGCCAATTGCTCTCCACCATGATGGGGGTAGCTCCACAAAGTGGCTGCCAATTCCAACAAGCCGAGGGAGTTCACCCTCACTGACTTCATAAAGATGTAGCCACCCTACTTCAAAGGTGAAAGTGAACACAACATGGTGGATAAAGCTGTTGATTGGGTGTTGGCATGCCCTCCTCACTAGAAAGTTTGGTTCACGACGTATGTGCTGGACGGACCAGCACGTGTCTGGTGGAATGGTGTCGCTCGCACTCGAGACACCTCTACCATGGAGTGGGACCAGTTCTTGAAGCTCTTCAGGGATAAGTACATCTGTCCTGCCTTCTTGAGGAAGAAGGAAGCCGAGTTCTACAACCTCATGCAGGGAAGCATGAGTGTGGCTGACTACATCCAACGATTCCTACTTCTAGAATGCTATGCAACTGACCTTGGAGCCGAGAGAAGGGCAACATTGTTCTTGGAGGGCCTAAACTACCAAGTGGGTCGAAGTCTTGTTCCACAACTTCCACTCATCTTCCAACAAATGGTGGATAAGACCCTGGCCATTGAGTCCTACCCAGGATTCCAATCCTATGGACATAGTAATGGCTATAGCAACAACAAGAGGAAGAACCCTACCCAGAATGAGAATCACGAACGTGATCGGTGCAATAGGTGTTCTCACCACCATCCTCCAGGGAGATGTCCTGCCAACAATGCACCTGCTCGTAGAGACAACCAGCCTCCTCCGACCTGCCACGAGTGTGGCCAAGTTGGGCATATTCGACCACTTTGCCCCCGTTTCCAGCAAGGACAGAATAATGCCCAACAGCCATAATAGCCAAGGCAGAATCCACCTTTGCGGAATAATAACAACAACAACAACAACTAGAACCTGAGGCAGCCGCCAGTGGAGAGGAGGAATGGGAGAGTGTTTGCTCTCAATGCTGAGGAAGCAGGCGAAGATAACGAAGTTATTGAAGGTACCTTGCATCTTAATATGCATCCTATAAAGGCACTATTTGATTCTGGCTCATCCGATACCTTCATATCATGTCATCTTACTTCTATGTTAGAAATAGAATCTGAGTATATGGATCATATATTAGATGTAAAAACCCCTAGTGGTAAGATCTTCTCTTCGTATCTCCAAACGCCGACCATGGACCTCTGTATATCTGGTATAATGTTTACCTCTGATTTCATCTTGCTCGACATGACCACCTTTGATGTCATCCTGGGAATGGATTGGTTGAATACGTACAAAGCTATTTTATTTTGTGAAGAATCAAAGGTTAGTTTGTCACATACTATTGAGGGAAGATTGTGCGTCAAGGGTAGGAAGCGAGAAGATCGGCAATTTGTTATCTTCGCCATCAAAGCTGAAAATCTAGTCTCACAAGGGTGTAGAGCTTTCTTAGCCTCTATAGTCCTTGAGGCTACACCTCCTTCTATCGACCGCATAGATGTGGTGAAGGACTTCCCAGACGTCTTTCTTGAGGAGTTACTTGGTTTTCCACCAACTCGAGCGGTGGAGTTCTCCATCGAGCTTGTACCTGGAACTTCACCAATATTGAAGCTGCCTTACCGCTTGGCCCTTACCGCTTGGCCCCTGCCGAGCTTGCCGAACTAAAGAAGCAACTAGAAGAGCTTCTCGACATGGGCTTCATCTGCCCTAGTATTTCACCTTGGGGAGCCCCTGTCCTGTTTGTGAAGAAGAAGGATGGTTCGATGCGGATGTGTATGGACTACCTCATGCTTAACCAAGTGACGGTGAAGAACCGTTATCCTTTTCCTCGCATCGATGACTTGTTTGACCAGCTAAAGTCAGCCATTGTGTTCTCCAAGATGGATCTGCGAAGTGGCTACTACCAGATGTGCATGAAGGACAATGATGTACCGAATATGACATTCCGAACTCACTATGAGCATTATGAATTCATGGTCATGCCTTTCGGCTTGACAAATGCCCCTGCTGCCTTCATGGACTTGATGAACCGAGTGTTCTTCCCATACCTTGACAAGTTCGTGGTGGTGTTTATCGATGACGTTTTCGTTTATTCTGAGATGTTAGAACAACATCATGAGCATCTGCGGACTGTACTCAACACACTACGAGAAAATAAACTCTATGCAAAATTCTCAAAGTGTGAGTTCTGGATAAAAGAAGTGATGTTTCTAGGTCATGTGATTTCTGCCGCACATATAGTTGTTGATCTTGCAAAGGTAGAAGTTGTGACCAAGTGGAAAGCTCCAAAGAATACCTTAGAGATCTATAGTTTCCTTGGCTTAGCGGGTTACTATAGAAGGTTTATCAAGAACTTCTCTGAGTTGGCCTTGCCTTTAACCAAGCTGATGCGAAAGGAGGTCATCAAGTTCTCTTGGACACCAGAATGTGAGAACATTTTTTAGAAGTTGAAGAAGAGCCTGACTTCTTCTCCCATGCTTGCTTTTCCTGTTGAGGGCATACCCTATGTCATCTACACTGACGCATCCAGACAAGGCTTAGGGTGTGTTTTGATGCAAGATGGAAAGGTGATCGTCTATGCTTCTCGACAGTTGAAACCTAATGAAGCTAATTGGCCTACACATGATTTGGAGATTGCTGCCATAGTTCATGCTTTGAAGATCTGGCGACACTATCTCTATGGTGAAAAGTTTGAAGTCTTTTCTGATCACAAGAGTCCGAGATATCTATTGACTCAGAAGGATCTAAACTTGCGACAATGTAGGCGGATGGAATATCTTAAAGATTATGACTTCACCATTACCTATCATCCTGGTAAAGCGAACGTTGTAGCTGATGCTTTAAGTCGCAAGAAGGATGACGTTTGTGCTGCTCTGAGATGTTTAATATGGGAAAACCTTAAACATGTGGCTAGCTGGAGACCCCAGCCTGTTGAATCAGTGGATGAAGACAAGTTGTGTGTTCATATGGCCAGATTGATCATTATACCAACCTGGATCTTAGAAGTCGTGGATGCATAGTTGGAGAGTTCTGAGCTTGAGGAGATGAAAGCATTAATTGAGAAACCGCAATCTGACTTCTATGTCGGAGTGGATGGTGTTTTCCGCTTCAAACAAAGGTTGTGGATTCCTAATGTTGGTGACCTGAGACAGAAGGTTCTGAGTGAAGCTCATGGGTCCAAGTACACTATTCATCCTGGCACAACAAAAATGTACAAGGACTTACAGCGAAGCATCTAGTGGAAGAACATGAAGAATGATATAGCTCTATTCATCGCGAAGTGCTTTACATGTCGGCAAGTAAAGATCGAACATCAACGACCGGGTGGTCTTCTTCACCCTCTTAAAATTCCAGAATGGAAGTGGGAGAAAATCACAATGGACTTCGTTACTGGTTTCCCCAAGTCCAAGAAAGGTTATGATGTTGTTTGGGTGGTTATTGATCGTCTTACAAATTCTGCTCATTTCTTGCCTTTTAAAACTAATTACAAAGTTGTGGATATGGCTTAGTTGTACATTGAGTAGATCGTATGCCTGCATGGAGTACTTGAGGTAATAGTTTTTGATTGTGACCCAAAGTTTACTTCTCGTTTATGGGGTCATATTCAGGAGGAGATGGGTACTGACTTGCATTTTTGTACTACTTACCACCCACAGACTGATGGTCAATCTGAGAGAACAATTTAGATTCTGGAGGACTTGCTTCGTGCTTGTGTGATGGATTGGGGTGGTGCATGGGATCACTATCTGCCATTAGCTGGGTTTTCTTACAACAATATCTACCAAGCTAGTATTGGTATGGCACCTTTTGAAGCTCTCTATGGTAGACCATGTCGTTCACCTTTGCATTGGGATGATGTCGGTGCACGTTCTCTAGTGAAGACCGATGACATGCAAATGATGATAGAAAAGGTACAGTTGATAAAGAAATGCATGAAAGTTGCTCAAGACTGACAGAAGATGTATGCTAATAAGAAGAGGTCTGATGTTAACTTCCTAGTGGGTGACTATGCATTTCTAAAGATCAAGCCTATCCGTTCTATTGCTAGATCTAAAGTCAAAGGCAAGTTGAGTCCCTGCTATGTTGGACCATTTGAAATCTTAGATAAGGTTGGAGACTGTGCATACCGCTTAGCCTTACCTCCTTCCTATGATAAGATTCATAATGTGTTCCATGTCTCTGTGCTAAAGAAGTATGTGAAGGACTCTTCTCATGTGCTTACTGTTGAGCCTTTGGAGATACATGAGAATCTGACTTATGAAGAGCTACCTGTGAAGATTCTTGACTCTTGAGTAAAGTAGCTGAAGAACAAAGAGATTGAGCTGGTAAAAGTTTTGTGGAAATATCATGGTCTGGAAGAAACCACTTGGGAGTTGAGAGATGAAATGTTACATACTCACCCTTCTCTTTTTGCTTGAGATTTTGAGGACGAAATCCTTTTTAAGGGGTGGAGTGTTGTAACATAATGAATCTTAGATGTAATATCCATGTAAACCTTTTTCCCAAGTTTCCCTATCATTTCTATCCTTTATGTCATTTATGTTTAATTAGTGGAATTTATAGTGGTTTAGTGAACATTTATTTACTAATTGTACCAATATAAGGGTTTATGCACATATACCTCAGTGAAAGATTAATTACCATAATTAAGTACTCTAAACCTTAACTAACTTTTTGATAAGATTTGAAAACATAAAATGAGGCTAAGTTTCAAATTTGGTTCGATTTGGATGTTGTTTGTGCAAGTTATGCAATTTTAGGTACATTTTGGACTTTTATGCAATTTACCCAATTGGGAGGTTTTCTTTGCAAATTATCAACTGAATTTTAATCCTTAGATATTCCCTTACCATTAATGGGATTTTAAACCATTGGAGAACCTAGTTTCACCTTGGTTTGATGGTATTTCTTTCCAAGGGCATTATAGGGATTACCCTCTTTATAAAGGTGCTTATCTTTAAAAGCTATCAACCAATGAGGTTATTTCTTTCTTGAAAAACGGTGGGGATGGCCTTGAAAGATCTGTGGGCTCTTAGGACCAAGTTTTGATATCCAAGAAGAGTCCATGAGCTGTCCTCTTGTATGGCCATCAAGCCTTAGGCTAAAGACACATGGAAAGTCCCTTAAGACACCTCATGCTTCACCTCTTTCTTTATATAGCCATGTATACCCCTTCCCAACTCACAATTCAAAAACTCTTGCTCTCCTTTTCTTTCCTCTAGCTTAGATAATAGTTTTTTTTTGGATAAGGTAAATGTTTTACTAACTCAAGAAAAAAAATGTATAGGAATTAACTCAAAATCCTATACAGTACAACAGATCTACTACAGATCCCACATCTAGATTACAAGAGGGTTAACACCCTTTAGAATCCCCACATTGGCTTTAACCTGCCATTCTATGCTATGTACAATAACATCGAAAATTTCAAAAGTATCACACTCTCTTCTACGATGGAGTCTATTGTTCCTTTCTCTCCAGATATGATAGACCAAGGCCGTAAGAACAAGACCAACCAAGGCTCTCATCTTTGGATTGGACCTAGTCTTATCAAACATCCAAGGAAAGACTTCATTAAGAGTATTAGGAGGAAGGCCTCCCCAACCACATTTGAGAGAAACTCTACACCAGAGGTATCTAGTATAATCACAATAAAAAAAGGTGATTATGCGATTCGGATTCCTTCTTGCAAAGAAGACACTCGTTAGTGTTGATGATACCCCTTTTGAGGAGTCTATCCTGCATAGGCAACCTGCACAGGACAGACCAGTAGGTGCTGAAGCTCCACTTAGGACAATGGGTTTTGCTCCATAAGAAGGGGTACCAAGAAACTTGTGGTGCATTCCTGTTAATGTGCCAAAGTTTCCGTCTACAGACCAAAGCCCAGCCATCATTAATCCAAACAAACTCATTTTTTATTTCCCCCCAAACAGAGACCATGTGTTTCCTGCATTTAGACAAACCTGGTCTCGGAACTAAATCCAGGCTTCCATATCTTTTCTTCATCCACCCAGCCCAAAGTGAATCAGGCTTAGTGAGGAAGTCATGCACTCTTTTAGAAGTGGCTATCCAAGCGATCTCCTTCAGGTCCAGAAGGCCTAGACCACCGCAATGAACAGGTTGAGCAACTGTGCACCAATTGATAGCATGGTAGCTACCACTCCAAAGGAAACTGTCCATCACTGATTTGCATTTATTCAGAATAAAAGGAGGTAGATCAGCCAATCTGCACCAATATCTAATTTTACTAGTCAGAACTGATTTGATGAGAACCGTGCATCCAACCATAGAAAGGCAGACACCATTCCATTTTTCCACAGAGGATCTAAGGCTATCAACGCAACTTTTATAATCTTCACCCCTGCCACTCCACCGGAGATGGGTATACCAAGATATCTGGTTGGGAAGGCCCCTTCAGATACACCAGCCAGCTGTTTAAGTCGACCTCTACGCGAATGAAAAGACTTGGATAGAAAAATCTGAGATTTAATATCACTGATGTATAAGGCAGTGAGCTTCTCGAACTTTGTCAAAATTTTCCTGAAGCCTCTCATGTACTTGCCATAACCAGAGATGAAAAATAAAACATCATCTGCAAATATCATATGGTTAAGAACTTTGGTACCATTGATCTTGAACGGATTGAAGCAACCTTCCATTTCCACTGTGTCGGCCAGCCAGGTAAGGTTCTCCATTAAAAGAGAAAACAGTAAAGGAGACATAGGGTCTCCTTGTCTAAGACTGTTAGCCGCCTTGAACAAGGCTTTAGGTATGCCATTGATTAGAATAGAGAAAGAAATCATCTCCACACACTCATGAATGATGTTGATGAAGCGACCCACGAACCCCAACTCCTTCATAGTGCTCCACAGCCCTTCCCATTTAACATGATCACATGCTTTGGAAATATCAACTTTTATACATGCTTTCTTGGTTTTGCTCTTAACCTGGAAATCAAGTAGGAACTCGGTGGCAAGCAGGGCATTGTCGGATATATTTCTTCCTTTGATAAAAGCAGACTGATTAACATATATAATCTTCGGAAGGATGTTCTTAAGCCTACTAGCTATCACATTAGCAATAGTTTTGTAGATAACAGAACAACAAGCTATAGGCCAGAAATCTGACATCCCAGTCGCTGCATTGTGTTTTGGTATAAGCTTGATGAATGCATGGTTAGTTTGCCTCACCATCCTTCCACCCACAAAGAACCATCTCACCACCCTACAAACATCTTCCTCTATCCATGACCAACAGGCTTGAAAGAATTTTGAATTAAAATCGTCCGGTCCCAGTGCTTTGGAAGCCCCTATAGAAAACACTACACCTTTGATTTCATCATTCGTGACTGTTTTCAAAAGATCTCTGTTCATATCCTCCGTCACTCTACATGGAAGGTGGCTGATAGAAGCATTATTACTGCTTTCCTGGTTATAGAGGTCCTGGAAGTAGTCCACAGCCAGATTTCCGATCTTCTCTTCTTCATCCACTAACAAACCATCTTCATCAATTAGATTATGAATATGATCTCTCATGTTGTTCTTTTTGACAACATTATGATAAACTATGGTGTTTTTATCACCATCTTTTATCTAATGAAGATGACTACGTTGCCAGAAGCAAATCTCCTCAGCCTTTTCCAGCTGTGTTAGGTGTTTACTGGCTTCATCTTCTATTCTCATTTTGTCGGCATTAGTGGGGTCGAGTCTAATGCTAGTGGCAGCCTCATCAAACACACTGCGGGCCTCTCTTATCAGGTTAGGCAGATCTGATAAGCTCCTAGACCACTCTTTTAAGGATTTCTTTATTCTTTTTAGCTTTTCAGTAATCACAAACAAAAGGTTCCCCACAACATTACGGTTCCACACCTCCTTGACAAGACCTTCAAAGCTGGGCCAGGAAAGCCAATGATTCAAGAAACGAAAAGGACGATTAGCACCAGCATGCGCTCTTAATTCAATCTCCATCTAAGAATGGTCGCTATTGGGATGTGCCCCTAGCTGAATAGCAACAGTCGGAAAAATGTCTAGCCAAGCAGTGTTAACCAAACCTCTGTCTAGGTTACTGGAAATACGTCTGCAAGGGACCCTTTTGTTATGCTAAGTAATGTTGCCTCCTTTAACATTGATTTCCTTTAAATTGGCCGCATCAACTACCTCATTGAACCTCTCAAGGATCGAATCCGGAATAGGGAGTCCACCAACCTTCTCCTTGGCTTGCCTTACTTGATTAAAGTCACCAATAAGTAAGTGTGGGAGGGCCTGCTGTGTGGTAGCAACAATAGACTCCCAAAACCTTCTACGATCTCTCTCACCATTAGCCCCGTAGACTGTCGAGACCACACAATGAAACCCACCATTGTTAATGCAACTCAAGGTTACCACTTGATCAAAACAATGAATAACCTGAGCATCCCAACATCGTGGATTCCAACCAACCGTAATCTTGCCTCCTTCCACCTGATCAAGATTGGAAGTAAAGTCCCACCCAATAGGGAACAAGCCCCCAACCCTATGAGAAACACCTCTCTTTATTCTGGTCTCAACACAGATAACCAGGCTAGGCTTCCTCTCCTCAATGATGTGTCTGAGCCTTCTCTGTTTAGCGGGCAGAGAAGCACCTCAGACATTCCATATTAGGAGCTTCATTTATATGATCTGGTTTGAACCCCCTGGCAGGGGTGGTTCCACCTCTTCCTATGCCTCTTCCTTTGCTACTCTTTTCCCCAGAACCTCAGACTGGTGGCCTTTCAGGTGGGATGGTTATATCCTCATTCTCCTAATTAGCAAGAACCTGGAAAGGGTTGTCGGAGGCTGTCCCTCTTTCTTCATCTGTAATCCTTACTTCTTGGACAACAACCACATGCAACGTAGCTACTGATTGCCTGACTTCCATAGTCTCAGTGTTATCGGTTGTCACAGTATGGACCAGGGCACAACCTTCACCAAGACTCACCATGTTATCTGTCAACTGGTTGTTCTGTATCACCAACCGGACCAGCAGACAAGTTGGTGCGACTAGCAACCTTATTCTTGTTCCTTCTCTTGGGTCTTCTGCTCTTCGATCGACCTCTGGCAAACGGGGGTTCAGCTAAGCTCTCTCGAGCACCTGGGCAATGGCCAGGAAAGTGCCCAAACACCTTGCAAGCAAAGCAGTGCTCAGGAACAACATCATACAGAACTCTGATCTCAAGTTCTTCTCCTTCCGGTAGTTCCACCATCACCACAGGGGACAACTTCTTCTCCGCACTGACCTCAATGCAGAGGTGTGGGGCATCGGCGTGTCTGCCGTCCAACCAGAAATCAAAAACCTTCGGGGTGCCCGATGCAAACCTAATGATGGTGAGTGCCCGCCTGGTCCAGTGGCGACCCAAGTCCGGGAAGGTAACCCACAAGGGGGCAAAATTGAGAGTAGTTCGTCTGACATCCGCATCCGGTGTCCACTTCCGAGTGAGCACCAGTTGGCTATTGAAGAACTACGACCCTTGCTCCAAGGAAATTTCCATGTCTCCCTTAGTAGAGAATCTGGCAAGGAAAAGCCCCTCTCTGAGCGGAGAGACTTGCAGTTCACTTTCGGTTTCCACACCCGTAGCATCCATCCTTAGATCTGCTGTATGAAGACCTTCTTCCCCAGGACCTGCACAATGATTGAGCAGCGATGGAAATCATCCATTACCTTAACCACTGGTCTGGAGAGCATAGTCCACGGTCTCCCATCTTTAGGTCTGAAGAAGGGTTGCTTGGGGTCTTCAGGAAGCACGAATGGTCAGAAATTCCTATGGAAATCCATAGGCTTAGCTATTATGTCCACCCAAGCTCTTCCAGAGGTAACATCAGCGTGGGGATCGACCCACACCATCTGCCCTGGATCAACAGGTGACTCAGGCTCTCCCTCCGCCAAGGGAGAGGGGGTAACGGTGGAAGGGGCGGGAGGGGAGGGGGGAAGTGAAGGGGGAGAAGGGGTGGTCGAGGTGGTGGTAGTAGAAGAGGTGGAGGCATTGGGGACCAGGGACGGCCCGACGTCGGCCAGGCCGGCACCCGCCATGAGAGTCGCCGCCGCGATCGCCTAAAGCTGAGCGCGCCAGAGAGTTCCCATTTCTATAGTTTTGATTCTTAGATAATAGTTCCTTCTGTATTTGGCCACGAAGTTTCTGCTTCAAGATAATAGAGGGAGCCTGCCTTGGTGAAGAAGGTTCCTATGTCTCATATATTGCTTAGTACATACTTAAAACCCATGCTTCTATGTAATCGATGATTTCCATCTCTTTTTACCATGTTCTTCTAAGGTTTTGGTTTCTTGCTATTTTATCTTCTCTAGAATTTCTAGTTTGGTTATCTAAGAAACTTCAAACCTGATCTTGGGTCAAATGGTGTTTTCTCCCTCTCCCTCTCTCTTTAATTATCTCAATCGATTTGATGATGTGGCAATTTCCTATTGGTCAGTAATGCAAAATTCATATCTTCTAAACTGCTTAGTCAAATTTGAAAAATAAATATGTTTTGGAATTGGAAAATTAATATCTATCTAATAAAAATATTTTCAAAGTCTGATTTCATGGTTTGACGTTGGTGATTTTTGTAAAACGAATTTAATGCATAAAATCCATAAAAATTACATCTTAATCATCATAACTCCAAAATTAACATAAAAAAATGTTTTCTTGATCAGAAAAACATAATAAGTTCATTGGTGATATTTTCAAAAGATAAATCCGAATTTTGCTATAAAGTTCTAAAATTAGGGTTTCTATTTATTAATGTGCACTTGTACTCTAATACATGTTAATACATTGAAAATAGGCAAAGTGGAACTTGGACTCAATTAAAGTGGTGAAAGTTAGTAATTGATATCAGTAAGAGAGGTATGTGCATTCCTTACACCCTATGTTGGGATAATTGCAGCCAAACCCTATATTTCCCTAATGAGGCTTAAATGAACCTAAAATATTCTATTATTGAATCCTAATGTTGTCATTGGATGAAATTTGAATGAGATGGAGAGCCAAATGACATGTTCTCTTAGAGAACCGATTGGTTTGTGATTGCGAGACAATAGTTTCACAAAGTGAGATGCCTAGTTCATAGTGTAATTTGATTGCATAAAGGATTAATGTTGACATCTTGGCGTGCATTAATTGGATAAGAATTTCCAATACATATGTGATTGGGAAACATGACAAAATGATCAGTTCATTTGGTGAACCAATCATCTTGCATATGAACCAATCAGTTTGCCTAGTGAACCAACCATTTTTCCTATTATAGGGTGTGAATTTTCACGAGATTTTGGTCCTACCACCACCACACAAACTGAGAACCCTGAGCCTAACCCTCCTATAAATAGAGTGCTACTGGGGTCTTCTTAGACAAAACAATTGCCTCTAATAATTATTTGTCTTCTCTAGTTGTGGTAATTGAGAGAACCTGAGCAAGTCCTAGCGGATAGAGGGAGGGATATAAAGGGAGACTAATTGTGGGAGAGCAAGTTGGTGACTAGTACACCAACATGAGGGACAACTCCTTTCTATTTGTTCTAGTAGAACGACAGGTGTTCTAGGTTGTCTGTGTGAACTTATCTAGAGGCATGGATCCTTTTCCCATTAGGAGGGCAACGCCAGCCTACTGTCTGTGGTGGAGACCGGGAGCTGTTGCAGATGTTGTTTGAGTACAACTATAAGATAGTTGCATAATTACAATGACAAGGGGATTGTCACTAGACTTGCTCCAGGACGAGGTATATACTCAAAACCATCCTTTACATTATATAGTTTTTGAAGCGATTTGTTGTTTTAATGGGGAATATGGTAGTAAAATTTTTTTTTCCATTGCTTACCTGATGCCATATTTCTCTACAATGGTATTAGAGCCATGCCAATCTACTCTATTTTGGGATAATCAATATGATTGGATTTTTTGTTTTATCATTTACTTATTACATAATATGTGAATATTATGTCCATGAAAATTCCACATATAATTTAAAACTAATATATATGATATATATGATATATATATATATATGCAATTTGCATGTGTTTCCCTAAGTGCTAGTTTTGATGGTGGATGCATAGAGTGTTTTTGGATAATAAACCTATTATTTGTTCATGGCAATTATGTATTTATTTCTATTATATCTTGATTTTCATACCAAGCTTCTAGCTTATCTTCTAATTGTAAAAGTATTATTCTCTCTTACCTTTGTTCCCCTTGGATTTAGCTCAAGGTTTCTCAATTATCATGTAATATTAGGGTACCTTAATTCTTGTTACTATGAAGAAGACAAGCTGACATGTTGGAGGATCAAGGAGGACCGATCAATTGGAAGCCCAAATTATGATCAATTGGAATCCAGACAATCGGGGAGATGGCCAACCGACCAGCCAGGAGGCAAGCCTATCAATTCAAGGGTTGGACCAATCAACCCAGATTGACAAGAACATATTTTCATCAACAATGGGGTTTTACTTGAGATGTCGACCCTAGGTTGTGCTAATTCCTTGTGGCTCCAAGGAATTACATTAGTATGGCCACAACCATCACTTTTTGTTTTATTGCATATTTTCATGTGTGGCATATAGCATGTATACAATACATACTATATATGTGGTGATTGGATAATGTATATGTATTTATAAGTAAATAATCCCTCAATAAAATATTAAGTCTAAGATGGGTGATTGGATAATGTATATGTATTTATAAGTAAAGACCCCCTCAATAAAATAATAAGTCCAAGATGATTTCCATTAGCAACACACATGAAAATCTTGATCGACTAAGTGTAGGTTTATGCCCTAGTGTGATGTGTTATCTATCTCATGGAACTGTGATGGTATTAATGTAGATCGGCTCAAGCAAGGTGCATTATTATAGTGTTGGCTTTTAGTTCAGGCCTAACTGGGTGATCTTAATAGGATTAAACACCTAGAAGATTGCAAATGATTATGGCAAGGAGTTGTGCATGTCATCTATTTAAGAATTGCATAAGATGCAATTAGTAAATGTTTCCTACCATGATGATTGATTATGGATCCTAGCACTAGCTGGGTAATAATTGAATCATTTTGGATCTTGGCCCACTAGAAGGTTGTAGGCTGCAATCTTCCAAAATTATATGTGAGGGCTATCAATTTAAATAAAATAGTGGGAGTGATAATTAATTAAAGACCTAATTGAATATTGTCAATTTTTCATATCAAATTAAAAGAAAAAGGTTTTTACAAAATGCAAATTTTTTATTATAGAATCAAATGAAATAGGGTTATAACCTCAGTTTCACTTGTATTTTACTTAATTGAATTGCAGTGCGTTGAGTAAAAGGGACATATTAGACATATGTGTGTATTGGTTTGAAATAAAGGTTTCCCTTGAAAATTTTCATTGATTATTGATTTTGTAAATTCTACTCTTTTGTTAATCTAGTAATAGATATAAGGTAAAAGGGAGAGAAGGAAATCAAATAATAAGAAAAGAGCAAGAGAAAATAGATAATAACTAAGTATACTTTTGAGAATTGTGTGGAATTCTCTATAAAGGGGTATGGATGGCCATTAGTAATTGTGAATCAGTTTCTAATCAGAAGAGTAATCAAAATAAAAAAATAGAAAAGAAAAATAGAGAAAAGGATGTGTTTTAATGCTTGAAATATGCCTCATAAAGGTAATACTTGCATAATAAGAAAACCATATATTATTTTTGAATTTTGGTTTCAATCTTTGCCCAAGACTAGATAAAGTCAGTATGGATTGTCCTTTAAAATTTGAGATCAAAAGCAATTATATAATAAGAGTTATGCATTTTTCTAGAATCCCTAATATTTACATTATGTGTCATGATTTTATTTCTAAATCAGAAAATCTTTTTTTAGCCTTTTATTATATGCATGAGGGACGTTGGATCTGATATCCAACGACGATCATCTTATCATCTACCTTGGTTGTATAAGGAAATAGGAACACGATGTTGGCAATATTCATAGCCAATTTCCCAGTGATTTAATGAATGAGCAAGTAAGGAAACTTGTTTTTCATCTATGTGAGTACCAGACGCACTCACCTACCCCAAATTTCACCTAGTTTGGAGGTTTCTAGGAGATTCCCCCAATCTCCCATCCTAGAGATAACCCTGGTGACATAGGAGGGTATAAATAGGGGACCCTAGACCCTCTGTGAAAACACAAATTGTCCCCAAACCTTCGATCGAATCTCGTGATCTCTTCTCTACACTCAATTTCTCTATTGGCCTCAATCTTCACACTGGTTCATCTTTGACCTTCACTGGAGATACTCTTTTGTCGTCCTCTTTACTCTGGCTACCTTTGGGACAATTGAAGGTCTCGTTGAGTCTCTATTGCCACATTGGTGATCTCCTTGTTGAAGTTAACCTCGTCATTGACTGCACTGATAGGCTCGTGAATAAATGAAGGATGAAGAAGGGAGACGAGGAAATTACTAGCCTACTCGCGGCACTGTGTTGAAGAGGTAAGGATAGTACGGTTTTTTCTTCCTTTTTTTCATCTTAACCAATGAATTCTCCATGTTGGCGGACCACTGATTTGGTTAAACTTGATAGGCCGACCCATCCCAGTTGGCAGGGCGGGGTCTGGGGCTCTTTGCCTAGGTGGCAAGCCCCCATTGGCTAACATGAATTAAATTTATAAAAATCATAACTTTTAGTTGGATGATCCAATAAAGACATGTAATACATGAATTTTGCTCAAAAATATATGAGGAATCCAATAAAAATAGAATCAATATATGAATATTTCTATAGCTAAAAAATATTCAAAAGTTGTTACATTTAATGTGTTTAATAAATAAAAACCCTAATTTCTAGGTTTTGATGATCTTAATGTGTTCAACTAATCTTAGTGATCAAAGATTCATCTTTTTGCATAAAAAGAGCATCTTGGATCTAATTTGAGTTTAATAACCCAAGATTTGATGAATAGGTTTCCTCAAGATTAAAAGTACAGATAATGATCATATTAGGGTTTGTCAACCCAAAAGACATGAAAAGTGATAATTAGGGTTTAGGAACCCCAAACCCCTAATGAAACGCTAACTCGAGACACAAGTCAGCCTTAATGATAAATTTTGAATAAAAATAATGATACACTGGTGCTATACTTTAACTTTTAGGATAGATTCTTGGTTGATTGCATCAATTGCCCTTTTTTCTTGGACATGCAATACTTCTGATCATGGTATGTGGTTACGCCTTTGACTAATTACTTTAGTTTGTCAGCAATTTCTGAGGTTTTTCAGATTGGTTTAAAATAAATGCTTGCTTGTCTATTTAATTCCTACAATCTATAAAGTCACTATGGCTATCTCATTATATGATTGTAACTTGCTCGAACCCTGCATACCAACTCTGGAAGTTTAAGAATAGAAGGAATGAAAGAGTCATTGTGATGACTAAGACTAGGCCCCATATTGGGAAGGTCAAACTAGGCCCCAGATTGGAAAGGTCATATGAGGCCAGGACCCATATTGGGAAGATCATCATGGAACTTGAGCTCCATATTGAGAAGGTGGCCTTTTCATCCACTACAGGGACAAGACCCTGAAAGGGTATCCAATATGTTGAGTAAAAACGAGTTGAGAAGTTATGAAGAAAACGATAATTTTTTTTCTATAACAACAATTGTTGAGAATATGTTGTTACAACTAGATGTGAACATTTTGTTTCCCCCACATAATATTATAACTAGTTATACTTACCGTGCTTTTGTTTCAAAATGTTTTTGGATAATCTTCTATTATTCTACAAGTATGATGATAACAAACATCCAAGAAAAGAAGGCACCAATAAGAACATACATTAATGTAATTATGGAGGTTATAGTTAGTTAGTCTTTACTTTCATGTTGCAACTCTAAAAAATCCATATCATGTAACTCCTTAGTGAAGAGCGTAACTTTTTTATCTTGTACCAAACTAAGTTTTATTTAGGGAAATTTATAAATTATTTTTTGTTATTTTCTAAACCATTGGTCCTATAATGAAGGTATGTCTCTTTCCCTCTTTGTCCGTCTAAATAGGGGACAACATGGGAAAGGGGTCATTACACAAACAAATCGTTGTTACAATCAGTCCTTAGGAAGGACGAACTTGACGGGACAAATTTCCACAACTGGTTTTGGACATTGAAAAGGGTTCTTAATGATGAGCATAAGCTCTATGTCCTTGATAAACTAGTGCTAGAAATACCTACTCCTGATGCACCTAGGGTAAAGTGGATGCTTATTGGAAGCATGACAATGATTCCTTAGACAAAAATCACCTAATGCTAAGCTGGATGAACTATGAGTCGCATGAACAATGTTATGATATGGGGATACTTGAGATGATGACACAACTTAGGAACATGAACCGTCAACTCACAAAGCAAGAAAGGTACAATGTCTCAAAGGCGATCTTTCAGTGTAAGATGACAGAGGGAGACTCAATAGAGGCCCGTGTGCTCAATATGATTGGACATGTGGATCATCTAGAATAAGTGGGATTCTCTTTGATGCAAGAGTTGGTCACAAATATAATTTTGCAATCACTGCATCAATCATATTGCCATTTTATTGAGTGCTATCACTTGAATAATGTGACCAAACCACTATCAAATTTGCTTGGCATGCTGATAAATGTTGAAGTAAGAATGAATAAGGAGAAATCTATGATTATGGTTGGAGGAGTTGAGTCCATGGATGAAAGTGAGGGCATGAAGAGTTCTACGACTAAGCAAAAATCCAGATCTTCAGCACTCAAGATGAGAAGAAAGAAAAGTGCAAGAGGAATTTGTCCTATATACTTGAAGGCATTTAGGATGAAGAAGATGGGGATAAAGATCTCCACTTTAGGTATATACATTATTGATATAAAGTTATCTACATTTTCATCTTGGGTACTAGATACTAGATGTGGATCTCACATATGCTTGAATATGCAGGATCTGAAATGAAGTCGGCTTTTAAGAAAGGGCAAGGTTCAACTACGAGTCACATATATAACTAGAGTTGTTGCCACTACAGTTGGAATTTATAGTTTATCTCTGCCCACAGGACTTGTAATAGAGTTATTGAATTGCTATTATGTACCTTCCATAAATAGAAACATCATTTATGTAGCTTGTATGGACAAGGATGCATGGTAGATGTTCTATTTCTTAAGATGGGATCATTTATGGTAGTGCCCCAATGCCGTATGGTATTTATTTTCTAGATCTAAAGACATATGTTTATAATGTAAATACCAAAAGAATAAAACTAAAAAACTCAAAGAAAGCATACATTTGGCATTGTTGTTTAGGGCACATAAATGAGAATCGCATATCTAGACTCCATAAAGATGGCTATCTGGACTCTTTTGACTTCAAGTCAATAGATACATGTGAATCTTGTTTGTTGGTATAGATGACTAAGAATCCCTTCACTGGTAACAATGAGAGGGCTAGTGATCTATTAGGACTTAAACATATTGATGTATGTTTCCCTTTTAGATCAATTTCTAGAGGACTTCATTACCTTCTATAATGACTTCAGTAGAATGGTTACATTTATTTGATGAAACATAAGTCAGAAACTCTTGAAAAGTTCAAGAATTTCAAGAATAAATTACAAAACCAAGTTGAGAAATGTATTAAGGAACTTTGTTGTGATCGATGTTGAGAATACTTAATCCAAGAGTTTGAGAACCTTCTACAAGCCTGTGGTATCATATCACAATGGACTCCACCTAGAACACAACAACATAATGGTGTATCAGAAAGAAGGAATGGAACATTGCTAGATATTGTGTGATCAATGATGAGTTTAGTTGATCTTATGACTACCGTCTGGGTTTATGCCCTTGAAACCACAACATTTACACTAAATTGAGTACCATCTAAATTGGTTCAAAAGACACCATATGAGACATGGCATGAGAAACGACCCAATGTGTCTTCTATGAAGATTTGGGGATCTGAAGCTTATGCTAGGAAAATATTTCCTGAAAAGCTTGGACCCAAATCTGATAAATGCTATTTTTTTGGATATCCCAAGGAAACTAAGGGATACTACTTATACACTCCATTTGTTAACAAAGTGTTTGTTTCCAAGACAGGTGTATTTCTAGAAAAGGATTTTATTTCCAAAGGAATCAGTGGAAGAAAAGTAGAACTGGAAGAGGTCCAAGATCAATAAGAAAACATTGAACTAGTAGATGTAGAAGAGGAACAAGAAGAATCACAAGTCATTATGGAATCTCAAATTCCTCAAGTAACACATGAACCTCATGGATCTAGTAGTACACACTTTGAACTAGAAAGATTAGGATATCTTGTAACTCAAGAAGGCGGTGAGTTGGTCATACATAATGACCCAAAAACTTCTCTGGAAGCCACTAAGGGACTACAGCCTGAGATTTGGCTTAAGGACATGAGATTTGAGATGGAATCCATGTATACCAACAAGGTATGGACCTTGGTGGATCCACCTGAAGGGGTGAAACCCATAGGGTACAAGTGGGTCTTCAAGAAGAAGACCGACATGGATGGAAAACTACAAACCTATAAGGGAAGATTGGTTGCAAAGAGTTTCATACAAGTTCATCATTTTGACTATCACAAAACCTTTTCTCCAATTGTCATGATTAATTCCATCAGGATCATGCTTGCCATTACAACTTATCATGACCATGAGATTTGGCAGATGGATGTTAAAATTGCATTCATTAACGGGAATCTTAACAAGGATGTATACATGATAAATCCTGAGGGTTTTCTAAATCCAAAGGATGCAAATAATGTTTGTAATCTACAAAAGTCAATCTATGGATTGAAGCAAGCATCTTAGAGATGGAATCTTTATTTTGACAAGATAGTCAAAGAGTCTGGATTTACTAAAAATGAAGATGAACCTTGTGTTTATAAGAAGGTTAGTGGGAGCATGATTGTATTCCTCATATTGTATGTCGATGACATACTATTGATGGGGAATGACATCCCTACTTTATAAAGGGTAAAGACCTAGCTAGGAAATACATATTCTATGAAAGACCTGGGAGAAGCATCCTACATCTTAAGGATCAAGATCTATAGAGATAAATCTAGAAGGTTTCTTGGACTAAGTCAAAACACATACATTGACAAAGTGTTGAAGAGGTTCATCATAGAGAGCTCAAAGAGAGGAAACCTACCCATGTGTCCTGGAGTTACCATCTCTAAAGCTCAATATCCCAGTTCTTGTGAAGAAAGGGAACGTGTGAGTATGACTCCATATGCATTAGTAGTTGGACCAATAATGTATGTAACGTTGTATAACCATCCCAATCTCTCAATTGTCTTGAGCATGACGAGTAGATATCAGTCATATCCAGGTGATGCTCACTGGACAACCATTAAGAACATCCTTAAGTACTTTAGAAGAACTAAGGACCAATTCCTTGTCTATGGCAGAGAAGAAGAGTTGGTGGTAAAGGGTTACACCGATGAAAACTTCCAAACTAACAAAGATGACTATAGATCGCAATATGGATTTGTGTTTTTCCTAAACAATGGAGTTGTGAGGTGGAAAAGTTATAAATAAGAGACAATTTCTGATTCTACAATAGAGGTCGAGTATATTTCTGCATCGAATGCAATAAAGGAGGCTATTTAGATCAAGAAGTTCATCTCTAAACTTGGGGTTGTATCAAGCATCAGTGACGCAATTGAGCTACATAGTGACAACAATGGAGTTATTGCACAAGCTAAGGAACTCAGATCACATCAACATTCTAAGCATATATAAAGGAGGATCTATCTCTTAAGAGAGATCATACAGTGAGGAGATGTAAAGTTTTGTAGAGTACCAAATGAGAACAATGTGGCTGACCCCTTGACAAAAGCACTTTCATAGCAAAATCATGATGGTCATGTTAATTCACTTGGAATATGATTCATGGGTGATTAGATCTAAGTGAAAGTGGGATTCTATTGGTATGGATGCCCATATAACCAATTATATGATGATTGTAATGTCATAACTTGTAAGTGATTTGATTAATAATAAAGGTAAGCTTCCAATTTATTCTATTTTATTCAGTTATGAGATAATGAAGTAATATAATAAATATCTAGAGAATGATATTACTCAATGGCATATGTCTTCAAGTATTGACCTGAACAATGAGATCATGCAGATGTTAAGAGTACATACATTCTTATTATGTCCCCATTCGGATGTTATTATGGAAGGTTGATAGTCAGCAATAACACATAAGACTAGAGTGTGTGTTGGTTGATGATAGAATCTCATCAGTCATGATATGTGATATAAACCAAGCACATAGATACTTGTTAGAGAATAATGTATCAGATAGACCCACCATAAGAATGATACACAAAGACCATAATTGGTGGTCTGAATCATCTCTTATAATGTTGGTGGCGATTTTGGTTCATAGACTAGAAGTCACTAAACTCATCACATGTCGTTTGATATATTTTGATAGCATCCACTGTGATCCTAAATAATGTTGCTAAAAAGGTGATGTTCGAATGCACTGTGGCACATGGGGATGACTATTAGTGATGTAGATGGGATTGGTCCCTCCTACAAGAGTATGATATCTTGGTCACTTGATAAGCAAGACTGAGAAATGCATGGCCATGCATATGTGACTCAATATGTGATATTGAGCTTACACAAATCTTAAAATTTTTTCTCTAGTTCAAAGAACAAAGATTGAATGTTGAAGAGAATGACTATTCCATGCCTGGATTTCAATCTGGATATTAGTGAAAAAGGAACTATACTAATACTATAACACCAATCACATATTGCATGTTGAAGCTGTTCTCCAACTTTTCATTTACTTGGGTAGAAATGATGTGTGACTAGGCACCACTCTTTCCTTGTGATGTTAGAAGTCGTTATGGACATTCACTTCCAACAAAATATGGGACCTATAGGGTCACACACATAGGATATACCTAGAAGAGGAGTTTTGACTGTGAATGATAATTGAATTGACTCCTAAAGTGTTTAGGTATTCAACTCAAGAAAAAAATTAACTAATTGGATTCCTATCCAACCAGTTCAAGGGTTGAACTGTCCGATTGGAGTGTCAGGTTTACTGGATATTGCATTGGCTAAATTTTGGATGAGTTGGGGAGACAAACAACTGATTCACTTAGTGAACTGATCAATTTGTGTTTGCAAGATGACCATTTCACAAAGTGAGATGCCCGGTTTGTGGTGCAATTTGTTCGCATCAAGGATTAATGTTGATGTCATGTCATGCATTAATTGGATTAGAATTGCTAATACATATGCTATTAGTAAACATGACAAAATGACAAGTTCACTTGGTGAACAAATCGGCTTGCATGCCAATTGATCAGTTCGCCTTGTGAACTAACCATTTCTCCCTTTGTAGGTTGCAATTTTTTGTGATATTTTAGTTCATTCCATTTTCCAAACAGACTGGGAACCCCGACCCTAACCCTCATATAAATAGAGGGGTACTAGGTGTTTCTCAGAAAAAAACAATTGCCTCTGACAATTGTTTGTCTTCTCTGGTTGTGGTGACTGAAAGAACCCGTACAAGTCCTACAGGATAATGGGAGGGATAACAAGGGAGAGCATGTTGGTGACTAGTACACCAACAGGAGGGACAACTCCTTCATATCTGTTCTAGTAGAATGACATGAGTTCTATGTTGTTTGTGTCGACTTCTGTAGAGGTGTGGATCCTTTTCCCACTAGGAGGACAACGACAATCTACTGTGCATGGTGGAGAGTAGGAGATGATGTTGTCGTTGTTCAAGTGCAGCTGAAGACAACTGCACAACTATAAGGACAAGGAGATTATCCTTGGACTTTCTCCAGGAAAAAGTATATCCTAAATCCATCCTTTCCATTATATAGTTGTTGACGCAATTTGCTGGTTTAGTGGGGAATATGGTAGTAATTTTTTTCCACTGCCTACATGATGCCATATTTTGCTACATTTTGTATCTTGTATATCTTGCATAGATGTCCATGTTCTAGTAGATGTGATAGATGACAATCTACTAGGAACACACATACTATATAACAACAACAAGAGATCTTTTCAGTGGAATCTTCTTCAATAGAGAAAGAGTACATAAATGTTTACTCAAAGTACTCTGTGTGACTACTCTAGAATAGTTCCTACATCTCGATAAAGTTCAACATGTATTTAATGGGACTTATATTCTAGGAAGGCAGTTCTATGAAGATAAACTCAATTTGGAATATGTCAAGGAGTTTCAAGCCACCATTATAAGAAGAGAAATGAGATTCATCACCTTGTCTATAGAAATGGTCAAACATTGGGCATTAATAGTAGTAGATATGCATAAATGTCACATGAAAATCTACAAATGCTATAGTGATAAGTTTCCCAACACATCTCTGGCGTTCAAAAATAAAGAGGCACGTCACATTCACACGGTGCCAATCCATCTTTAGCACACCATTCATAAGGTAGGGCCCCACCACTTCGCCAGCTGGAAAAACATCACCATTAATACTAAAGTCCCACAAGAAGAACAAGTGTCCGGGGACTGTGCCTTTATTTTACTTTTCCTGATGGCAAGGATCTCTACCTTGGAGGCCTCCATGGGCTTCAAGGTGTATTAGCAATATACACCATCCACGACCGTCATTTATTCAATGACCAGACAATGCCTCTAGATGAAATACCTCATAGACTCCATATGGGGGTACCACTTCCTGAAAAAAAGTCATGGCATGAACAACTGAAAACTATATGGTTAGATCCTTCTAAACCAGTGCACGCATCAGCAATGGAAAGTAGGATGACAAGCTAAAGAACAATGCCAAAACGAGGGTCGGCCTCTAGAGAAGACAACAATACAACAACATGTAGCTCAGGTTCAGATGGACCCAGCGACTTCAATCCCCTAAGAAGTTCAGAAGACAGCTACACAAACAACAATAGAAATACCAGAAGAGGGGGAGATAGACAAAGAGGATATATAAGAAGCAAGGCCGCAAGGGCCAGCTAGGACTATCAAAGACAGCTTCCCAAACTTTGATAGATGGTCCTGAGAAGACCTTCCTTTAGAGTATTGGAGATAATAATGAACAAGTTCAAAGTAGACAATGAGCTAGGTGAAGTTCTGTTTAAAAGGGATGGCATTTGCAACATAAAGGGTGACCTCTGTGAAACACTATGACCTAATGGATACATGATTGTTAGTGTAATGATGGCCTACCAACTTGGTATGTGCCCAATGCACACATGGCATACTACATGTTAGTGGAGGACATCACCAACAACAAGAAATTTGGTGAATAGAAGTGACTGCTATAACATCTACAAAGCTCACTACCAGAGTTCATCTTCTTTCCAATCACGAACGACAACCATTGAACACTCATAGCGATCAACATTTAGGCAAAGACCATAGTCATATACGATAACTCTGACATGGCCTTCTCATTAAAAAAGTATACAAACATGACAACTCCAAAGAGTGTCACAGAAGAGAAAGTGCAGACTTGTGTAGAAGAAACCATCAAAATGATAAAGGAGCATGTCAAGGGATATGAGAACATCCCTAACAAAGACTGTAAGAAGCCATAGTTCATCCACAGAAGCCCCCAAAATATTCAACAATCCAAAAACTGTGGTTTCCCCTTCTTATACTAGAGGACATCTTTAGCAGAGACGGATGTGAAAGTTGAAATACAGTAGCATGAGTGCTACCACATGCTCTGAGGATTCTACATTTACATGTTGTTATGCTCCAACTCGGCCATCAGGGACTACCACATGAAGAGTAAACCCCATCCATCTATTTCCGATCTCCATCTTTGACACTCCAGGACATAGTGCATGATAAGTTTGGGGGTGATAAACTAGCGTGGGAGGTACTACTCTCTATCCTCTTTCCATTTAAATTTGATTTCCTGAACTTTTAAAATTTGCATTTCACAGTTTGATCTTGCACACAAACCAGTCTTGGAAACTTTTCAAAAATTGAAAATTTTAAAATTTTCTAAACATAAATTAAAAGTATTGCTTGAATTAGTACAACATACAAATTTTGGATCTAATTTTCCTAGATATAGTCATAACTCTCACTCTTAAACTTACTTGAATATAGTCTAAATCGTAGTGTCATTATTTCAAGAATGAAAAATTTATGCTATCTAATTCACCTAAAACTCAAAGTGTGATAATGTTTATATGTTATCCTTATCCCAAGATACTATAAAGTGAGAAAAGATACTTATTATTCCAAGATGAACCCTCAAGGTAAGGAGGACTCAGTCTAATATGCCCCTGATTGATCACCCTAGATCTCAAGTATAGGTAGGAAAGCACACAACTCGGGGAAAGAGGAAACAACTACCCCTTTTGATGCTCAAAATCCCCGCTTTAGGATCAAAAGAGGCTCGTCAGCCCAAAACTTTTTTAAAAATTTTCTATTACCTCTTAGCTTGTAAGAAAGAATACAAGCCGAATGGAATAAAATCATGAGAGTTGTGACCAAAATTCAATAGATGTTGTGGGACAACCCCAAAATCCAAACTTACCCACCTACCCTTCAAAGGGAACCTCACACAACCACCTGACAATACATCAAGACCCAATCAAGTAACACTATGATTACAATAGTAATCATGGTTGAGAAAACCAGAGAAAGGAAGGAAACACTGTGGCCTTAGCCTACCCCTTCTTAATAGCTATGATCTCCAAAAATAAAAGTAGCGTGTGAAAGCTACCTCCAACCGGTATAGCCTAGAAAATGATTATTGGCGCATCAAGATGGAGAAATACTTCCTTGGAAGAACGTCATCACATGAAATATGAGTTACACAACTCATGATCTAAGAGAGTGAGTCTTGATATTTACAACACCTTGACACAATACATTCGTCTTGTCTTAAGGATGACATAATAACATTCTTCACACTCCCAAAAAATAATCTAATAAAGCCCTTTGAAGTGGTTCAATGTTCTAATTCTATTTGTTAGCCTGAGAATAGGCTAGACTCTAAGTTTGGGGGGTTGATAACATCTAATTTTGTGGATATTCGAGTGCATGTTTTACCCTCATATTATCATTTTAATAATGTTTTATTTCGATAAATCTATTTTTTTTGGGAAGTTTTGGTATGACTACCTAATGTCATCTGCTTATCTTGTATTTGCATAGAATATCATCAAGAGAGAGATTTGAGTTGTGGTGATTGAAGGGTTTCCATTATCTACGACCTTTGAGTTGCATGCTTAATGATCACTGGCACTCCCACACTTAAGCAACCACCAAAGTTATGCTTAGCGGTCACCAAACCAGCATTACCATCGACCACAAAACATTGACACCAGGGAATGTTGAGTATTGATCTCAATGACCACTAAAGTCAAATAGGGTTAGCAACCAACGAGCCGTGCACCAAGCATCAACTTCATCGCTCGACTGACCTACATCAGTATCAGTGACCAAATCATATCAATGATCTTTGAATCCATGACCTTAGTGATTGATGAGTTTGAATGATCAACATCCGTTAAGCTTATGTCAGTTACCTCGAGACCCACACCTATAAATATTGGACTACCTCAACATATGAAGGGGGTCGAGACATGTGAGAGATTACGAAGTGTTTTCATGTCACATAGCCATCTTGCAATTAGTTTGTGATCTCTAAAAATGATAGTTTGAAGGAGATAGTGAACCTATGTCATCAACAAGCCCTGCTAAATCCTTCTTTGAGGGAAGGAGCAGCCATTTTCTATGCCCACTCAAAATCCAAATATGAAGGAGATGTGCATCATCCTTGGTCATTTATGCTCGCAGTTGTTGTATCTCCCTTCTTCTCTCTAGATCTGTTCATCCTCTTCCATCTGTTTCATCCATTTTGTCATTTTCTATCGTGTCTCATTATGCTTGAAAATGCATAATGCTACACACCATCATGAGTATCTATATACATAGCTTGGATTGGGAGTATCCATAAGGCTCTATTGGTCTTAATGCTTCACTTATATGATTAGCTACCATCTTGTGATGTTTGATTGTTAGTGTCTTGAAAGAGTAATGCTATCCTTATCTAAATTTTATGGAGTTGCATGAATGCATGAGAATGTTGGAATGCTTAAAATAATGATTATATGGTTATATTGTGATTGTTTATTTTCCATCTCGAGAGAGAGACAACCTTATAATCTACATCTATCGTTAGATCGAGAGAAGGGGGAACATACATCTATGATGGTTGTTTGTAATCTTTATAAGGGTATACAATGGGTGGCGATATTACATGTTGGTGAGAGACCTTAGATGGTGAAACCCAATTCAAGTTCCCATCCATACTTGATATATTCCTCTTTGTTTCTGCTTGTTCTCTTGTGTTACTTCTTGCTTTGTTTTACTTGTTTTACTTGGTTTTTTTTCAGTAATATCGTTCCCTAAGGAACGCCATACATAATCTTACTCTTTGGTTGGTGTAATTAAGACACAATTCTACATTCTTAACACATACCACTCCTTGTCCCTATGGATCAGCCCTGATCTACTACATTGGACCCCATATTATAGTGGCGGGGGCCTGAGTGTTGGGTTATAAATTTAAGAGTCTCACTACACTAGATTTGATCATTTTTGGATGTGTGATTTAGGATGTCATTACTTTATATCTTCTCCTTTTGGGCATGTGATCTAGGTCGATAAACTTTTTGGTGTCATTCTCGAGGACAAGAAAATTGTATTGTTAAGAACCTGTGTCTACCTAGCATACTCATGTGCCTCAAGTCTAGTCATAGACTTGACTACACATTTCA
Organism: Alisma plantago-aquatica; assembly: GCA_963693085.1. Taxonomy (NCBI): domain Eukaryota; kingdom Viridiplantae; phylum Streptophyta; class Magnoliopsida; order Alismatales; family Alismataceae; genus Alisma; species Alisma plantago-aquatica. The sequence continues at coordinate 874,349,805 of OY856409.1, forward strand.
AATCATGTAATTTTGGCCATCTTAAATACCCCATATGACACACCCAGTTTCTAACTCAATTGTGCGACTTATTTTATGTAGTTTTAGTGAATCAGACCATTGATACTACCAAATGTAGGGATCATGTCTTCTGGTAGGGTAATGAACTACAACATGAGGGTTGAAGGCTATCACGAGGAATGTGAGGAGGATCCTGAGGAAAATGTCACAAAGAAGAAGGTCATAAAGAAGAGCACGATGAGGAAGAGCATCATGAGGATGAACATGAGGAAGAGTGTGAAGAAGAGCGTCGTGATGAAGAGCGTCATGATAAACCACAACAACAATGATGATGAGGATGATAGGGGCCCTTTTCTTAATGAATTGGCTACTACCAGGGCCAATGAATCCCTATCCCAGCCATCATTCCTAGGTTCAATGCTCAAAACATTGAGCTGAAACTAGCAGTCGTCGCTATGATCCTGAATAGTATCTTTGAGGGAAACTCCCCAGAAGAAAGTGCTTATCATCACCTAGATTCCTTTATATATATTTCTAAAGTCATCAAGATGAATAGGGCGCTTCAAGAAGAAATCTATTGCAAAGGATTCAACTTTTCTCTAAGAGATAAATCTCTATCATGGTACCTTGCTCTGTCTGACAAAAAAACCAATGTCTTGGCACCTATAGCTGACGCTTTGTCACCAAATTCTATTTGATAGAGAAGACTCTTTGAAAAAGGCACAAAATCACTGGCTTCATAAAAAAGCCTTGTGAAAACTTGTATGAAGCATTGAAAAGATTCTAGGAGTAGTAGAGGGATTTCCCTCGCCACAACTATGGTAAAGGATTTCTACTTACAACCTTCTAAAATAGGCTTACCTCTACTAAAACGACCTCACTAAATTTTGCTTAGGAAGTGATTTCCTAGGTAGGAACCCAAAGAAGACCATAAAGATAATTGACAATAGGTTTGCCCTACAAGCCAGTTTGGATTATGTTAGGGGGACATCCAAGAAGATATCTTATAAGGGTATTACTTCTGAGTCTAAGTCTTTGTAAACTATAACTACTCAAATTCAAAAGAAGCTTTGTATGTGAAACAATTGAAAGATTATGGAGGCAAAGGAAAGAATAAAGATGAAAATGTGATGAAGTGCATCACATGTGGAGAAGGGGGACATGGAATAGACAACTACATATATACTCAACTCGAAGAAGATTATGAAGAAGACAAAGAAGACACTAATAATGTCTCTTATGTCAACTTCAAGAGGCCATATCTTCCTGGTTTCTCCTATAGAAACAAGGACGATGTTGAAAATACTCACCAACTAAACAACCCACATAAAAGGTAGCCAGGCTTCTTTGTAGGCGATGGACCACCCATTTTCACTTGTAGCATGACTTATCCACAAAATAGGAATATCTACAAAGGAAATATCCAAAATCAAAATAGAAATTCATGCGGGACGAGTCAGGATCAAGGTTAGAACATAAACACTAATCAACAAGATTTAGTTTTTGAATTGTTTGAATTTGGAAAAGGGCAAGCATCTGTGAATGAGTAACTAAGCCAAAGTGATATTTACAACACTGGACTATTGAGCACAATGCAATCCCAGTTGGGTGATGTGATAGCTCAAATGGTTGGCATGCCAGTCCATGCTAAACAAATAGATCAGTAGCTTGCACAACTGTCGGCATTGACAAAGAACCCACAGGGGAGCATACCTTCAAATATTGAATATGCAAAAATGGCTACTATTAGATCGAGAAAAGTCCTAGAAGAATCAAAAGATAAGACTATTTTAGAAGGACACTCCAATTATCGAGTACCAACCTGAAACTATCATAGTATAAAAAGAACTTGAAGTAGAAGTTTTTACTAAGAAGAATAAGGAAAAGGATCAGGGTGAGGGAATGGAGAAAAAAAAGGAGAGGAAAATAGAACTAGCTAAAGAAATTTTAGCAGATTGGGATACTTACTCATCAAGGGTTCCTTTCCCATATAAGTTAATCAATTCTCACATGAAAAGGAGATATGAAAACTTTATGGAATTTTTGATGAAACTACACATAAATATTTTATTCCTGGATGCCATTGAAGAAATTCCAACATATGCAAATTTCTTCAAAGATCTGATTATGAAAAGAAGGCGAGGAGACCATGTTGAAATTATCAGGATAGCCAAAATGTTTAGTGCTTCCGTCCAAGCAAAGATGCCTTCCAAGAAGAAGGACTTGGGAAATTTGTTGTCCAATTCAATGTGGGAGATAATGAAGTAAGACAAGGCCTAGCCAATCTTGAAGCAAGTATTATCCTTATGCCTCTCACACTATCTCAGAGGCTAGGACTTTCTAACTTGGTCAAGATTATGATGCATATTTAACTAGCAGACTATTCTTTTATGAGACTGGTAGACATTATATATAGTAGATGTTCCTATCTGAGTGGGACACTTTTTCATATCATGTGTATAGTCGTGATAGACATAGTGCAATACTCAACATGTCCAATGATATTCGTAATACCATTCCTCTCCAATGGGGTAGCCTTGATAGACAATTAAGTAAGGATTATTATCACTATCAAAGTAGGGAATGATCATATTGATTTTCATGTGAAAGACTTCATGAGAGGACCATTTCTTTTTTATCCAGACTATGTCATGGATAGGTACAACCAGTTGTGTAAGGAATTTCAAAAGAAAAATGTTATAGTTCACTCACGTATGAGATCCCTAAAAAATCCTAGCCCATATATTGAAGATCCAAAAGTGGTCGAAATTCTCGACTATCTGAATCAACCAAAAGAAGATCCTAATAGTGAGGAAGATGCATCTTTTGAAACTGTGAAATTCACCTCACTAGAGAAAACTACGGAAGAAAAGTAAGAACCAAAGCCTAAGATGGAGTTGAAGAAACTCCCTGAACGATTAAAAATATGAATTTATTGACACTGAAGCACCAAAACCTAGATTAAAAATATGAATTTCTTTACAGATAACTAGCAAGAAAGATTGTTGAATGAGCTCAAGTTGAGAAGGAATGAAACATGATATTATTTAGAAGGCATAAAAAGCATGACACCAGCCATCTGCATGCAAAAAAAACACTTGGAAGTGAATTCCAAACCTCTAGCCCAACCTCAGAGAAAACTAAATCAAAACATCCAACATGTTGTCAATAAAGAAGTTATAAAACTTAGAGATGCGGGCATAATATACCCAATAATTGATAAAAATAGGGTGAGTCCCATACATGTAGTCCCTAAGAATGAAGGTATGATAATGGTGAAGGGAGAAAAAGGTGATGAAGTGGAAACATAGATAGTAACATGTTGGCAGATGTGCATTGATTATAGAAAGCTCAACACACAACCAAGAAGGCCCATTTCATGTTTCCTTTCGTAGACCATATTCTGGAACGCATAGCCCACCATTCATACTTCTGCTTTCTAGATGGATAACTGGAGTTTTACTAGGTTCCCATTCACCCAGACGACCAACAGGAGACCACCTTCACTTGTATCGGTGAACATATGCTTTTCAAAGAATGTCATTTGGCCTCCGCAACGCACCAGCAACCTTTCAAAAGGTGCATGATTTTGGTGTTTGCAGACTTTCTGAGAAGATATTGTGGAGGTATTCATGGACAATTTCTCTGTGTACAATGTTGAATTTGATAGATGTTGAAGAACCTATCCCATGTTTTGAAAAGATTTGAAGACAAACAATTAGTTATTAATTGGGAGATGCTATTTTATTGCAAGGAAGGTATAGTGCTTGGGCACAAAATCTCTAAGAAAGGAATTGAATTCGATCTAAATAAGGTGGAAGTAATTTCTAAGATTCCATCCCCTACATATGTGACATGGGTGAGAAGATTTGTAGGCCACACATGCTACAATAGGAGATTCATCAAGGACAATCCCAAGATCTTTATACCCATGTCAAATCTACTCGTCAAAGATGCCATGTTCAATTACAAGGATGAATGTCTTAAAGCTTTTGAAACCCTAAAAAGTTCTTTGACAACATCCCTGATTCTCTAGGATCCTGATTGGGAGCATCCATGTAAGATAATGTGTGATGTAAGTGACTACACCATTGGAGTTGTTCTTGGCCAAAAGAAAGACAAGAACCACCATGTTATTTACTATACAAGCAAAATGCTTGAGAAGCTCATGTAAATTTTTCTACCACAAAGAAAGAAATGCTTTTGATAGTGTTTCCCTTGGATAAGTTTAGATCATATTTGATAGGATCAAAAGTGAAAAGTTTATATAGCTCATGAATCTATTAAGTATCTCATGCATAAGAAAGATACCAAACCTAACATCCTATAGTAGGCACTGTTACTACAAGAGTTTGATCACAAGATTATAGATAAAAAGGGAAAGCGAATGTGGTAGCTTACCACTTTTCATGGATTGTTGGAGCCAATCATAACTCACTACCTGTATGTGACAACTACCTAGATGAAGTTCTGATGATGTCAAAGAGCATTGATACCAAGACACCACAGTTTGCTGATATATGTAATTACCTTTCTATCGACAACTGCCACCAGAAATCATTTACAACAACAAGAAGTTGTTCTTGGACCTGATGAACTGTTATTGGGATGACCAACTTTTGTTTTTAAGGTGTGATAACAATTTGTACCATTGATGCATTCTAGAAGACGAGGTGCCTCAAATCCTTCAAGAGTGCCACTCTTCACCTTATGGTGGGCATTTAGGCAGAGGGAGGACGAATGCTAAGATTCTACAACTAGCTTTTATTGGTCGACTCTATTTCAAGATGCACATGCCTATTTCAAAACCTAGAATGAGTGTCAGCTCACGGGAAATATATCCAGAAGGAACGAGATGTTATGTCTGATTGGATTGAATTTGGGATTTTTTATGTTTGGGGAATTGAGTATATGGGGCCCCTCCCGTATTTGAGAGGAAATCACTATTTCTTATTCGTTGTGGATTATGTCTCCAAATGGGTAAAACATATGCATACCCCCTCTTGTGATTCATAACATGTGATGATTTTGTTTGAAAAGATCATATTTCCCAACTACGGAGTTCCAAGTGCCATCATAAGTGATGGGGGTCCCTTTTTACAGAAAGACAGTTTGCAGCTCTACTGAAGTTATATGGAGTGATGCACAAATTTACCACCCCTTATCACCAGTAGATCTCAGTCTGGGTGGAGGTTTCCAATCAGTAGATTAAATAAATTCTACAAAATATAGTTGGGAGAACCAGAAAAGATTGGTCAATGATGCTTGATGATTCCCTATGGGCATATTGCACTGCCTAAAAAACTCATATAGGTTCCACTCCTTATTGGTTGATCTATGGAAAGGAATGCCATTTACCAGTTGAATTAGAGAACAAGGCCTTTTGGGAAATCAAATTCCTAAATATGGACCCAAAATTAGTAGTCAAGAAAAGGTTTTTACAATTTCAAGAACTAGATTAGATTAGCATCCATGTTTATGAAAACTCCAGGATTTATAAACAAAGAACCAAGATGCGGCATGAAGTTCACTTAAATAGAAAACATGTATCTGAAGGAAACAAGGTTCTTCTAACCAATTCAATGGTCTAACTTTTTCCTAGAAAATTGAAGTCAAGATGGTCAGGTCCATTTGTTGTGACAAAAATATACCCATTAGGGAAGATGGAAGTTTCTAGTGAAAATATAGGGACATTCCCTATGAATGGACATAGAGTGAATAAAGGTAAACTCTAGTGCTTTCACCCCTAGTAAATTTCCATGAGCAATATCACACATGTGACTATTATATGACTATATATTATTGCATAATTATATGGGAAATTACATGTGAATCCTCTTTGTTAACCTAATTGAGACATATTACCCTACAAACCCTATCTTATATAATTTGTTGACTTATTTGAGTGTTTCATCCAAAACTTGATCTGATGACAACACATGTATTGAGATTTTGATTTGAATGGCAATTCGAAACTCAGGCCATGGTTACCTGGAATCTGATGGGTGATAGGTTGTGGATATGGAGGGGGATGCAACACAGGGCCGCCGAAAGAGCCAAAGAGGATGGGAAACATATCGGTTTATCCCCTAGTCAAATCACATCCAGACCTGCACAAAGATTAGACCAAGATTTTAAACCAATGCTCATCCATTTGTCCCTATCCGTCATGGAATTTGTGAAATCTAAAGAAGAGAATGAAGCCTTCTAAAGTTTCCTCCACAACATATGTTGCTATGAATAACCTCTGCTCATGCTAATTGTAGGTTTGGATAAGTGTAAATGCTGATAAGGCTATTACAATGGAAAATGTTAAGAGTTGTTATCATTATAACAATCTGGAAAAATGTTGCTTTTGTTATATATTGGGCATGATATTTAATTTTCTATGGTATATCGACCATGAGATTTGTTACAAATATATGTATATTAGGTTAAGGACATGTTTCTGTTGTGACATGTTGAGTTTTTTGCTATGTTATACCCACAACGATTTGTGTTATAAAATAATACATTGATTAATTTAGGAAGCATTGATATGTTGTTATGGCTGTCCACAAGTGTTTTTATAAGAAAATTGTGTATTGAATGGGGTTTTGATCAAGGGACTGGTGTTATATAATGTTGGCCAGGAAACCCGTCAAAGATTTACTCATTAGGAGTAAATCTTGGATAGTCCTCAGATTGGGATTGTTCTTGAACATTTCATCTCACTTAGGATGTAAGTGTATAATGTGTATTGGGTTTTCAAGAAAATTTTGGCAGCATTTCCCCGTTTGTTCTCTAAGTACATATGTACTTGGGGAACAATGGGGAAATGGTTTCAAAATTTTCTTGAAAACCCAATATACATTATACACTTACTAGTGAGATTAGGTGTTTATGAATGGAATAGGTGGTACACATTTATTATATATAAGACCTTAAACCCTAAGGTTTTAACCATAAACCCTAATCTTTTAACCCTAGACCCTAATCTTGTTCTAATATATACTTGTTTTCTCTTTGATCATAGAATGGATAGATCATGGATATCCATTCCAAATCTCTGCACCCCAGAGTTTATTTCTGGTCTTGATCAGTTTATTAGATTTTTTGAGGAGCATTGCAAACAACCTGGAGATAGGTTCTGCTGTCCATGTAGGAATTGTGGTAACAACTTGAAAGTCAGCATTGGTGACGAAATCAAAAGTCATGTCATGTGCAACGGGATTGTACAAGGCTATACAAAATGGCACTGGCATGGAGAGATTTCAAATCTGAAATCAGTGGGTGTTGATAGCAGTGCTTATGTGGAAGAAGAAATTCCCTCCGATGACGTAGATGAGAACAAACCAGTTCCACTAGACATTGTTGACGCGATGTTGGATAGTTGTGGGGTAGAGCACACCGATCCACCTCCCATGTTTAGAAACATTGTGCATGATGTTGAGATACCGTTATACACAGGTTGTAAGTTGATGAAGCTTAGTGCTGTGTTGAGATTGTATAAGCTAAAATCTAACAATAGATGGAGCGACAAAAGCTTCACGTCATTGTTGTCTTTATTGAAAGAAATTCTTCCTAAAGGAAATGAGCTGCCAATCTCAAAATACAGGTTAAAGAAATTGTTGTGCCCCATGGGAATGGAGGCCAAGAAGATACACGCCTGCCCGAATGATTATGTATTATTTCAAAAGGATTATATGGATTTGAAAGATTGTCCCAAATGTGGAGCGTCAAGGTATAAATTGAAGACTTCGGGGGAGTCTAAAATTGGTTCTCCTGCCAAGGTGATGTGGTATCTACCTATAATACCACAGTTTCAATGCTTATTTTCCAATAAGATAGATGCGAAGAATTTGAGGTGGCATGCAGATGTTAAGAAAAATAATGATGGGATCCTACGACATGCATCTGATTCCCCACAGTGGAAGAAGATTGATTTTTTGTACCCTGAATTCGGTGAAGAAGTCAGGAATCTAAGACTTGGGCTTTGTACATATGGGATGAATCCATACAGGACATTGAGCAGCCAACATAGCACTTGGCCAGTTATGCTTGTTATATACAATCTTCCTCCCTGATTAATACGTTATGTTGTCATTGTTGATATCGGGCCCTAAAAAACCTGGAAATGATATCAGTGTTTATCTTGAACCTTTGATTGATGACTTGAAGAATCTTTGGGGTGAAGGTGTGATGACCTATGATGCTTCATGAAGAGAGACATTTTATTTGCACGCTATGTTGTTTTGCACTGTGAATGACTTTCCAGCATATGGGAATTTGTCTGGATATAGTGTCAAAGGATCTAAAGCGTGTCCTTTATGTGAAGAGAACACTAATTCAATACGACTAAAACACAGTGGCAAGACTTTATATCTTGTTCATCGAAGGTTTATTCCAAAATTCCATCCATATCGTAGGTTGTGCAATGCATTCAATGGACGGAATGAGGAACAAAGTGCACATAAACCTATACTAGGGGAGGATGTTTATGAAAGAGTAAAAGACTTTGCTAATGAATTTAGTAAGAGATCACAATGTACGATGGCCACACGGAGTGACAAATCTTTATTCAAGAAGAAGTCAATATTTTGGGATCTTCCTTATTGGAGTTCTTTGGTAGTTAGGCATTGTATTGATGTCATGCATGTTGAGAAAAATGTCTGTGATAGCGTCATCGATACTCTGTTGAATATACCAGGTAAGACTAAAGATGGGATAAAATCCAGAATGGACCTATGTGAAATGAGAATATGGACAAAATTAACAGATGTAGTTAGTAGCAATCGGAGAACATACTTAGCTCCCGCTTGTTACACGTTGTCGAGAAAGGAGAAGAAAGCTTTTTGTGAATGCTTGGTTAATGTTATGGTGCCACAGGGTTACTCATCCAACATCCGTACATTGGTATCAATGAAAGATCTGAAGTTGATAGGTCTTAAATGTCATGATTGTCTCACTCTAATGCAACAAATATTGCCCGTGGCAATTCGATCTATAATTCCGAAGCATGTAAGGTTTGCAATCACCAAACTTTGTTTCTTTTTCAACAGTCAGTGCAGCAAGTTATTGACCCTGATACTCTTGATAAATTGCAAAGAGAAGTGGTTGTCACCCTATGTCATCTTGAGATATATTTTCCTCCTTCGTTCTTTGATATCATGGTACATCTTGTTGTCCACTTGACTAGGGAAGTGAAAATGTTGGGACCAGTTTTCTTGCATTGGATGTATCCCTTTGAACGATACATGAGCATTTTTAAAGGTGATGTTCGAAACCATTATAGGCCTGAAGGGAGTATTATTGAGGGTTATGTGGCGAGAGAGGTTATGGATTTTTGCAATGACTTTCTGAGTGCTAATGAAACTCCTATTAATGACAAGAATATTGAGGAGCATTTTGGCAATGGAATTTTGGGATCACAGATGAAAGCAACCAGTCGCAAGTATTTGGAACAAGGTCACTTGTATATTTTACACAACATCGACGAAGTGAGTGCTTATATCGAGGAACATACCAATTTCATCAAGAGACAATATCCTCGAGCCAATTCAATGTGGCTTGCTAGAGAGCATAACAAAACATTTATTAAGTGGTTTGAAGATAAATTCTTACATCAACTATCTCAAACATCAGATAATCTTACTGAAACTATCAAATGCCTGACCTTTAAACCAAAATTGAAAGTTATGTCCTATGAAGGGTTTGACATAAATGGATTCTCATATTACACAAAGCGTCAATATGATAAAAGTTTTATCCAAAATAGTGGGGTCACCCTTCAAGCATCTTCAATGTTTTTTGCAAGAGCAAAGGATAAGAGTCCACGTGAAGCTAAAATGTCATATTACAGTGTCATTGAAGACATATGGGAGTTTGACTATGTAGATTTCAGAATTCCGCTCTTTAAATGTAATTGGGTTGATAACACCAAAGGAGTTATAGTGGATGAATTGGGTTTCACATTAGTTAACTTTGAAAAGATTGGTGAGAAGGGTGAACCATTCATATTGGCATCACAGGCGAAACAAGTATTTTATATCGATGATCCTGCAAATGATAAATGGTCGGTTGCTCTTCATGGTAAACGATAGTTCATTGAAGATCCTATAGATGAAGAAGAGTACTGTGATAAGTATGATGACTCCAGTCCATTCTCAGTTGGGTTGCCAACACCACCAAATATTGAAGCTAATGATGACTTGTATGTGCGCGGAGATCACAATGAAGGATTGTTAATTGATAAAAGATTGCAATATTAGAGGCATGCATGTTTATATTTTTTTATATGTTTTATTTTTCTTAATGTGAACTTTACAATGTGAACGTGAACTTTGCAATGTGAATTACTTTACAATGTGAATGTGAACTTTACAATGTGAATTATTTTACAATGTGAACTTTACAATGTGAATGTGAACTTTCAGATGGCTGAGCATTCTCCTGATGACCGTGCTGATGATTACCGTGAGGGAGAGCACATCAATGTACCACCTCACAATGTAAGTTTTAAAAATATATCCCTGAGGTTTCTATCTATATGTTCATTTATAGTTATATCATGTACATGTGTCTTTTTTGTCAAATTTTAGGTTGGTGATGTACCCCCTGAAGAAATTGGGGCACTTGATGAGCAGCAAATTTTTTTTGAGAAAGTGAGGGGCATCACAATGATGAACAAGTTACTACATCAAAGGGGCAATGGACCCAAACTGGCTGTGGATTTCGATCATGCAGGAAATCTAGTTGGAGTGAACCACAACTCATTTATTTCATATCTTGGGGTTCTTACTCGCAGCCATTGTAGTCCTATTTTTGAATCCTGGCATAAAGTTCCTAAGGGGAAGAACGACTTAATATGGAAGGAACTATGTGTGAGTTATTATTATTTGCAATTCTATTTTTTTAGATTACTCATTTTTAGGATACTAGTTAATAGCAATTCTATTTTGTAGAGTATATTTGATCTGGATGAAAATCTGCATCGTAAATGCATGATGCAACACTGTGGGAGGGTCCTAAGGAACTATAGGACAAATCTCACTTGAGATTACATACGCGATGTTGAGTAGAGGTTCTTGATTGATTTCCAATTCTAGACATTGATCACTTTTTGACTAATTCTACACTAATAATTTTTGTTTATTCTCTTTAAAAAATAAATTTAGGCAAAAGACAACCACTGAGCAATGGAACTACCTGGAAACCAAACACTGGGAGGACTTTGTTACCCAAAGAAAAATGAATGAATTCAAGGTATTAAGCGCCACTCCCAATTTAATTAATATACATTCTTATGTATTCACCTATTCAAGATTAACCTTTAGTGTTACTAACCAAATCAATGTGCTTACTAACAAAGCTATCAGCGATCCTCAAAGAGCAAGGCGTGCACTGAATGTGCATGACCACACAATGGGTCCAAGAGGCTATGCATGCGTTTGCCAAAGACTACAAGCTGAGTCTACTGCTCAGTCTACTGCAACTCAGGAGTCTTCTACTATTGGTCTCACATCTCTGCCTCGCCATGCTATGTGGATAGCTGGGAGGCAAAACAAGAAGGGAGATATAATGAATCCTGCAACTGCTGAGGCGGCTGCAAAAATGGTAAAATTCAACTCTTAGAGCAATCGATCAATGTTGATTATTGTTATGTTTACTTACAAAGTTCTATTGATGAAGATTAGCGGGAGCTGCAAGAGCAGAGGAAGGAAGGCAAGTTCATCCCTAAGGGCACAAGGGATGAATTGACAGTTGCTCTGGGTAACCCAGAGAATCTTGGACGTGTTAGGGGTGCAGGTGATGGTGTGGGAATCAGAGCATTCTTTGGGCCATCCCAACGCAAACATGTCCCAAAATCGGGAATTTCACAAGTTGAGGTAACCTAATCTTTTTTTAGAATGTTATTGTGAAAGAGAATTCAATAATTGACAATGTTTCTTTTTTCATGTATAGGTAGATGAATTAATTGAGAGGAAAGTCCAAGAAGAAATGGTGATGTGGCAGGCGTATCAGACGACCACTCAAACAGTACTTGTTATATGTCACGGTTCTATTACTCCTACTGCAGAGGTTGGGAGTAATCCTGTTGACCCACCACCTAGCACATCCTCGGTATGTATTTTTATGACATAGTAGCTAGTCTTTTCAAGATGATATGTTTATGTATATATGTATATAACATTCTGTAGGTAAATTTGTAAGGGTTGAAGCCATTCCATCTAAAAAGTAAAGAATATATCGTTGCAGAGGCACATGCTTACCCAGACCTTCCAGGGGAGATGTTTCATGGGACTCCAGTACCAGCTGGTGTAGTTCGTGTGAGCCCGATACATATACTCCCCGGTTGGAGAGATCTTCAACTGCCATATGCGCATCCAGATTCTGAAATGTTTGGTGAGGCAGAAGGCAGAGTGATAATGTTGCCGAAAAAGGATGTCGTCTATACCAATATTGTATGGTAAATTTACATTACGTTAATTTGTTAGTGTGTATATATGAGTCAATTGATCTAAAATTATATATACAGGTCAAAAATATGACACCCGCTACTCTCGGCCTCCACGCCCACCTCCTCAACTACCAAGTTGGCTTCCAAGGGACCTACACGTCTCGTTAGGTCCTATATGTAGGGGTATGACAGTATGGATCGGCGAACATGATCGAAATTGCCCTATAAATGTTACAATTCCAGAGGATGACGTAGGTCAATCATACAATAACAATCTATTTATACAAGTTTTGCATATGTATTAATGCATAGGTATTAATGCAGGTCAATCATACGAAAACAAGCTATTTGTACAAGATATTTTGGAGTTGTTTCATTATGATTGGCTGAACACATCTATGATAGAGGTGCGGATATGGTGAGATCTTGTTTATACATCGATATACCTTGTTTTATATATGGTGATCTGGTTTCTTATATATTAATTCTTACATAATAAATGTTTTATAGCCACTTACACATGATATGTACAGATTTTGCATTTTCCCATGTGGGATTTTTGGTTCCATCTTTGATTAGTCTTGTATATATAGACCCTTCTTCATTTACTTCATATTGTTGTGATGCTTTTGAATATTTTGGTAAAAATAAGAAGATGATGATAATAGCTCCATTCAATGTCGAGTAAGTTTACTTTGCTTATAATTTGGACTTAAGAAAATTACATTTTTATTGTGGATTTTGAGTTATTAATTTTTAACTTTTTTACCTATAGTGGTAGGCATTGGGAGTTACTAGTTATTGTCCCCAAGACGTTCACTGTCTATTATCTAGATCTTAAGGGGAATGAATTTAATACATCATATGGACATGCAATGAAAAGGCTATTATTCTCATGAGAAATATTTCATATTTTATATCCATTAACATCTATTATTACATTACTATTTAATTATGCAATTTAATGTGTTACATTAACATGTAGGGCTTTACAAGAGTTCAAAAAAGCTAGAGGAAAGGTCCCCAGGAAAAAGAATCAGCCACTAGTTTGGGAGAATGTGAAAGTAATTTCCTGACTCCAATGTATATATTATTTATGTGAATTATGCTTATTTGTATTTTTGAATATTTTGTATGTTTCAATTTATAGTGTGCTACACAAGACAACGGTTGGGCATGTGCCTACTATGTGATGTGATTTATGGACCTAATCATCAAATATGTCATAATGGAAATCAATACTATACATCAGGTATTATATATAGTCTCATTAGATAATATGAGATATATCAATCTTATTATATATTATTAATTATATATATGTCATTCTCTTTGCAGGTGTTTAAAACTGACTTCAGCACATGTGGAAAATTATTAGATGTACATACTCCCTATATGAGGGAGGAATTAGATGTTGTAAGAGAAGAATGGGCAAAATCCCTACAAAGAGTGGGAATTTTTAAATATATTGTGGATAATAATGATGACAATGATGACGATGATGAATAAAGAATGATATTTCTAAACTTTGTTCTCATAATGATTTTTGTGTGAATGTGAATGACTTTTTTTTATTTGTCATATGTGTGAATGTGAATGACTTTTTTTGATCAATACATGAATGTCTGAATGTGAAAATAGACGAAATGAATGGAACTAAATGTGAATGTAAATGACATTGCATGTTTGTACATGAATCTGATCAATACATGTGTCTGAATATGAATGATTTTGTAGGTTTGTGGCATGTTGTTGGCTGATATCAATGGATGTTGTAAACTTGTAGTTTAGAATTGAACTGTAGGTTCTGCATCCTGCGACCAGCCATACAGCAGGCCTGCAAACTGATAAGAAAAAAAATCAGAACATAGGCGTCAGTTATTTGTATAAAACCGACACCAAAGACATACGACGTCGGTTATTAGCAAAAAAACCGACGTCTCTTCCATGGATGGCATCAGTTATCAGTAAGAACCAACGCTTATTGTGGCCTAGCACAGTCGTGCTGCCAGGGATATGGCATCGGTTATTGTTTAATAACTGACATGTTTAACCATGATATAGTGTCAGTGTTCTATACTAACCGACGCTAATAGTTTCCTTGCTGGCGCATTTTCAGTGGCGGGAAGGGTTATGGCGTTGGTATTTGTTTAATAACTGACATCTTTAATAGTGATATAGTTTTGGCTTTCATTAAGAACCGACGCCTATAGTTCCCTTGCTGGCACATTTTTCAGTGGCGGGAAGGATTATGGCGTCAGTTAGAAACCGACGTTGAAGGTGTCGACTTTTAGTGGCGCCCACTTGGGTGTCACTTGAAAACCGACGCTAAAGAATCTAAATAACTGACGCCAAAAGCCTTTTCTGTAGTAGTGTAGAGCTTCTTGGGAGGCAACCCAAGGGTCTCTTAACATGTTTTCTTGAATTCTAGTTTGTTTTTTTTCTCAGTATCAAGATTTTACTAATTTCTATCCTAGGTTTTATTTAACTACCACTAGGTTGCCTTAGTTTCTTAATTTCTAGTGTACATAGAATAAGATTAGCGAGAATCTAAGACCTTTGTGTCTAATGCAGGGATCATCGATTAATGAAAATATCATTGCATTCAACCTTAGTCAAGCCATTGATTTCTTGCAGACCATCCATTGAGTTCTCAAGGTTCTGTGGAACTAGCAAGAGATGATGGCTAGACCATCAGAGTTCCATAAATCTATTTAGCCATCGGGTTTCAAAGCCTAGTATAACCATTAGAAGGCTAAGGCCAAGCCAGTAGATCCATTAAAACAAGCATTCGAACCATCGGATGATGAGCTCAGCTTAACCATCAAATCCGCCAACTTAGTGAATCCATAAGATGAATTTGCTCTTGTTAAATTATCAAAAGAAATGCATCCCGTGAAACCATCAGAAGAAGTAGGACCTCCGTCCATCAGATCACATTTTCCGTTGACCCATCAAAAGGATCACACACTGACAACCATCATATGATTAAAGTAAGAGAACTATCAAGACATCAGATCATCTATACAACCTGGCCATGAGAGAGTGTAATCTATCCATCCATTAGGTCACGAGGTCTGTTGTTCCATCAAAACTGTAGGATATCTAAACCATCAAAACAGTGCACACATTGTGAACTATCAGAAGGCATAACACTAGATTTGATGGTCACATAAGACCCACGTCTATCGAACACCTTCTATAAAAGCAAAAATGGGGAAGGGGAAAGTACATTATACAGTTCTACAGAGGCATTACACCCTAGCACCTAATCCTCTAGAGCTAAGGAAATTAAGCTAACTACTCAAGAGAGCATCAGAAGACATAGGCTACAACCTTCAACCATCGAAAGCCAAGAAAACTAGAAAAGGGTCTATTTAGCACGTGTAAAACACACAAACCTCAGTGGGATGATTGTTATGGCATAATGGGATTCTAGCCCTGATTATCAAGGGACCCAGACAGCCTGTCGGTGAAGCTGAAGCAACACAGAGCCAGCTGACGACATCGGTGATCGGTAAACGCCCCTATTTCACCTTTTATTTCAGTTTTCCCACTGACTAGTTGTCTTCATATTTCCCCTAGATTGATAACATCACTTCGACAAACCTCCGTCGTCTTCATCCTCCTAAAAGCCCTTCTTCCCTTTTTGGCTTCAGTTGTAAAGATTTAGAGTACCATTGGTTCTTTTCACTCCTTCAGTAACCATCAGTTTTGTCTTATCCCGCTCTCCCTCTATGAACTAGTGCATACCAACACTTTGTAGTCCCTAAACCAAACCATATGATCATTGCCTTTATGCTAAAACCATTGGATTATTGATCCCACTTTTCACGAATAACCATCAGTTTGTGTTTTTCTATGTATCCATCAGTTGTCTTAACCTCTAGGTTAACCATTAGTTTCATGCTATCCACAACCCGTCGGATCACTAATTGCTACTGTCACGTGAAACCGTCGATTTACTCAGTTTCTTAACCAACCCTAGTAGAACCATTTATTTTCAATGTTCTTAAGTAAATCATTAGTTGTCTACCTCCTAAGTAAAACCATTTAGTGTTTAAGATTCCTTGGCAAACCATCAGTTTGCAACCTTATATTTAAACCAGTATAAGATTTGAATTTAGTTGTTGGCCTAACCCTACTAGAGATACACCAATATCAACATAGCAACCAATTATCAAAATGCCAAGTTATGCATGCAAAGAACAAGGCATCAACAATGGTCTGGTCAGTCAAGAAAGTGTGACCAGAAGAATTAGAGCCACCATGACTCAGGAAGAAATAGAAATATGAACGATTAAAAGATGAAGCAGTGGCTTAGGTGAAGCTCCATGGGGATCCTACCCTAGAAAGCATCAAAGCCAGGTCAGAAGCGGATATATTCATAGATATCTGAGCCAAATACTGAAGAATACTCTAGTCTAAATGAGTCTAGGTGGACTAAGACTTATGAATATACACCATCTATGGAAGTCTAGAACACCAAGAAAAGGAGTACATCAAGTTCTCCTCCCCGGGATAGGCCAATAGAAGTGACAAAGGCATCAACAGGGGACAATATCATAGAACAAATAGTTCTACATCTAGTAGTCCCCACCACTACCAATGTAGTTGCCAATAATATTCCACCAACAACAATTGTCATCTACAAGGAACAGTCTAACAAATAATTCCTACCTAGAGATGATGAACATATGGATTCTTGGGACCAGATTTTTGCAAACAAAACCTTTAAAGGTACAAGGTTTGGAGATGTGGGCACCATGGAAAGACTAGGGATTTATTAGAGGGTCAAGGAGAGTCATGAAAAGATAGGAATCTACAAAATATGGTTCTATAGGCACCTCTCTTACAATAAATTCACCCTAGAATTCATGTCATCTATAAAGAAGTTCCTATAATAAAAGAAGAAGTACAAGAGTGAAGGGGACATTACAAATTGGTAGTGTGAATTGTCAAGGAAGAATATGCATGTACTTACTGAGAAGTGACTCAATTCCATTTTCACTAACTCTAATTAACAACCAGAAAGAGATAATAGAGATAAAGGAGATATAGAAGTATGAGACTTTCTAATCGATCAGATGTGGGAGAACTTATCAGGAGAAAGCCGCTACTGCTCAGGGCAATCGAAAGCTGTTGTGATGCATTCTAGGTTCTTTTAGGTGGTGCACAAAATCTTTGCCAACATCATATTCTTTAGGACCGACATGGGGAACATGATCAGAATGGACCTGCACATTTTCTGGAGCATCATGGAAAGCAAATCAGTCAATAATGTACACATACTAATTGTAAGGCTAGCAACAATAATCAAACTGAAAGGCTCTCCTGACTTCTGCATGGGAGGCCTCATCACATATATTGACCACAGTCTTGGCTACCCCAGTGAACTAATTTCCATCCTTAGATCTTTTGGGGATATCCTAGTTGATGCCAATTACCTAACCAACATTAACGTATTGAAAAGGTAGAAGCTAAAATATTGCTACCAATTCAGTAGGTCCAATGACTTTCTACCCCTCCCTAAAATGTGCTATTACGATTATGACAAGCTTATATTCGGGGAAGATGAAATGCTAAATATGAAAGATGGAGGAAACCTCCCCCCCATCTATGAAAGAATAAACATTTATTGAGTAGTAGAGAAAGTAGACTGAAGACATGAATGCAAAGAACCCACATAAAAAAGAGTAATATTACGTCTACCAAAGAAAATGGGGACCAAAATAAAGAACAAGAAATCCCCCACACTCGAGGCAGTCAACCAAGAAACTAAAGAAACAAAACCTATGATTATTACACCAGCCATTATTATCCCCAAGAGATTTGGGGGAGTATAGGTTGAGCCTCCAACAACTATCCCTGATGTTAATGTCCCAGATGGCTGGTACAAGCACTATAACTTATTTAAGAAATGTTATACCAAAAACACCTATGGAACCAGAGCAGGAGGAGGCCAGAGACCCTCCCTCAAATGTGAGTATGGTATCCCACCACACTATCCCTAAGGAAGTAGGAAATAATGTCATAGCTGATATAGCAACCGACTAGGGAGTCGATGCAGAAACAATGGATATGACGAGAAATGAACACATACCAATCAACGTATCCAAAATGGAGATTGGAGAGAAAGACATGGTAGAAAAAGAGTAGCCCCAGATGAGCTAAGAATGTGAACAAAGTCTAAATATGAGTAGGGGCAATGATGTGTCTATAAAGACAAGGGAAGTGGAGTAGGACTCAAGCTCATGAATTTGTAAAGTGCAACCACGACGAGCTCATGTCACAATTAAATTTATGGATATAGGCAAGAGATTGATGACCTCAGTGATATCGCCTCTAACTCTACATTAAATAGTAAAAACTTAACTTCAAACATGTCTAAACTAACTATATAGGTGCAGAAAACAATGAGGTACATACAGGCATTGTTGACACTGCCACAACAAATGCAGCTTTTGGCTACAAATCAAGTGCAGGTCGTGGAAGCTTTAAGGGGAATGACTAAAGAGATAGCCCTACTTCTCTAATAAAAGGATGACATGGTGAGAGAGAATGAGCCAAAGGAAATAAGTGCAATGAGGCACCTACACAATCACCTTCCTCCAAAGAAGGAACATCAAAACCAAAAAGAATCACTAACAAGGAGGCATGGTCACCTGCAACTGATGTGGAACTAAAAGAGAACATGTTGTTCGCCAAGCTATAGAGTGGTTGAGCTGAACCACCCCCAGAGCAAGAGATGATATTAGAGAAATCTACTAGATTGGGAGTTGAAGGCTCTATTAGAAACATGGAAATGCATGCTGGGAAAGATAGTGAAGAAAATTCACTGGACACACCAGGGAATTCCATCAACAAACACCGAAACGAGGAGATCATTGAGAAGGGAGATGAGGATTTCCCAGACATTCATGCACAAGTCATCCCCATCGAAACAATCAAAGAAACTGACAAGAATGACATCATTCTTGAATTGGAAGAGTAATGGGAGGAAATATGAGAAACCACTATGGATATGATTGACATGTTGAATTCCTTATTTTTTTATACACTCCACCACCTTCAATCGACTGTGAACAATTTGTCAACATATTACTTTTAGACGAAGCAGTTGAAGGAAGAGTACATCCCAATCTTTTTGAGATGGAAATGGAGGGAAAAATCATTGAGCGGGATCAGGGAAACATTCACTAGATACTTGATAACAATCCAATGAAATCAAACAACCAAGTGATCCCCAGACCACCATCAGTAAATGACATAAACTGTGCAGCATTGTCACTACTACCATGCAAAATCCAAGATATGGACATGACATCAGTGTTAGGGATGTTACTCTGTGACATCCATGTTCTGGATTACATCCTTAGTGATGATAATCTAAGAGAAGATTTCATCTACAAAAAAAATAGATACCTCTTGAAAAGACAACAACCCATTTTCATATTAACCATCTAATGAAGGATTACTTGGATGATTTCATGCTTAACTAAATTGATCATCATTTAATCATGAGTTAATGATGGTAGTCTCATTATGATTCATGAAACCTAATGAAATACTTTAATCATGATTTTAGTTTGAATAATTAGGGTTTTTGAATTTAAAACCCTAATCAGTCAAACTAGGGTTCACTATATATATATATATATATATATATATATATAGAATTTAACAAGTATAGTGGTTCACTAAATGATTTTTTGTATTCTATATACATCTCTTATAGTTGATACTTTTGTATAGTTTGGGTAACTCAATCATTAGTGTTCTTGCAAAATATGAGAATTTTTAGATAATTCTATGACATGTTTGTTGGCCAAGATTCCCCAGAATAAACTCATTCGACCATGCATTCAGGCTGAAAATAGTAGTTTGGTATTTGAATTTTATCATTTTATCGGTAGATACAATTGATCCAAAAATTCAGTTGTAGTTAGGAAACTTCATTTTAGACATCCTCTTATATTTTCGTAATTTTTGGATGATTTATGAGTTCTATAGAGTGTGGTGTCAGCCAAGTTTATTAATAGTAACAACTCGTCTGACCATGCTGCAGACTGCAGTATAGCAATGTAGTATTTGATTTTTATTTATTTATTGGAAATCTTAATGACTTCAATTCTAACTGGATTTGTAAAATTCCATCTCCCATAACATGATAAATTTTCATAATTTTTGGAGGAGGTTTGACCAATTAAATAAATTATTTTTAGTAACATATTTTATGACAGAATAATCTATTGGAATAAAACAAATTGTAAAGTTGGGTCAATTTTCAATTCACCCAAGTACCTTAATTGAACTATATGAGTAACCTAGCACCCGAGGAGATCTCATATTTCATGATCCATTCTAGAGAAATGAAATTCTACATAAACTGGGGAGCTAGGGTTTTGAGAGGAGAAAGTGGAGGAGATGTTAACCTTGGGTTTCACCACTGAGAAATGATGAAATCAAGTAAGTTTAGCTTCTTTATGTAGTATTTCATGGTGAATATTCTCTCACATGTCAGGATTCCAACCCTCCTCTAATGTAATTCTAAATTATATCAAATATCCCTATTTTCTCACTCTTTCTCTCCTATTCTCCATTTCTAGGGTTTCCGAGTTGAGAGGAGGAATAAATGAATTCACTTGCCAGAGTTTGATTGGATTTCTAAAAGTTCAGAGTTTGACCTACGTTTTGAGGATAGGTGAGTATATATATCCCCATTAAGCTTTGTAATCATGTTGAAAGCCTAATTTTGTCTATATAAAATAATCAATATCATTGTTGGTACATGTATGCAAGTGGGTAATCAATCAGTATGATTTTAAGAAACTAAAAGCTACTGATTTAGATCATTTCTCTTTGATTTGTATTTTCCTAGATCATGGTCTATTGATTCAAGCTTCAAGAAAAAACCCATGGACATAGTATTGTGTTTTTTATATATAATATTTCCTAGAATTAACCTATTGAATGATATGCTTAGAAATTGAGTTGACGTGTATCGTATTTGAATTGTTTTAAAACGAATTACATAAGTGTATTATTTAATATTAATCAAATTGAACATGATATATACATAAGTATCAGTATGAGGTGAAAATAACCCTTGTTTTTTGTTTGTGTTGAGGGACTGAATCAAAAGAGCCATTGAAATAATCTATACTAGTGATTGATAAATAAAATATGTGGAAATGGAAACTAGGGTTTCCATGTATGTGAATATCCATAATGAACCCCTATGCACCAATATGAGATTAATGAATTATGTGATTATTATGGTGTGTTGAACTAAGATGACTTCTTAAACCCCAGAAATTTAGTATTGAGATGAGTATTTGAGATAAATCTCAATATTGTATATTATATTATAAATGTGATGAAATTCTCCATTGTAGGCATTATTACTTCATTTTAAGGTGATATGCCTTGTTGAAATGATATAAGCTTAATGAATGTATTCTAGTATGACATATAGAATATGAGAAAACCCCACATGAATGCTAGACTTTTATACAAGTCACTTAATGATGAATCAAGAGATGAATAAAAACTAAAGAGTAAGAAGACGAAACCCTAATATGTGGTAACTTATAATTTGAGAGTTCAATAAGGAATGGAAGGATTGAATTTTTTTGCCAAAATGCCATTATGAATCAAATAACATGGTATATGTATCTAGATGCAAAACAAGGAATGGACAAGGGTGATATGAATTGTGATGATATGTAATGAATAAAATATTAATAAAACAAGTATGAGAAAGTCTTTATCTTTTTATATTATATCTCAGTTGCCCTAATATGAATAGAATACACTAAAATCAGACTAAAAAGGATATCAACGGGAGACAATACCTTATGCTTTTAGTAATTTTAAAATGTTATGTACAAGAGTAACAGTGAATATGAAATGAAAGAAGTTGATACTAATGAATATGAGATGAAAGAAAAGTGATGAAAACTAGTAGATGGATCTAAGAACCTAACACTAATGCAAAAACAATGACCTATGTAATGCTAATGAGTAGTCAACTCAAATGAGGGATCAAGGAATGCATATGAGTATAGTTTAATTTAGTTACTTGATGAATGTTAAAGTATATGAATTGGTTTATAAGAATATGCTCTTGGTAGTAAATGTATGATATGATACTTGTATTATGAGAATATCATTCTCTAATGAATTTCTAATGGGATCCTTTATGTGTTGAATAGTAGCCCTAACAAAAGAGTGGTAAATTGTAAGAGAGGATTATTCAATGTGTTATTGCTCATTTATGCTTTGAGATTTATTCATATGTATATAAATCAAATGGAATAAGTATATGTTTCATGATGAACCTATTCTAAGTAAGATAAATGACATGAGATGGCTATATGCTTATATTGGTTCTAGTTCTAATTTCTCTTTTAATACTTTACAAGAATTCTGATATGAAATGAATTGTTAAGAACTATGTTTAGGTTGAATTTAACATGCACTAAATACATTTAAGAAACCCTGATATGGGCAAATGATTGACAATGAGATTATGTCTCGGGATGAAGACCCATTGATGATGATTGCTATGAGATGATGTGAAAATTGAAAGAGTCATATGTGTTGCAGACTATGGATTTGTTATGCTTTTTGTTTTCATTGTCTTTTTTATAAGCCTAATCTTCTTTATATCATTCTAGTTATGTGAGAATATACACATATGGTACATGATGTTTTGAATTCAATGAAGATGAGTAAAAGAGATTTAATAACAAGTGAAATGATGATACATCTAGTTACGTGCCCTAAATACCATGAGTTTCCCTTGAGGTCCACATTGGGAAATTAAACGGATCCCCCTATAGTAATTGATGTATTATGAGAAGGATCTCCAAAGTGTGGATCAAAACCTTAAAGGTTAAACCACCATGATTTAGGAGTGAGTCATTTGGAGTGGATCTGGCCCTAATCCTTGTTGTGAAAGTGTATGTCCATGAGTAATAGACTCTGATGGAATGAAATATGTGAAAGATGAAAATATGAGAAATGATGTGATATGTGATATATTGTTTTATTGAGTCCTATATCATGTGCCTGAGATGAGGTTGTGAGCCTCTTTAGGCAACCCTGGGGTTTCCAGGGTATGTTGTTGATATCTTTGGGTGGTCGGGTAAACCCTAAGATAGTGATGGTGAGTCATTGACACGAGAATTAGGTGCGGCGACTTCTACTTGGTGAGGTACAAGACAAGTAGTTTCAGGGCAAATGAATAAAAGATGACAAGCTATGTGGAATTTGGTTTTAATATTTGTTACATCCTTGTATTGTTAGATAATAATTTTCCATTGTTGATTACATTTCCTGTTGTGGAAAATAATCATTCTATTATAGAGATTATCTATTTCATATTTTGATCTATCTTGTTGACAAGTAGTAAATGTTTTGATTAATATCCACTCTAAATATGATTTGAATTGTTTGTAATATGATGGTACTATTTGGTAGACATTTTTAATGTGTACTTCATCTTTAGGACTATAGGATGTGTTCCTGGTCTGGCTGGTGGAGTATCATAAAGATGATGTTATTGTTATGTAATTATTCAAAGTTCTTAGATCTTGACTAGTTACTCATGTAGAAGGATTTTTAATTTGAAATAAGAAGTATCTACTGATTTGTTCATAGACATACTCTAAAACTTGTTAAAATTTATATCTATTTTAAGGTATTTACCTTATCTGTTTGATTAGATTACCATTATAAACTAGATTTGACTTATGTTAGAACTATCTGCTAGACCTTTCAATATCTACAAGTATCTTTTAAGTTCATTATACTTAATATGATGTTGATGCATGTACCTAGCTTGAGTGGGAGGTATCCACTCACTTGGACTCTATATGAGTCACATGAGGTTGTTTCAAATGTTTTTAGAAATAATGCTATCTAGAGGAGAGGTCATGATAAAGAAGATATAAATAGAAGGATAATCCAAATAGAATAGAATGTCCATGTACACTATTTTCTAGGATGGGTAGCATATTGAGTATATTCTTTCATGTACATGTATTTGATGTAAACTGAAATGTATGTGAGAAGTAAGATTTGATTCTTGTTTTGATGGATTTGAATAATATTTGTGTTAACTTATTGTGATGTCCTTGATGTGACATTGGTTTATGAAAATCGTGAAGATAGAAAAAGGGAAAATTTATCTATGATTTTTGTATAATGTGTTAATCATGTTTGTTTGGAATTATTTTCTTGTTTCATAATTTGAGTTTAGGTTTAGGGGTTCTATAATGGTTGGAAATTGTGCAAATGAAAAGAAAGGTCTCGACACTTTCAACATAAGGAAAATATAGGTAGGGTATTCTTGAAGGACCTGTGCGAAACTATAATTGAAGAATTCATGTACATAGATAAAATAGGCCCCTATTCAATGCCACATCAACTCTAGCCGCTCAACTCTTCAAAGAAAATCATGATGCACCCTTGGTTGAAGAGATGCAAAACACCCTGCAAAAGATGAAGAAACTATAGTTCATAACTCTATAATTTAAGGACTTCAACCACTAGCTTCTAACCATGGTCGATCTTTCTACAATGTGGGTCATTACTTACAACTATAGTGTAAAGGGCGTACCATGTGGAAGGATGATGAGATAAAGTTGATTTTTCTCTAATTTTGAGGATGAAATATCTTTTAAGGTGTGTAGGATGTGATGGAGTGGACTTTTGGATCCCTATGTTCATTCCTTTTTGAGGTATTTTATTTAGTGATAAAACAATAAAATTTTAACACCAAATTGTGTACAAGGTAGATTGATTTGTGAGGAACATATGGTTACAATTTGGTGGCAATTGGAAATTCCTAGAAGTAGTTATGTATGCTTTAATGTTATAAAATAATGTGTATATTTGATGATTTATAGACCAAAGTTTTATAGCATGAGCCTAAGTTAACCTGTATAACACACCCCTTTGGTTTAGGGTAGATTGTGTGGACAATCCTGACCCTTCATGTCTTATCTAGTGTCGAAGGCCTTCTAATAGTTTATCTCATGGATTAACTGGGTGAAGGGGACTTGTTTTGAGCCTAACTACGCCTGGATCGTCCCCTTCACAGTGATTTTACAAGGAAAGGAGTCGTGAGCTGCCTTGATGCCAAGTTTGTTTGACATGATGCAATAGGTAGTTTTTACCCTATGGGTGGCTTTGGCTTGATCGTGTCTACCCCATGACCCCTCATCAATATCTTTAGGAGACTAAAGGAAGAGAACGAGACCCTCCAGACTACATTCTCTCCATTGCTAGTAGTAGAAGAACTAAGAGGTAGAAGAATGACGAATATGAGGTATGGGAGGGAGAGACCTAACAAATGAAATGTTTCATGAAGTTAAGAAAGGAGGTGTCACAAATCTTCTTGAGCCTCTAGACTTGATTCGGTAGTAGTCGAAGATGTTACCCCCTTTTCTACTGTAGTAGTAGAGAACATGGGTGGCGGGCTCCTTGTAGGCGAAGTTTTGAAGTCATGTCCCTATTCCATAGAAGCTGAGAAGGACCACAAGGGTCTAGCAAACCCCTTGGCATCTTGATCAATGGGAGATAAAGACCTGAAGGTTGACCAACTTCTCGTCGGAGTCATTCTCAAGGCAGCGGTGTTCTCACCTCAACCTAGAGATCTGGAGGGCGCCACAGGTTTCAAAGAAGTTGGAACCTCAGAGATTGAATTCGTGAGGGTTTTTGCATCATCAGTAGTGTGCAAGGAGCTAGGAATTGGCTATCATG
Source organism: Alisma plantago-aquatica (assembly GCA_963693085.1). Classification (NCBI taxonomy): domain Eukaryota; kingdom Viridiplantae; phylum Streptophyta; class Magnoliopsida; order Alismatales; family Alismataceae; genus Alisma; species Alisma plantago-aquatica. The sequence continues at coordinate 874,376,017 of OY856409.1, forward strand.
CCTCACCGAAGGTGGGCTAGGTGGTGGCGCATGCAGTAGAATAGGGAGCTGCACAAGGCGACTCGCGCGAGAAAGAACACAGAACTGGGAAAGAAATTAGAGGGGTTAAACTTGGTCCATGCACACGAACCACCAGAGAACCGAGCAACTCAGGCAAAGAGTTGTGCCTCTTCTTGGCCAGGTGGCGGTACCTGATTGGAGGGAAAAAGGTAAATCTTCAATAAATGACCAGATCATAGATAATTCCTAGTAATTAGCTCAGTTATCAGAAAATTGCAAATAAGGTACCAAAATTCTCGAAAAAATGAGTAGAATCACATGAAAGCATAATATTAGGTTTTTGATCCATTGAACTTAGTGATATCATTTATGTGGTGAAATGCTGATTTAGTAGAAAGCATAATATTAGGTTTTTGATCCATTGAACTTAGTGATATCATTTACGTGGTCAAATGATGATTTAGTGGATAATAAATATCAAACAATGGACTAATTTTTTAATAAAATGTCATTAAATCATAAATCATGTTAATAATCCATACAAGGTTAGTGATTATGATGTTGATGCACGAAATCATGTGATTTGTTTAGAATGGCTATCTAGGGCTAATAACCTTAAACAAAATGTAGTAAATACATTGATGGTCAATAAATGATGAAATTTACAGAATGTCCTAATATCTATAATTGGAAGCTAATATGTATTGTTGAGGTCATAATTATGCATATGAATCAGGTTACTTGTTAAATGATCCTAAAATGATGAGAAAACCCTAATACGACTAATGAATGTAACCTAAGTTAATATGTTCACATAACAATGTGACACATGGGTATATCTAGTTAATGAACCATAATTTGGAAAATGACATGAGTAATATTAATCTGATATAAGAATGAAAGTAATGATGCACATATCATAATGAACTAACTAAACTCTAATGGACATAACTGGGGTTAATGATGATGTGAACCTGATGATGGTACATGATCTTGTCTTAATCAGGGGTTTGACCAGGATATAGTTGACATCAGGAGTGTGGTGATTAGGTTTGTCTTTCTTGATCAAGGTACACCATTACCTCTTACTTGGCTTATTATACAATATGCTTGTGCTATGTGTAGTAAAATATTTGGCATATGGTATTGGATGATATGATTGTTCTTAAATGATATGTTGCTTGATTTTTTCCATATGTATGTCTATGTACACATCAAACATAATACATATGTTCCATTATATGAAAGCACTAAACTCTTTGGTAGTATAGTGCTTGGAAGTGACCTAACTCTTTGGTAGTCGGTCACATTGTACATATTATCTAACTCTTTGGTAGTAGATCATAAAGGTCTTCATCTTGAGCTCCTTGAGAGTCAAGAGAATAAATCAAAACCTTCAGCGGTCAATGCATGGATATATAATGGAAAATGTGCTTTCAATATGTGTTCTCTTTGTTAATGAACATCTTTGTAAAAGTATATGCTTTTCTTATATTTCTTTATACCTGCCAAGTATTAGTTTTATCTTATTTCCAATCTTAGTAATGAGAGGTATATAAAAGACACGTAGGCGTACTCAGTACAATATTCTTAAGAATTGTGTTGACATGTACCACATGTAATCTTCTGTTTAGGTTGTGGACATGTTCTCTTTAAGAACTATGGATAGATGAGACTTGTGTGGAGAGCTGATATACAGGTGGACCTATTGTCTTGAGATCCTGTAGTTTAGTGGTAGTACATGTATATGTAAAAGTTTGTTGTTCAATATGTAATATAAAATGTTATATCAGTTCATTATGTAATTATATGTTGAATGGTGAACATGTTATGTATGGTTTTATTATTGTACATGTGCATCTGTTACAGTTGTTTAATGGAAAATGTGCTTAAAATATGTGTTCTCTTTGTTAATGAACATATTTCTGCAAGTATGTGCTTTTCTTATATTTCTTTATACCTGCCAAGTATTAGTTTTATCTTATTTCCATGTTTAGTAATGAGAGGTATATAAAAGACACATAGGTGTACTCAGTACAATATTCTTGAATATTTTGCCGACTTGTACCACATATAATATTCTGTTTAGATTTTGGATATGTTCTCTTGAAGAACCATGGATATTTGAGAGTTGTGTGGCAAGCTGATGTACATGTGGACCTGTTGTCTTAAGATCATGTAGTTTAGTGGTAGTACATGTATATGTACAAGTTTGTTGTTCAATATGTAATATCAAATGTTATAACAATTCATTATGTAATTATATGTTGAATGGTGAACATGTGTTGTATGGTTTTATTATTGTTCATGTGCATGTGCTACAATTGTTTCCTTCTGACTTCCTCTAATTTTCTTCTTCTTAGCCTAGTGTGTGGTGTTTAAATTGGGATGCTCACTGAGGTGAGGTTTCAATTTGGACGTCACACATTAGATTAAGTTTTAGAAAATTTGGGGATGTCATAGGTGGTATCAGAGTATGAACAATAGAAAATCCTGACATTTGATCATTATGCAACTTGAAACTAAAGAACCTTGAACTTAAAACAAATCATTAGGGTTAGATTAGTCATCTTTTAGTGACTGGATCTGACCTAGCCTCTAGGTTAGCACCTAGATGTCTGAGAACTAGGTCTAGACTGGTGCTTATTGTATAGCAAGTCCTTAGATGTCATTCTTTCCTTATAGTGGAGCGGTACGGGGCGTTGCATTATTTGGAAATGACGTGAATCAAGGGAAGAGAAACCCTAGACATATGGTGCTCATTGTCTAGAGTAGCTATACTAGTCTACACCATGTTCTCACCCTTTTTACTAGTTTTCATGACATTGTACTCCCTTCTACATGTGGGAAACTCATTTTCTAGATTTGGTTTTTGGTTCTAATCAGATCGAACCATGATAGTTTTCTCTGACGCGTGTTTTATCAAAGAAAAACTATATAATGTTTTATTATATATGTAAGTATTACAAAAATGTGTCCCCACACATGTACAAGTAGGAGGTGATCATGCAACCTAAGTGAAAGTGAATGACATTAGTCTAGAAGAGAGAGTAGTTCTAGATTAGATGTCTAGAGCCTTGTTATAATATGTGATAGTTGGAATAGATGAAATAAGTTTTGATGATATGATGTAAGTCTTATACAGATGATATAAGATGGTTTATGATGATGTATGTTTGTCTTTATGGATTAAGGTTCAGTTTTGAGGATTTGAGATGAGTTTTTATGATATAAATATGTGTGCTTTACTAAGTTGAGATAGGCTAAGTTAAGACAAGTTTTGAGTAAGCACGAGCCTCAAGCTCTGTTACAAAGAAGGACCTCTAGTGTTGGGACCAGTTATAGGGTTCACTCGAGAGAGAGTGAGACCCATTGGGAGAAGCTCAGAGAACCTAAACTCCAATATATGAGAATGATGAGAAAAATGTGATATGATATGACCTAAATTGGAATACTCTTGAGTGAATGATGATGAATCCTCCATATTCATCCTCACAGTGACCAAGTATAGAGATTTTGTGCCTCGTATCGACTGATCTACCATTTTTTTGACTCACTTTAAGTATCTCTTCAGTTTCATGTAAATAGTGCTAATTACCCTAGTTTCCAATTTATTTGATCTCATCCTCCCCTACTCACATTCTCTCTCCTCCATAGATCATCCTCAACCATTGCCAACGGTCATGACCCCTACAGCTTTGACCCAAACAGTCTCAAGACCGTTTGAGCCCAAATGATCTCAAGACTGTTTGAACCCAAACAGTCTCAAGACCATTTGAGCCCATACGGTCTCAAGACCATTTGAACCCAAACAGTCTCAAGACCGTCTGAACCCAAATGGTCTCAAGACCGATTGAGCCCAAACGGTCCCAAGACTGATAGGCCAACAGAGACTGTTTGGAGTCTAACTCAATCATGTACAACAAATGATCAAGACCATGAAGTAGAGCCTCTATCACAGTCATGTTCAACGACCACAGCCGTGTTCCATTGTCTTCGCCATGACCGTGTGGTGAGGCCACGGCCATGGTGGATCATCCTTAGCACCTGAACTTTCTCACTCACCATGATTGTTGTGATCAGCCACGCCCATGCTCCATAACCCCAGCCACGACCGTGTTGTTATGCCACGGTCGTGGCGCACCACCATCAGAGCCTAGACCATAGCCTCACCATGACTATGTTGGCCCAACACGGTCGTGGTGCGCCGTCTCCTACCTCCAGTGACCTGCACCTCCTCCGAGCTGCACCTTGCCCTCTGCCTTGACCCTATTCTTCTAGCTCCACCTGCAAAACGTGAGGACCCCATATCCATCATCAACCTGGTGCTCTACAAGAACCTACAACACTAACCGAACGGCCCCTGCAAACACTCCAGGACTATTTGGACCTTTGCCTTCTTCTTCCTCTACCCTCTCCGTCCAACCTACAACCCTCATCCGTAGTACCCCAGCACCCGACGGTGCCTCTCTCCTCAACCTCATCGGCGGTGCAGCACCAGCCACAAAGCCCTCTTCCTTCGCCCTAAACCTACATCACCACCGAGAATACTGACTTCAGCAGCACTGCCGCCCGCCACTGCAACAACGGACATCGTTGCAGACCGTGCAGCGGCAAACGGTCTTCAAAGACCGTTTAGGCACGAGAAGGCGAGACCGTTTGGGCACGTGAGCGACGAACGTTGGACGCCCACAGAACGCAAAACTGAATGAAGCCCTAGACCGATAGGTGCTAGAGAACGCATGATCCCAAGACCGGTGGAGTGCACATGACTTAGAAAACCAAATAGAGCTATTGTTCCCAGGACCGTGTGAAGACCCTCTCAGTCTCAAGACCGAGAGGAGGACCGCAAGCACTGAAATCGTGAAAGGGAAACCGAAAGCTAAAGTCAAGAGAAGAGATATTTTTGGGAAATTTGCAGATCCAGTCCAAACCGTCCAAGACTCAGCTAGCCTATAAATAGAACTGCAAGGGTCCTTATTTGGACATCTATCTCACTACGGCCCAAGGTTGTCGGACTGGGACCAGAGCTAGAAGTCCAGAAGGCTGCTCCACTGCCAACCACTTCCACCATTGCTCTGCCATAGTTCCACCTCATTCTACTCATGTAATCCTGGAGGAAGACATGAGAATCGAGGCGGAGAGACGGACGTCATCGACCATGACGGAGGAGTCTCGGAGACTGCGACGATCTACACTGGGCTGTCACAGATCTACTCTTCTGCTCTGAAGATGCTTTCTATCTCTCTCTTCTCTTTCCTTATTTCTCCCTCTATGAGGAGCGAGTAGTTTCATCCACTAGGGCGCGGGGACTAGCCCCGCTGCCCATGTTTTGTAATCTTTACTAAAAGATGTTGTCTTTCTGATTCAATACTAAATCGTTTCATACATTCTTGAATATTGGCCGTGTTCTTGCATGCATCTTTTGTCTTTCATTGCAGTTTGTCTATGACCGCTTTTGGGACTCGAATACCGATTTAGTGTTGGTTTCTAGTGTACGTATCCACCGCACATCTGTTTCGGTATCTAGGAATGCTTCCCGAGGGATGGAGTAAACTCACCTCCATGGTTGCACTTCTGCACTATGAAATGGAATCAGTTGACGTACGGAAGTGCAACCTTGATAGGTCGAGGAACACATTCTGTGGAGGGAGTGGTGCAAGGTATTTGACCATTCATTCGGGAATGGCTGATATTGCAACACTCCCACATTTCTCATAGCTATTTCCTCGAAATAGGGATAGTCTATAAGGATACTAATCGAATTGATGATTGTCGCTCGCTTGTTAGTTTTTCGATACACGTTTCACGAAGTTGAGTAAGGTTCTCTCTTCGGAGACTACATCTCTTCATTGACACGTAGATATGTACCAAATGAGAGTTACTTAACCCGTGAAGGATGTGTGAATTACTCTTGTCCTACAAGACATCGGTATTGTATAATATCCATGTATCTCGCTTGCAAGTCTTGCTATGATTGGTACAGGTACAATACATGTGTAGTGGTGGTGAATACCCGCATCAGCCCAGTGATCCATCATCATTTGCTAATCTTAGATTTTAATCTTCAAACTAGTTTTTATTCTTGCCTTTGTTTTTGCATGTTTTAGGTTAAATAACTCATATCAAAACTTTTGGTATTAGATGATTAACTTAGATTGATACGAAATGAGAAAAAGACACTCAGATTCTTAACGTTTTCCTTTGGGTTCGATCCTAAATCTGTACTATGATAAGGCTTCCACACTCTTGTGGGGTTGGAGCATTTATCTAGCACCAGTTGTAGGTAAACCTAGAGAGAACATCAACTCCCTAGGGTTTTTGGTGCACATTAGGACTTCCATTGGAAGAATAATCTTTTGGTGTAAGTCTAAGTTCCATCAAAAAATGGTGTCGTTGTCGGGGACAATGGTGTAAGAATCGTCTTTTTCGAATTCCTCTTCGATTTAGGTTTCTCTAGGGTTTTCTTTTTTCTTTTCAAAAATCTAAAAAAAAAGTGAAGGACTTAATCTTGCATATCCTCTTGGATTTGAAGTGGTTGGTCAAGCTTAATAAACTCGTTCTTTGATTTCAGGTACCAACTCTCTTCAAAATGAAGCGGTCGACACCACCAACCGTTAGATGTCAACTATGTGGTGATTATTCTCATGCATCGATTTACTGCTTCAATGTCCCCCCTCTCTGCGTGATGGCTCTGCGTCAAATAATCGTGAATCGTATAGTTGGGAAACTCAAAGCAGCTTCTCAATACAACTATGGATATAACACAAGTTACAATCCATATCACCGTGGAGGCTACTACGAAAAACCAAACTATGGTGGATTTCAAGGCGTAGACTACAATGTAGGGGGGAACCTGAAAATAATGCAAATCAATACTATGCTGAGGAGGGAAATTATCAACATCAACCCAATGGGTGCAGCGAAGAGCTTTCTTATGGTGATCAACATACGTTAATGGAAGAACTACGTGCATTACAAACGTCGGTGGCTCAACTACTAGCCGATCAGACAGCCGCAACCAAGAAGTTGATAGCCGATCTTGATCAACTTACACAATTTGTCAATGCCTCTGACCAACATGTAGAACATCCACCAATTTCAACTAAGCACATCCCTAGACCACATATTGATTATGATGATGATTATGAAATCATGTCGGATATGCCTTCCAATGATTTTCAAATGTCAATGCAGGGTGAGGAATCATCCTCAGAGCTAATAACTGAACTCAAAGATGATTTCTCCAAAACATCACAATAGAAAGAATCATTTTCTGAGCCAAGGTCTGACTCACATAATGATTCCTGCACTATGCTCTTAGATGAAAGATTGAGTACCCAATATGGGGATTCTCTACAGTCAGGAGATCAATTGGAGATAAACTTCAACACTTACCTACCTTCTAACTTCATAGAACCAGATCCAACTATTGAGGAGCAATTAGCAATGATCGACTCCCTAAATGACAAAATCTCCTCAACTTCAGCTGTCTCATCAATGAAGTCCATAGAAGAAGGGTTTATGTCACAAGAACTCTACACTCCTTCACAGTTAGACTTAGAGGAATGTGTGACTGATTCAGATAAGGATATGTCCTTTATGCAAGAGAATCAAATGTCTCCATTTCTGGAATAAGATCCAAATTGTCGTTATGAAGAAATTTCTGATCATTCGGTTGATCTAGGAACAGACTTCGAGGATAGGACTGATCAAGATCTTGATTCAGAAATGGACCATACCACTGTCCCTGATGAAACAGAATCAAGGGAGGATGATGAGTCTCAAGGTGACAATACTATAACTCCTTTCCATGAGATAACATTACCAGAGCTATCACCTCTACAAGAAGTTCTGACGGAACCGATTCTTGAACAAGAGCATGATCTTTCTATTGAATCTCCTTCTAGTCACTTGAACGAGTTGATAGTGTGCTATGAAGAGAAACATAAACCATTTCTTGACTTTGGAGTAGATTACGATACTTCCGTAGACTCTCGTGATGAAAAAAAGGACTCGTGGGAGGACATCGAGCCACAAACTTGCCCTCTTATAGCAACTCATCCCTATGAAAAAGCTCCTCCTGAGCCACAACACATTCAAGAGAATGAGATACTTCCATTACCTGCACAAGGTTCCATTCTTCCTATAATAGCTCTTCCCGAGCACTCAATAGAATTGGAGGAGTACTATGAAGAAATGCTAGAACAACAACCTGGCTCAGAAATGGAGTATTCTAGTCCCAACTTTGAAGAAACAGAGTCATTGGGAGATTCTAGTCTTCAAAACATCTTTTCACGGACCAATCCCTCCCTTAAAGAGATATCATTGGAATCTCTACCTCTGAATCCCATGATTTCTTTAACTGAGCAAGAGTTCGTCCCACCATTCGAATCCTCTTCTAGTTACTTGGATGAATTAAGATTGTTCTATGAGGAAAATTTTGAACAAAATTCTAAAGAAACGAATGACGCTCTTATCAATTTCGACATTGATAAAGATGAGGATGCTTCTCACAATAACTCCTCTGATGAAGAACCGTCATCCTGGCTACCATATCCTACACATGAAAATCCAGGTGATGAAATGAAGCCTGAACCAGATCCGCCACCCGATCCAGGATATGAGGAAGTTCAAGTGGCCAACCCGCAATTAACTACTCTGCATGTTGGAGAAAGTAGTTTTACTTTAAATTTCGAGAGCGAGCCACAACTAGAGGACACAAATAAGCAATGCTTCGATTACTCACCTGGCCCCCCAGTCTCAATTGCTTATATTTCACCTCCCCCAATGATGGGGGAAGGACTCTGGATTCTTCTGGACGGACAAAGAGGTGAAAGAAATATGCATCCAAATCATCCAGAAAACCTGTTCGAGTTGCCACGACCACCCAGTCAACAGGTTGTTCAAGCCACTCCCTCACTCTCGGCATCGACTATCATGAGACATCTTTGTCAGACCTTCTTCCAACTACGAGGACCGCATGGTTAACACTGTGCAATCCTTCCCCTCCATCTCGAACCTAGTATTTGTTAAGAAATGAGCAAACTCATAAGTTCGAGGTGGAGGGTGGGTGGTATGACCCTCACTCCACCCTCTACCTTTACTGCTTTCTGTTTTTCTATTCTAAGTTCTTTTTCACAATTTTTCTGCTTTATCATTTTTCTTCTTAAAATAAAGCCTTTACCGAGTCGGATTTTGCTTTTTGAATCTATGGTCATCACCTCTTTTCGTTGCAAATCCATGGGAAACAAAGGCTTAAAACTAGCCGATAAATGATTTCATCTTGTATAGTCTATGAACCCTAATGTCATATCCTCCATAAGAATGATAAGCCTCAATAAGTCTGAGATAGATCAAATGCATCACACCTCTAACTGAATAATGGATCCGCTGTATGGAATTCTCATTTGAAGTTCTATCTTGTCACTTTTTGAGTAGAGTGTGATGGAGAAAAAGAACCTGTCATATGGAATCGCTAAGCAAACTACATTATGATCCGAACTCTCTTCTACACTTCTTCCTCCATCTTCATACCCCTCTGCTCACCAATCATGCCAAAGCCCTTAAGTTCAATGTGGCACGCCACACTCCTTTCTAGTGAAAACTAGAACTTTGTTGAACTCTAAGTTCGGTGTGGTGAACCATACCTCTGTCGAAATGTAAGTTCGGTGTGGTAAACCACACCTCTGTCAAACTATAAGTTCGGTGTGGTACACCACACCTCTTTTTCCACTACCACTTCTTCCATACCCCTCAATATATAACATGGGCGTATCACCTTCTCACTTTGATTTAAAGAGTACACCATGATTTTTGTGCACTTACCAAGATTGATGAAAAATCTACCCTGATTCCATAAAGAGGCCTGGTATCCCAAATATACAAAAAACCAAAAAATACCCTTTCTCCCAAGCCAAGTGAGAATGAATAAAAGCCAGAGTGTGAATAAAAACATGAGAGTTGTGCCCTGAATAAGGATTACCGATAAAGGTCTTGCCCGGTAGATACATTAGCTGCCCTCACAAAGGCAGATGTGTCACACTCGGTAGTGAGACCCTAAGGCTCCAAAAATGACCCCTTACCTCCTATGGAAGAGGTAAGCTAGCCAAAAGCCTTAAGCCAACCTACACACACTTATGAGTTACCTTTATAAAAAAAATCGGGTGTAAGGCTAAGTCAACCAGTAGTGTGCACAAAATATTCAAAGTGTCTTGATGAATTACCAATAATAAGAGTCTCGAGTCAATCAGAGGAGAGACTCTTATCTCTTGATCACACATCTTTTCTTTCCTTTTTTCATCGTATCAGCACCCCAATCGCCTCCATTTCAACCTTCCACTTGAAAACACATGTGACGATCATATGCATGTTTGTTGATTGTATGGGTCTTTTCAAAAGTCTCATAAAACTTTTAAACATGACTGATACAACAAAGAGTGAGAAGGATATACTTCAGTAAAGTGAACTCAGAAACTAGGATATCATAAGATGTATTCCGTGATCTAAGGAAGCCTTGACGCTATATCGATCTGAGCCACAAACAAAATTATGATATGACATAAGGATAAGGCAATCACGAGATGAACAATTTCATTGGCGACAGTTATATGTTTTCAGTTCCTCGGGACGAGTAACGCTTAAGTTTGGTGGGGTGATGAATCCTTCAGATCCATCCTCAGTCACCAATTCAAAGGATTTCAGATGTTTTTGCCCCAATTTTGTTTTGCCCCATTTTTTTTTGAAAAATTTTGACGTTTGCACGAATATCAGGTAATAACGATAGGAACAAACTTTTTGGTGACTATTTAAGGCTTTTCCGTTCCTTGGGACAAGCACCGCTTAAGTTTTTGTGGTGATGAATCCTCCAGATTCATGCTCACAGTCGCCAATTATAGAAATTTTGTGCCTCGTATCGACTGATCTACCATTGTTTTGACTCACTTTAAGTATCTCTTCAGTTTCATGTAAATAGAGCTAATTACCCTAGTTTCCAGTTTATTTGATCTCATCCTCCCCTACTTACATTCTCTCTCCTCCGCAGATCATCCTCAACCATTTCCAACGGTCATGACCCATACAGCTTTGACCCAAATGGTCTCAAGACCGTTTGAGCCCAAACGATCTCAAGACTGTTTGAAGCCAAACGGTCTCAAGACCGTTTGAGCCCAAATGATCTCAAGACCATTTGAACCCATACAGTCTCAAGACCGTTTGAGCCCATACGGTCTCAAGACCGTCTGAACCCAAATGGTCTCAAGTCCTATTGAGCCCAAACGGTCCAAAGACCGATAGGCCAGTAGAGACCGTTTGGAGTCTAACTCAAGCATGTGCAACAAATGATCAAGACCATGAAGCAGAGCCTCTTCCACAGCCGTGTTGAACGACCATGACCATTTTCCATTGTGTTTGCCATGACCGTATGGTGATGCCACGGTCGTGGTGGATCATCCTTAGCACTTGAACTTTCTCACTCGCCACGAGCGTTGTGATCAGCCACGCCCGTGCTCCATAGCCCCGACCACGACCGTGTTGTTACGCCACGGTCGTGGCGCACCACCATCAGAGCCTAGGCCATAGCCTCACCACGACCGTGTTGGCCCAACACGGCCGTGCACACCGTCTCCTACCTCTAGTGACCTGCACCTCCGCCGAGTTGCACCTTGCCCTCCGCCTTGACCCTATTCTTCTAGCTCCACCTGTAAAACGTGAGGACCCCATATCCATCGTTGACCTACTGCTCTGCGAGCACTTGCAACCCTAACCCTACAGTGCCTGCAAACACTCGAGGACCATTTCGACCTCTTCCTTCTTCTTCCTCTACCCTCTCCGTCCAACCTACAACCCTCATCCGTAGTACCCCTACACCCGGCGGTGCCGCGGTCCTCAACCTCATCGGCGGTGCAACACCAGCCACAACGCCCTCTTCCTTCTCCCTGAACTTGCATCACCGCTGAGCCTGCCGACTTCAGCAGCACCGCCGCCTAGCACTGCAACAACGGACGTTGTCGCAGACCCTACAGTGGCAAACGGTATTCAAAGACTGTTTGGGCATGAGAAGGCTAGACCGTTTGGGCGCGTGAGCGATGACTGTATGGGTAGGAGCGACGACCATTTGCACGCTCATAGAATGCAAAACCTAATGAAGCCCTAGACCGATAGGTGCTGGAGAATGCATGATCCCAAGAACGGTGGAGTCCACGTGACTGAGAAAACCGAATAGAGCTAACGTTCCCAGGACCGTGTGAAGACCCTCTCGGTCTCAAGACCGAGAGGAGGACCGCAAGCACTAAAACATCGAAAGGGAAACTGAAAGCTAAAGTCAAGAGAAGAGATATTTTTGGGAAATTTGCAGATCCAGTCCAAACCATCCAAGTCTCAGCTAGCCTATAAATAGAACTACAAGGGTCCTTATTTGGACATCTATCTCACTACGGCCCAAGGCTGCCGGACTGGGACCAGAGCTAGATGTCCAGAAGGGTACTCCACTACCAGCCCACTTCCACCATTGTTGTGCCATTGTTCCACCTCATTCTACTCGTGTAATCATGGAGGTAGACATGAGAATCGAGGTGGAGAGATGGACGTCATCGACCACGATGGAGCAGTCCCGGGGACTGTGACGATCTACACCGGGCTGTCACATATCTACTCTTCTGCTCCGACGATGCTTTCTTTCTCTCTCTTCTCTTTCCTTGTTGCTCCCTCTATGAGGAGCGAGTAGTTTCCTCCAGTGGGGCGTAGGGACTAGCCCCACTGCCCATGTTTTATAATCTGTACTAAAGGATGTTATCTTTCCGATTAAATACTAAATCGTTTCATACATGCTTGAATATTGGTCGCATTCTTGCATGCATCTTTTGTCTTTTGTTGCGGTTTGTCTATGACCGCTCTTGGGACTCGAATATCGATTTAGTGTTGGTTTCTGGTGTACGTATGCACTGCGCATCCATTTTGGTATCTAGGAACACTTCCTGAGGGATGGAGTAAACTCACCTCCATCGTTGTACTTCCGCATTATGAAATGGAATCAGTTGACGTATGGAAGTGCAACCTTGATAGATCGAGGAACACATTCTGTGGAGGGAGTGGTGCAAGGTATTTGACCATTCGTTCGGGAATGGTTGACATTGCAACACTCCCACATTTCTCGTAGCTATTTTCTCAAAAGAGGGATAATCTATAAGGATACTAATCGAATTGATGATTATCGCTCGCTTGTTAGTTTTTCGATACACGTTTCACAAAGTTGAGTAAGGTTCGCTCTTCGGATACTACATCTCTTCATTGACACATAGATATGTACCGGATGAGAGTTACGTAACCCGTGAAGGATGTGTGCATTACTCTTGTCCTACAAGACATCGGTATTGTATAATATCCATGAATCTCACTTGCAAGTCTTACTATGATTGGTATAGGTACAATACATGTGTAGTGGTGGTGAATACCTGCATCACCCCAATGATCCATCATCATTTGCTAATCTTACATTTTAATCTTCAAACTAGTTTTTATTCTTGCCTTTGCTTTTGCATGTTTTAGGTTAAATAACTCAAATCAAAACTTTTGGTATTAGATGATTAACTTAGATTGATACAAAACGAGAAAAAGACACTCAGATTCTTAATGTTGTTCTTTGGGTTTGATCCTAAATCTGTACTATGATAACGCTTCCACACTCTTGTGGGGTTGGAGCATTTATCTAGCACCAGTTGTAGGTAAACCTAGAGAGAACATCAACTCCCTAGGGTTTGTGGTGCACATTAGGACTTCCATTGGAAGAATAATCTTTTGGTGCAAGTATAATCTCCATCAATTGAGTTGAGTCATTTTATGCATGATTCCTATAGTCTTGTTGAATCCTAGATGTCCTTGGTAGGATCAAAACCTAGAGATAGAGAGAGGCTGGTTATATATGTGCATGTGAATATGAATATGAGTACCTACCATCTGGGTGAGGGAGAGAGAATCCCAAGACCCTGGAGGAGGTAAATGTGTTAGCTTCTAACCCTAGACTAAGAGAGGAAATATAAAGTATATGCATATGAGAAACTTATAGAGTTAACTTAGCTCAGAGAGACTGAGCATGTAACTACCCTCATGATGCGGGTCAAGATAACCTCCATTGGACTAGATGAAGTTTTGATATATGTTTAATAAGCCACTCACATAAGTTTGTGTAGCACAACAATGATATAATATATGTAAATCTGATCTTAATATGTGATCCAATCTTGAGATGTGATAGTGGATATGACATGATAAAAAATTTGGAGATGATTAAATAGATATCATTGCGTAAATGGTTAACCATATACATGAATAATGATGATAATGTGATAGTGTTGGTAATCTTGTAATGAAATCACTAGTTAACATTGCAATTTATTATGTGCAATGAAATAAGATTATATGAATGAAACACGTTACACGAGGTGTTAATCTTAGTGCTTAATAAAGATGAAAAATATAGTTTGATAGTTAGTACAACATAATAATGATGACACCAAGATATGATCTACATGGATAAAGTGGGTTAATATTAGTTAACTCCCTCCTAAAAGGCATACATTAATGTTGAACATGTTCTAACAATTAGCTCAATAAAATGTTGATGACACCTTGATATAATGAGCTAACTTTACTTAACTCCTTTAGAACATGGTAATATGATGTGAGAACCCTAATTCATGGGTAAAGATAAGGATGTAAATCCTAAAGCATGAATATGTCTTGACCAAATATAAGCTTATGAAAATATGCTTGACCCTTATACGAAGGTGTAGTTAACATTACATTCTTTTGAAATCCCCAAGAAGAAATAGATATAGCTTTAGAGCTTTGTTTTGGATATGTTTGCACCTAGAGTGGTGCCCCACATATGGATGAAGATTGGATTAGTTTTCCTTGGAGTATGAGTATGGTTTAATTTTGAGGATGAATTTTTTTAAGATGTATATGATGTGATAAAGTGCATTTTTCTTTAATTTCGAGGATGAAATATCTTTCAAGGTGTGTAGGATGTGATGGAGTGGACTTTTGGATCCCTATATTCATGCCATTTTTGAGGTATTTTATTCAGTGATCAAAGAATAAAATTTTGACACCAAATTCATGTACAAGGTAGCTAGTTGTGAGGAAGCTATGGTTAAAATTTAGTGGCAATCGGATATTCCTAGAAGAAGTTATGCATGTTTGAATGTTATAAAATAATGTGTATATTTGATGATTTATAGACCAAAGTTTTATAGAATGAGCCTAAGTTAAGCTGTGTAACGCGTCCCTTTGGTTGAGGGAAGATTGCGTGGACACTCATGGCCATTCATGTCTAATCTAGTAGCAAAGGCCTTTTAAGAGTTTATGCCACAGATTAATTGGGTGAAGGGGACTTGTTTTGAGCCTAACTATGCCTAGATCGTCCATTCACATTGGTTTTGCTAGGAGAGGAGTCGTGAGCTCCCACGATGCCAAGTTTGTCTGACATGATGAAAGAGGAAGTTTTCACCCTATTGGGTAGCTTTGTCTTGATCGTGTGTACCCCATCACCCCTCATATATATCTTTAGGAGACTAAAGGAAGAGAATGAGACCCTCCAGACTACAGTCTCTCCATTGCTAGTAGAAGAAGAATTGAGAGGTAGAAGAATGATGAATAGGAGGTCTGGGAGGGAGACACTTCACTGATGAAATGTTCCTTCATGATGTTAAGAAACCAAGGAGGTGTCACATATCTGCTTGAGTCTCTAGACTTGATCTGGCAGTAGTCAATGAAGTTACCCCCTTTTTTACTACCGCAGCAGAGAACCATGGGTGGTGGGCTCCTAGCAGGCGAAGTTTTCAAGTTGTATCCCTGTGCTTGAGAAGCTGAGAAGGACCACAAGGGTCTAGTAAACCCCTTGGCATCTCGATCATTGGGAGATGAAGACCTGGAGGTTGACCAACTCCTCACCAGAGTCATTCCCATGGCAGCGGCGTTCTCACATCGACCTAGAGATTTGGAGGGTGTCGCAGGTTTCAAAGAGGTCAGAACCTCAGGGATTGAATTTATGAGGGTTTTGACACCGTCAGTCGTGCGAATTGAGCTAGGAAGTGGCTGCCATGCCTCGACGGAGCTCCCAGGTGGTGGCACACGTAGAAGAATAGGGAGCTACACAAGGTGACTCATGTGAGAAAGAACGTAGAATGGGGAAAGAAATGAGAGGGGTTGAAATGGGTCCAAGCACACGAACCACGAGAGAACCGAGTGGCTCAGGCAAAGAGATGTGCCTCATCTTGGCCATGAGGCGGTACTTGATTTGAGGGAAAAAGGTAAATCTTCAATAAATGACCAAATCTTAGATAATTCCTAGTAATTAGCTCAGTTCTAAAAAAATTACAAATAAGGTACCAAAATTCTTTAAAAAATGAGTACAATCACAAGAAAGCATAATATTAGGTTTTTGATGCACTAATTTTAGTTATATAATGTAAGTGGTGAAATGCTTATTTAGTGGATAATAAATCTCAAACGATGGCCTAATTTTTTTATAAAATGTCAGTAAATCATAAATCATGTTTATGATCCATATAAGGTCAGTGATTATGATGTTGTTGCACGAAATCATGTAATTTCTTTAGAATGGCTATCTAGGACTAGTAACCCTGAACAAATGTAGAAAATACATTAATGGTCAATAAATGATGAAATTTATAGAATGCCCTAATATCTATAATTGGAAGCAAATATGTATTCCTGAGATCATAATCATGCATATAAATCGTGTTACACGCTAAATGATCCTAAAATAATGAGAAAACCCTAATACAACTAATGAATGTAACCTAAGTTAATATGTTCACATAACAATGTGACATATGGGTAAATCCAGTTAATAAACCATAATTTGGAAATTGGCATCAGTAAGATAAATCTAATATAAGAATGCAAGTAATGATGTGCATATCCTAATGAACTAACTAAACCCTAATGGACATAACTATGTTTAATGATAATGTGAACCTGATGATGGTACATGATCTTGTCGTAACTAGGGGTTTCACTGGGATGTAGTTAACATTAGGAGTGTGGTTATTAGGTTTGTCTTTCTTGATCAAGGTACGCCATTACCTCTTACTTCGCTTATTATACAATATGCTTGTGTTGTATGCGTAGTAAAATATTTGGCATATGATATTGGATGATATGATGGTTCTTGAATGATATGTTGCTTGATTTTTTCCATACTTATGGCTATGAACACATCAAACATACTATATATGTTCCATTATATGAAAGCACTAAACTCTTTGGTAGTACACTGCTTGGAAGTGACTTAACTCTTTGGTAGTCGGTCACATCGTACATATGATCTAACTCTTTAGTAGGCGATCATAAAGGCCTTAATCTTGAGTTCCTTGAGAGTCAAGAGAATGCATCAAAACCTTCGACAGTCATTTAATTGATATATAATGGAAAATGTGCTTAAAATATGTGTTTTCTTTGTTAATGAACATATTTCTGCAAGTATATGCTTTTCTTATATTTCTTTATACCTGCCAAGTATTAATTTTATCTTATTGCTAAGCTTAGTAATGAGAGGTATATAAATGACACGTAGGTGTACTCAGTA
The DNA here is from genome assembly GCA_963693085.1 of Alisma plantago-aquatica. Taxonomy (NCBI): domain Eukaryota; kingdom Viridiplantae; phylum Streptophyta; class Magnoliopsida; order Alismatales; family Alismataceae; genus Alisma; species Alisma plantago-aquatica. Next base: position 874,393,628 of record OY856409.1, read on the forward strand.
CAATATTCATGAATATTGTGCTGATGTGTACCACATGTAATCTTCTATTTAGGTTGTGGACATGTGCTCTTGAAGAACCATGGATAGTTGAGAGTTGTGTGGCGAGTAGATGTACAGTAGGACCTGTTGACTTAAGATCTTGTAGTTTAGTGGAAGTACATGTATATGTAAAAGTTTGTAGTTCAATATGTAATATCAAATGTTATAACAATTCATTATGTAATTATATGTTGAATGGTCAACATGTGTTGTATGGTTTTATTATTATTCATGTGCATGTGCTACAGTTGTTTCCTTCTGACTTCCTCTAATTTTCCTCTTCTTAGCCTAGTGTGTGGTGTTTAGATTGGGATGCTCATTGTGGTGAGGTTTCAAATTGGACATCACACATTAGATTAACTTTTAGAAAATTTGGGGACATCACAGATGATTTTTGAGAAGCCTAAGCATTGAATGATATAAGACATCTCCACACTCTTGAAACACCTCATACAAGAATTGAGTGGGTGGTATTATCCCAAACTAGAGGGAGATTTATATAGATTGCAGAATCCCCTAGGAAAATTATTATTCAGGGGACAACACTTTCATGGTCCTGAGAACTATTAAAGCCATAAATAGGGGAATTCCTCTCAAGAAGATTGTTGATTAATATTTCCACACTCTAAGAGGGAAGTACATCACTAAGGTCATCCATGATAGAAGATTATTCTATGAATGACACATGATGGACATCCCAAGGAGGATATACAATCTCATTCCACCCCTCAAAAGATTCCATGAAGAGAGCATTCGAAAAATATTGAGAAGGAAACAAAAGTCTCTCCTACTGAAAGATATATATCTAGACCAGACATATCTCCTCTTCAGTCACTACCCACATTACCTCCTTTGATAGAAATGTTCATTTATCCCATCCCTCCCTTTGTAGAAATGGCTCTCGACACTCCTATTATATCCATACATTCTACGTAACTAGAAAGATCTATTTCCACACCTCATGAAAATATCAACAACCCTAAGGCAAAAGAGGAAGTAGAAAATGATGAATAAGATGAACACCTAATTTTCTACAACCAAGAAGATGAAGAAGTAGGACTAACAAAGAAAATGGAACAAATGAACCCGAGGATCGAGTTAAAGATGAATTGACTCCAACTGATTTGATATAACCTACTTTTGAGAACTTTGATTGAAATTCTTTTTATGGGTTTTCGATTGAAGATATTACTTTCCTCATGAACGAACTATCAATGCAAGAAGATGAACTTGTAGCATTTTTTAATGAGATAATGCTCAAGTATTGATACAGAACTCTGTGAAATATCAATAATAATATGTTATATAACTATCAACATCATGACCGCTTTCCTGTTACTCCTAGATGATGAGATCCAATATGTATATATGGATTTCTATGAGAACGTCAGGGACATCATCCAGAAGAAAGATTCCATAGAACTCCAACATCTTATCTATGACTTGGAATGCAATGTCCCAAATTTCATATTGCCTATCATGCACAAAGGACACTAGATGCTGTTATTAGTTAATACAAAGGCTCAAATGATAATCTTTTATAACATCTCAGACACGATGTTGATCATGAAAAGAACCACCTACCACAAAATAGGTAACAATGTCACTAAACAAAAAGTTGCCCAGGTGGCCATGAAAATTTTTGAGCTAATCAGAATGTATGGTCAAGGTCTCCCATAAGGACTAAAATTCGATAAGGCATAGCTATTTCACAGGAGCCCATAAAAAGAATGAGGCTCCAAAAATTGTGGCTTATATGTTATGTTCTGGATGCAGATGTTGGTCACATCATATCCGAAGGTGGACCATTACCAAGAAGATTATACCACCGCCTTCAAGAGACATATGTGTTGTGAATTTTAATGTTTGAATGGGCATTAACAAATTGAAGACTTAACTTGCATGTTCTTACTCAACCCTACTCTTTGACACCTTGGGGACAGGGTGCATGATAAGTTTGGGGGGTCGAACAGGCGATCTCGGTATGTCTACTTGGCTAAAACTTAAATTTTATGCATTACTTACTTTGCTTTACTTCATTAACAAAAACTTTGAACCTAATTTTGACTTCCAATAAAAATTTATGAAGGCAACGATAAATTTTTGTTAATGTATATAGTTTAATCTTCTCAAAATTTGAAGGAAACACTCTGTAAATGGAAAAATTTAGAAGGTAAATTTTGTATCCAATTTTCTCAAGGGTTGTTACCACTCTTACATTAGAACTTCTTGTCTTTAGGCTAATTCATAGCGTAATCATTCTGAGAGTGATGTTTTGGGCTACAAATTCATCTAATAAATATCTACTTGACCATGTCTTCACATCATTTTCATCTCAAGATATTGTAAGTAGCAAAAGAATGCTACTATCCCAATAGAGACCCTCCAAAATAAGGAGGACCCTGCTTGGTAAAACCCTGATCGACCACCTAGCTCCCTAATATAGGTTGGAATTACCATTGCCAACATTAAAGGAAAGAACTACCCCTTCCAATGCTTAATCCCCACTATGGGCGCAAAAGAGTCTCGCAAGCCCACCTTTTCTTATAAATCCCATTACCTAAAAGCCCTATGAGAAAGAATAAAAGCTGAGCGTGAATAAAAGTATGAGAGTTGTGCTCCAAAATATGTTGAAAGGCTCTGTCCTTCTAGTATATAGTGCGCTCAAGAATGCGAATATGTCTTTCCTGGTAGTGGAGCCCAGAAGCCAAACAAATATCCACCTAACTTTTGATGGATATCTCACATAACCACCTAAAACAACATTAGAACTAACAGTTGAGTGACACTATCTCACAACAGTACTCACAGTTGACTAAGCCCTAGAAATATAGGAAACACAAGTAGCCTTCGCCCACCTTTATACCATTATCTAGTATTACCCAAAAAAATAAAGTTCGGGTGTGAAATATACCACTATGGCATTTTACGTAAGTATTTCTTGGAAAGGAGATTACATGTGTTTATTCAAGGGGACACTCCTCTTGAGAGGATGACACATCAGGCAAGGGAGGTCATGCAAATTTAGACTGAAGAGGGAGGAAATTGGGAGTATAGGAAGTAGCCCAAGTTATTTTGCAGAGATCTTGACCTAAGGATGATATCAGGATATGGTTAATAATATACAAAAACTCTTAACAAATAAATCCCTAACATCCACTTAATTCTTTGATTCTACTTCTTAGCTAGAGGACAAGCTAGATTCTAACTTCAGGGGGTCGATAGCATCCAAATTTGTGATTAATTTATGCCTAATTTTACGCTTAATTTCCCCACTTTATGCAAACTTACCCTTTTTCTCATATTTTTCTCATGATTACCAATTACCTTGGTTGGAAGATAACTACTGATTCTATGCAGGTAGCTCGCCAAACAATTGTTTTACCCATGAGGCAGAACACCCATCGGTCTCTACACATTATGGAGACCACTAGTGCCAGAATGAAGAAACTACCTCCACTAACCATCCATCGGTTCCCAAACCGATGGCCCTCAGCAGCATTCAGCTCTACCATAGACATATAGTTAGACTGACCATCGGTTCCCAAATCAATGGATAATCAGGCAGCTAGTTAGAGAAACCATTGGCTTTCAGAACCGATGGTTTTCTAAGACAGAGCAACCTATGGTTTGATTGCGTCCAGAGAGGAGTGCCTACTGATGGCACACCAATGCTTAACTGATGGATAGGCTGAATGGGTAAACCGATGACCAACCTATGATCTCAAAACTGATGGACCATCAGAATCACAACAGACAGCTAGTTGAGTGGAACCAATTGAAGGTCTAACTAAAAAACCACTACCCATCGGTGCTCAAATTAATGGCGCACCTATACAACCTGCTTACCAATGGTAGTGATGGCACAACTATTATTCATGACCATTAAGCATGTTCCTCAAGGAACATGCTCAGAGGTCTTGTAGCGCAAGCAAAGTACCCAAGAGCACCGCCTCGAGCATCAAACAGAGGTTTATAAATAGAAGACCCCATGCTAGAAGAAATGGGTCGTGACATAAAGGAGATTGTTAGAACCCCAATTTTTGGGTTCATTTGCCGAGAAATGTGATTTCTCATATTAACAATTTTTGAACAAATAAAGATATGATTTGTTTTGAATAAATGGATTTCGTTTACAATAGCCTTGATGATTGTGTTGTGGGCTTTATTGGCTATTGGGCCCAATAACAAGGAAAATTCAATTAATAAATGAATAATTGAGTTTTTGAGAAAAGAAAGATGTGGAAACCTTTAGAAGACAAAAGAATATAATCCAAAGTTGGATTTCGTGCCTCTTGGGTTCCTTGGGTCCCAAGGAGCCCAAGGTTGCAAAGAAAATGCAATAAGAAAAGAAAAGATCAGTTAAGTATTTCTTTATTAAGAAAGAAATTGAAAACAATGAAAAATGTGGAAAATAAATGGAAAGAAGTATAATTGAATTATTCTTGGTGGAATTTCATATCCCAAAGATTCCTAATGATAAAAGGAATGCCAATGAGGAAAATAAAATAGAAATAAAGAGAAATCCTCAAAAAGATATATTTTAATGAGAAATAAACAAGATAATGTGAAATAATGCATTTAGATGCATCTAGAAGGATAATGAGTATCCAATAAAAAGGATTTCGAAATAATAGAGTTTCTTGGGATCCAAGGAGTCCCAATAAAGAGGAAAGAAAGAGAAAATACCAAAATTGCAAAATAAGAGGATAATGTGATGCATTATTAATGAATTATGTAGTATTGCTAAAAAGGAAGTATTTTCTATTAAATGAAAATAGAATTTCGTGCCATTAGAATAAAGGGCAAGTACTAAGAAGATAAAAGAAGAGATTTTCGAAATTCTAATATCTCAAGGATAAAGAATATCAAGAGGATATTTAAGAGAGAAAAAGAGACTTGTTTCTCATTATAGGAATAGGATTCGTAATAGGATAGGACTTGTTTCCTTTTAGATGGGCATCTTAGGACGAGGATATCCTCCCCTATAAAAGGGGTAAGACCTTGGGCCGAGCCCAGTGGATCCTAAACATCCTTCTCTTCTCTTCTTCCTCGTTTTTGTCCTTAGACCCTAACCATAGAATGCAACGTGAGCATGAAGCTGGAAGGGGCCAAAGAAGGGATGCGATGGAAGCCTACTGGCCCACGATGTCGGAGAAAAGGTTGGCCATCGTCGTTGTGCTCTTGCCCCTTCACAGAAGCAGCAACACAACTGCAAGAAGAGCCACACATTGTAGGCTTTGCACGCGTAAGATCGGTCGTATTGGCTATGTTTGAGTGGTGCTACAGGCACGTAAAGGGGCGGCAGGCCAAGGGAGAGGGTCGACGACAAGCTTTGGGGTCTAAGGAGGAGATGGCAGCCCCGCGAAGGGCTGCAAACGGCGGCCGTTACAACTAATCTGAGGTTGAAGATGACCAACGAGCATTGGACCATTTTTCCCCTCTGGGCATTACTGAACAAGAAACTTACGTGGGGGTAAAATAGTCATTATGTTATGTTTTCCAAATCATGACATCGTTGCATGGGTGAAGTGACGTGGCGTAATCCGATTGGCCCAAGTAAGTCGAATCCTGCTAAATTCATAATTAAATATTGGTAACTCCGATTCGGACAAGTAATATATGAAAATTGATCCTTAGAATGAGAGGAACACAAAGAAATTATTGTTGAAGCTTAATTCCGCTTGTGATTCAAGAAATATATCAAGATGCTATCTTCAATTGTTTAATCAATGAAAAACCCTAACCTTTGATAATTAATGAATTAGAAAGGAGTTATGTGAGTGTTTAAAATAGATATTAACATGTTGTTAATAAAAAGGGCATATTAGATCTAAAAGGATGATCTTCATGCGTAATTTGATTAATTTAGTGTTCCATATGATTTAATGAACCTTGAATCCTAACTGTGGTAATTATGATCCTTAATGTTTTTAATTGGTCAAATTCATGTACAAAGATGAGATATGATGGTTCTAATCTATTTCGAGTACAAAGATTCCTAATTATGGGTAAATACCCTTAATATAGTAATTAGGGTTTTGTAATGAATAAAAGGTGGATTTAATGATATATAGAGTTCATTTGTGAATTAGGCCATAATGAACTATGAATTGATGATAAATGAGTATAATGATCTTGCCATGGATTAAAAGGATAAAAATGGTAGTTTTAACATAAAAGAGACATAATGGGCTTAATTAATGTTTAAGTGTGCCTTTAATCCGAAATTAGGGTTTGTATGTAATTGAATAGAAATAGGGTTTAAAATAGTAAATGAAGTGAAACCCTAAATGCAAAATGAAACCCTAAAATGGATACGGAAACCTTAGGAAGTTATTTCAAGTTGAATAGAATGAATCTTGATAAAGTGTGCAGTAAATAGAGTACATGTGTTTTTTAGGATTATTGATTATGTGGTTGAATTACTTGCTTGGATTGCTTTCTTGGTTGGAATTGATATTAGCTTGAGAAATCTACTGAACATGTATGTGGTTACGCTTATGAATAATCACTTTAGTTTCACGGTGATTTCCGAACGTGTTTATCAGTTGCTTGAAAATAACTATTGGATGCCTTTTACTGCATGCAACTATAAAGTGACTATGATTATCACCATGAATATATATATATAACTAGCTTAGATCCTAATCCACCTCTGTGGCTTGTAAAGGCTAAAAATGGGAAACCTAGAGTAAGGTCTAGGTTATCGTGGGTTAGAAATTGGGCTACCAAGAGTAGTGCCATGAGACCCTTTAGCATGCCATGAGTTAAGGAGTGGGCTACTTATGGGTAGTGCCATGTGACTCAACCCTAGAAACTGGTTCACCTATAGGTGGGACCATGAGGGGTTTAATGGGGAGCTACTATAAGGAAAGTAGTATCTAGGTCCACTGTAGGGACAACACAGAGGATAGGGAATGCATGGATCGCGTAGTTATATTTAAAATGTAAAATTGTTTGTTAAATGGTAATTGGCTCCAATACATTGTTACGAATAATTGCACGATTATTGGTTCCCCCCACATACCATCTTTATGCTGACCGATGTTTTGTTTGTCGGTGTTTTAGGTACAAAGCCAAAAGGACAAACAGTAAATCGTCATATTGTGAAATACATGAATTAAAATAAAAGGAGGATTAGTTAGAGTAGAATTCATATGTGGATAGAAGTTTAGAGATCCAAGTTTTCAAAAGGTATGCAAAAGTTTATTTTCTTGCAACTTTCCAGTTTAGTCTGTTAAAATTTAATAATTGTTCTTGGTTAATTGTCGAACTTTTGATCCGGAAATTATGTGTGCAGCTTCGACCTCTCGGTCTCCCTTAATTGGGGGTTACCGGAAGGTGGGGTCATAACATTTGGTATCAGAGCGTAGGTTCCTCACTTAACCATTAATAATTATTAAATTTTACAAACTACATAGAACCCAAGGAAGTTATTAGAGGATTATCCGAAAGACGGAGGTGTCTAGAAAAGGATCACGACCGGTGGTTGGAAATATTTTCCTCCGCACCGCTAGTCAGAATACGAGGACTCCTGGATCTGTGTGACTTCCTGGCCAAAGTCTTAGGGTATGAATCGAGGTAAGATACCTTTAGGACTTTCTCATATTATTCATCCCTTCTCATCACAAATTCTGTAAGGACCTTAAGGATTAGGGTTTTCTCTCTTTTCCTCACCCTCTTAAGGTACGGGTAAGGTTGATAGGGTCTAAGGAATCCTCCACCAAATTAATGAAAAGCATGTAAATAAGATGTCATGGACTTAAGCTTAATAGAGTAAGTGTAAACTAAAGAATAGATACATGGTTAGGTCGTAAGACATGAGTTGTCTTTGCCCTCAGTAGAGACCTGAGGCTAGACCTTCTTATCAGGAGGATAAGTAAAGAGAGTTAGTCTTGGGGGTAGAGACCTCCATTATAAGTAGATACCTGGCAAATCCTCTAAGCATGATGTTAACCCTAACTCTAAGTGAAGGTTAGAGAGATAGAGAGATCACATGAAGAGTTATATGCCTTGATGGACCAGGTGTGTGGGCATGCCTTGGATGCCATATGAGCCATGAGAGGTTGGATGACCGAGTACCTTCAACAACCCAACCCTGGGAAGGGTCGTGTAGGCTAGAGCGAAGGATAGCTCCTTCCTTGATGAGGATAAAGAAGAACCCATGGAAACCCCATGAGCTTATATGAGCATGGCATAGTAGGCACCCATAGTACATTACTAGTGCGAGCAATAGGTTGAAACCCTGGCCAGGGGAGTATGAGGGAATAGCTTATGAGATAAGCATAAAGAGCTATGGATAAACTTGAGCAAACATAATAGGCTTCACCCACGTGGAGGTATGCTTGTGAGCTTGATCCTCCTTGGAGAGAGAACCTCGAGTAGTAAGGTAGTTTGTAGGGTTAGCTCTAGAGAGAGAGCAGGACCCATGCAAGAAGGTTGGAAGCCTAGACTCTGAGATATGAGGAATAGTGGGGAGTTGAGGAGGATACGACCTAAGTGGACGATAATGGTTGTCTCATGCTTGATCCCTGAAGGCTGAGGATATCTTGGTTTCTACGAGAGGAACCAAACTCTAGAGAGAGGATGAGTCCTCTGGTACCTCATTGCCTAGGGTATAGGTGTTTACCTCCTGAGATAGGGAGAAGAGTTCCTTAGACCTGGAGAGGTTTAGTAAGAAGGTTATGAGGCCTTGTACCTTGTTGGATGACCATGAGGAGGACTCAACCCCGAGGTAAAAGGGTTATGGAAGTGCATGTCATACCCTATACATGCTTGGCTCGTGGTTAAAAAGTTGAGCAGGCAGGTGGACATCAGAAAAAAAAACCTAGGGTTCTTAGGCCTAAGAGGGGAAGTGTTGTACCCGATGCTGATGATGAGTTTTGAGTTTCTATAGTTCGAGCATGGTACTCTTCATATAGAGGAAAAGGAAACCCCTTAAGTTTAAGGTATGTATGATGAACCCCTCACAGCTAAGTTGATGACATGGGAAGGTATGATCTTGATCCAATGATGGAGGATGAGAATAAGTATAACCTAGCATGGTTGAGTAGGTGGTCTGCTTGTGCCTTAGTGGCTTGCTAGGGTTCAGCATGCTAGACCTAATGATGATTGTGACCTTTGTTATCAAGGTGTAGTTTCCTCCCATCCTAGGAGAGGGACCCATTTGTAGGGTGTATACCAGTCTTGTTGGTTTAAGGTAACCTAAAGAGGTCTCATAGGATCTTGAGAAGATAAGTGAGAAGTACATGGTATGAAAATGAACCTGTAGACCCATAGATATCCATCTCTAAGTGCATGTGGATGTGTTACCATGGAGGTAACCGGTATGGGGCCTGACCAAGGTAGGCATGTCACCATGACCCCTATGAAAGGATGAAAGTCAGCCCATGAATGCAGAGAGAGAGGTGATGAAGGCTTGTGTAAGGTTCTAAGTTAAACATGTACCATAACAAAATCCTAAGTCTATCCTAGGATCAGGTAGGGATAAGACCGATGGATGTAGGAGTTGCCTAATTCCCTAGTTGCACATGACCACAGGGTCGGGAGGTAACTGCTATCATTGTCTGAGGGCCATGGGTTAGGAGATTGATCACCTTCATGAACTCATGGGTCCCAAAGGGTAGATGAGTAGGGCACTCTCTGGATGCATAAGGGAAGAGGGATGACCCTAAAAATGTCGGAACCCTATAGACCTAGAGGAAATGACCAAGGATTGTGTGGTGACCCAAGTAGGTTCGAAACCAGTTTTCCATGGACGTAACTTTGATAGCAAGATGATTGTAATATAGAGGCATAAATGACACGTTTCAACTTAGATTTAAAGGTGTACTGGAAAGGTGGGATGTACCATCTCTACTCTTGGAATATGAAGAAATCTATATTTGGACTGCAGCCAAATGCTTATTTCCTCTTATTATGGGAGTGAGAGATAGGATAGTACGCATGCCATACACCAAGGATAAAGATGATGTGGGCCACGAGATATGGGGATAGAGAAGATAACATACCCTGGTAAAGTGAATGATACATGGATGGTTTGCAAACACCAAGAGGAATGAGGTAGTCACCTTATAAGGATGTTTCTAGCTTGAGCTATGAGGTATACAAGGTTGAGTTTGAAAACTAAAGGAATGAGCTCAGAGTTTTCTTGATGAAGATAGACTTAGAGTTCGAGTTTGAGAGGATAAGTGAAATACATGGAAGTGTATGTCTTGAATGTTACCTAATACCTAAGGATGTGAAGTGGTAATGGATGCTCTGGTTGAGATGTATCTGACTAGTTTGGCTAGAAGCTAGAAGAGGTTGTTAGGCTAACCCTAAGTTTGGAAAGGAGATATGTTTGGCTAATACTGAGATGCAATGAGATCTGTTGAACAAGTTAATGGTTTTTTGGTTAGCTAGCCTAGGCCTTGATGCAATGAAATGATGGTTGTAGAGCCTCAAATGCACTTCTTTGGAAAGGAAGGTGATCAAACCCTGACTACAGTGGTTTAAGGTTTCTGAGGAATCGATCTTGAGGAATCATGACATACAAGAAATCATGATTGAAGATCACCATACACCGTGGTACTACCAAGATAATAAGTGACAGTAGTACTTTAGATGCCTAAGATAAAGTTGCATGTGGTATATGGCCATGAAAGATGACGGAGAAGGATGAACAACAGTAACCCAGTGCATTGATATAAAGGATAAAGAGTCCCCAAAAGAGAAAGGGAGTTCATCACTATGGATGCTGTACGTCTCCCCTGGACCAAGGAAGGTCGAGATGAAATATGGGGAATGGTAGATCGTCTTACCCAAATGACATGAGAAAGAAAGAGTTCTGTCAAGGGACAGATCTGGTTGAACTACCCATGAGAGAGATGGTTCAACTACACCTTGATGTGAGTTCAAAAGTTCTTGAGTATGACCTAAAGATTCACTTCCATAAGATGGAAGAAGGTACATGAAGAACTCGATGTTAGTGTAGTTTATCACCCCTAACTAATGGTTAGTATGATCTAGACTAGAGGGTCTAATGAGAGAATGTGCGCTCGTTCAGTGTGATACATAGAGACACATCATTATAAGATGTGATGATAACCACCATAGCTAGTATTGGGATGTAAAGAAGCTATGCAAGGGAGGTTGTGTCGGTCACCACTTCATTAAGATGATGTGGGTGAAGGGACCTCGCGAAGGTCAAGAAAGGACCACAATGCATGTAGATGAAGTCTATTTGATCTTGCAATGGCTGAAAGGATCCTAGAGATGATGGTAGTCATGAGAGGATGCAAAGTAGACTGACATGCAATTCACTGCGGGAGAATATGTGACATGAAAATCCGACCCCTCTAAGTTATAGCTAAGAGAGATGAGTCCCCGATGCATGGGTTCTTTTGTCATGGTTTGGTGGAGAAGGTTAAGTTTGATCTCACCCCTTAGGATAAAGTAATGTGTGATGAGTCCCAAGTGTCCAATTTAGAGCACTATGTGAGGTACCCCGACCATGTGCTGAGCAATGAACTTAGTGAGCCCCAAGGGAGGCTGAAATGGCCTGAGTCACCTATGCAGTTTATAGACGCTAGGATGAAAGAACTCAGAGAAAAGAATATGTGATGATAAAGGTTCTTTGGAAGCGCTATGAGTAAGGTGAAGCCACATAGGGGCCAATGATGGACATGGAAAAGTTATATCCTGAATTGTTTATTTGCTTGATAGAATTTTGAGGACAAAATTCCTATAAGAGGGGAAGGATGTTACAGCCCCAATTTTTCAGTTCATTTGCCGAGAAATGTAATTTCTCATATTAACAATTTTTGAACAAATAAAGATATGATTTGTTTTGAATAAATGGATTTCGTTTACAATAGCCTTGATGATTGTGTTGTGGGCTTTATTGGCTATTGGGCCAATAATAAGGAAAATTCAATTAATAAATGAATAATTGAGTTTTTGAGAAAAGAAAGATGTGGAAACCTCTAGAAGGCAAAAGAATATAATCCAAAGTTGGATTTCGTGCCTCTTGGGTTCCTTGGGTCCCAAGGAGCCCAAGGTTGCAAAGAAAATGCAATAAGAAAAGAAAAGATCAATTAAGTATTTCTTTATTAAGAAAGAAATTGAAAATAATGAAAAATGTGGAAAATAAATGGAAAGAAGTATAATGGAATTATTCTTGGTGGAATTTCATATCCCAAAGATTCCTAATGATAAAAGGAATGCCAATGAGGAAAATAAAAGATAAATAAAGAGAAATCCTCAAAAATAGATATTTTAATGACAAATAAACAAGATAATGTGAAATAATGCATTTAGATGCATCTAGAAGGATAATGAGTATCCAATATAAAGGATTTCAAAATAAAAGAGTTTCTTGGGATCCAAGGAGTCCCAATAAAGAGGAAAGAAAGAAAAAATACCAAAATTGCAAAATAAGAGGATAATGTGATGCATTATTAATGAATTATGTGGTATTGCTAAAAAGGAAGTATTTTCTATTAAATGAAAATAGAATTTTGTGCCATTAGAATAAAGGGCAAGTACTTAGACGATAAAAGAAGAGATTTTTGAAATTCTAATATCTCAAGGATAAAGAATATCAAGAGGATATTTAGGAGAGAGAAAGAGACTTGTTTCCTCTTAGATGGGCATCTTAGGATGAGGATATCCTCCCCTATAAAAGGGGTAAGACCTTGGGCTGAGCCCAAAGGATCTTGCACATCTTTCTTTTCTCTTCTTCCTTGTTTTTATCATTAACCCCAAACCATAGAAAGCAACGTGAGCATGAAGTTGGAAGGGGCCAAAGAAGGGATGTGATGGAAGCCTACTGGCCCACGATGTCGGAGAAAAGGTTGGCCATCGTCGTCGTGCTCTTACCCCTTCACAAAAGCAGCAACACGGCTGCAAGAAGAGCCACACATTGCAGGCTCAGCACGCGCAAGATCGACCGTGTTGGCTGTGTTTGAGTGGTGCTACAGGCGCGAAAGGGGCAGTGGACTAAGGGAGAGGGTCGGCGACAAGCTTCAGGGTCTAAGGAGGAGATGGTAGCCCCGCGAAGGGCTGCAAACGACGGTCGTCACAACTGATCCGAGGTTGAAGATGACCAACGGGTGTTGGACCATTTTTCCCCTACAGGCATTACTGAACAAGCAACTTATGTGGGGGTAAAATAGTCATTATGTTATGTTTTCCAATTCGCGAGATCGTTGCATGGGTGAAGTGACATGGCACAATCCGATTATCCCAAGTAAGTGAAATCTTGCTAAATTCGTAATTAAATATTGGTAACTCCAATTAGGACAAGTAATATATGAAAATTGATCCTCAGAACAAGAGGAACACAAAGAAACTATATTTGAAGCTTAATTCCGCTTTTGATTCAATAAATATATCAAGATACTATCTTCAATAGTTTAATCAATGAAAAACCCTAACCTTTGATAATTAATGAATTAGAAAGGGGTTATGTGAGTGTTTAAAATAGATATTAACATGTTGTTAATAAAAAGGGCATATTAGATCTAAAAGGATGATCTTCATGCATAATTTGATTAATTTAGGGTTCCATGTGATTTAATGAACCTTGAACCCTAACTGTGGTAATTATGATCCTTAATGTTTTTAATTGGTCCTATTCATGTACAAAGCTGAGATATGATGGTTCTAATCTATTTCGATTACAAAGATTCCTAATTATGGGTAAATACCCTTAATATAGTAATTAGGGTTTTCTAATGAATAAAAGGTGGATTTAATGATATATAGAGCTCATTTGTGAATTAGGCCATAATGAACTTTGAATTGATGATAAATGAGTATAATGATCTTGCCATGGATTAAAAGGATAAAAATGGTAGTTTTAACATAAAAGAGGCATAATGGGCTTAATTAATGTTTAAGTGTGCCTTTAATCCGAAATTAGGGTTTGTAAGTAATTGAATAGAAATAGGGTTTAAAATAGTAAATGAAGTGAAACCCTAAATGCAAAATGAAACCCTAAAATGGATACAAAAACCTTAGGAAGCAATTTCAAGTTGAATACAAAGAATCTTGATAAAGTGTGTAGTAAATAGAGTATATGCATTTTTCAAGATTCTTGATTATGTGGTTGAATTACTTGCTTGGATTGCTTTCTTGGTTGGAATTGATATTAGCTTGAGAAATCTACTGAACATGTATGTGGTTACGCTTATGAATAATCGCTTTAGTTTCACAGTGATTTCCGAATGTGTTGATCAGTTGCTTGAAAATAACTGTTGGATGCCTTTTACTTCAACTATAAAGTGATATGATTATATATATATATATATATATATATATATATATATATATATATATATATATATATATATATATATATATAACTGGCTTAGATCTGAATTCACCTCTATGGCTTGTAAAGGCTAAAAAGGGGTAACCTAGAGTAAGGTCTAGGTTATCATGGGTTAGAAATTGGGCTACCAAGAGTAGGGCCATGAGACCCTTTAGCATGCCATGAGTTAAGGAGTGGACTACTTACGGGTAGTGCCATGTGACTCAACCCTAGAAACTGGTTCACCTATAGGTGGGACCATGAGGGGTTTAATGGGGAGCTACTATAAGGAAAGTAGTATCCAAGTCCACTGCAGGGACAACGCAGAGGATAGGGAATGCATGGATCACGTAGTTGTATTTAAAATGTAAAATTGTTTGTTAAATGGTAATTGCTGCAATACATTGTTATGAATAATTGCACGATTATTGGTTCCCCCCACATACCAACTTTATGTTGACTGATGTTTTGTTTGTTGGCGTTTTAGGTACAAAGCCATAAGGACAAATAGTAAATCATCATATTGTGAATTACATGAATTAAAATACAAGGAGGATTATTTAGAGTGGAATTCATATGTGGATAGAAGTTTAGAGATCCAAGTTTTCAAAAGGTATGCAAAAGTTTATTTTCTTACAGCTTTCCAGTTTAGTCTGTTAAAATTTAATAATTGTTCTTGGTTAATTGTCAAACCTTTGATCCGGAAATTATGTGTGCGGCTTCGACCTCTCGGTCTCCCTCAATTGGGGGTTACCGGAAGGTGGGGTCATAACAGAGATGATGGAGTGCATCTTCATAGATAACTCACCATAGACCTCCATGTTGTGCCATATGCCCATAAGTTCATGGTCTCCAAGGATGAGATTCCAAGGGGCAACACACCTACACCTCCGTCGAGTAGGTCCACATCTCTTCTTGGAGAGAAAGAGGGAAAGTAGCATATGTCCTCACCACCGATAGTTGATTCACAATGGAAATCCTTTCCATCGGCATTTACCCCTCTGTGGTCACTATTGGTGTATCTTTCTTCTTGTTCTCATGATCTTTCTACCTTCTTTCATCCATATCATTCCATTTTGTCTTCCATCCCCATGTCTCACTATACATGTAATTCTTCAAGATACTCATCACCATGAGTGGCTAAACATATAGCTTAGATTGGGAGTAGCTACTAAGGCTCTCCCCACATGTACATAGTTATATCCATTGAATATATGCTCTTAGCAAAGTTTATCACCATACTCTTGGTCTTAATGATTCACTTGCATAATTAGCTACCATCTTGTGTAGTTTGATTGTTAATACCTCAAAAGTGTAGTATTAACCTATATCTAATTGAATGGAGTTGCATGAATGCATGAGAATGTTGGAATTCTTAGGCTAATGATCATATGGTTTTTCTTTGATTGTTTGTTTTCCATTTTGATAGAGAGACAACCTTATAATCTAGACCTATCCTAAGCTTGAGAGAGGAGAAAATATACACTTATGATGATTGCTTATACACTTGCTAAGGTTGTAAAATTGGTGTGAGTACTTCCATGTTGGTGAGGGAGGTTAGATGGTGAGACTCAATCCAAATTTCCCATCCATATTGGATGCCTTATCTTTTGATTCTCTTGTTTGTTTTTTTTTTACTTCTTGATTTGTTTAACTTGTTTTTCACTTTTTTGTTGATGTGCCATCATTCCATAAGGAACATGAAACTCTATCTCACTCTTGGTTTGGTGTAACTAAGCTAAGGCTCTCAATTCCAAACACATACCACCCTTGTCCCGATGGATCGACCCTGATTTACTACATTGGACCTAGTATTATCATTCTGAGTGCTTGACTGTCAGGATATAAATTTAAAAGTGTTATTACTCTTGATCCACTCCATTTGGGCATGTGATTTAGGCCGATCACATATTGTATAATAAGAGTACCATTTCTTGTAATGTTCTAAGTCAGTTATTATCAGGGATATAATAGGAATACAATAAAACAAAAGACCAGCATGTATGATTATTGATTACTATGTCTCTTTAGTCATGATATTGGATATTAAGTCAGATACATGCTTACTTTTTTGAGAATAAGTTGTACTAGATAGACTCACCTTGAGATTGACACATGGAAGTCATCTAATGACATGCTAGAGTAATATCTCAATGTGAAAGAGTTGAATGTGAACCTTACACCTTGAGTTACTATAGTAATACATGTTGTTATATGTACTTTGACACTAGCCAACATGCTCTAAAATATGAGATTCTAAAAAGTTTTTGAATGGGTATACTATGATACATTGGAAATATTATGAGTGATGTAAATGGAATATGTCCCTCCTAGTGAGAGACTTTCCTAGCCACTTTATAAGAGACACTATGAAATGCATCTCCATGCTCATGTGAGTCAATATATGATATTGAGCTCACAATATCTTGAATAGTCTAGTCTAATTCAATCAACATATTTTGAATGTTGATAAGATGGAGTTCCATGCCTCAATTTCAATCTTGATATTTGTGACAAAGGGGTTATATGGTCGTAGTAACATTGGTCACTTTATAGGTTTAGTTGTTATCTGACTCATTCCTATTACTTGGATGTCAATGATGTGTGGATAGACACCAATCCTTTCATTTGTTGTTTTCAACATAACTACAAATGGAATTAAGAACCTACTGGATCACACAAACATGAATGCATAATAAAATATAATTTTGCAAACAAACGTACGATTACAATGGTCCTGAATCATAAACATGTTGATCTACCCTCTGTTGTTGTGACCAGAATGTCTGATCGGGTGATCAATTTTATTTGGTCAATGGATCGATTATTTTTCAATTGGTCGACTACCATTCTACTAGCATGATTGGCCAATTTGTCCACCTCATATAGAGATCAGAATGATTAAAGAATGTCTAAAGTTAGAATGGAATTTAGATATGAATCTAAACTATTCTGATTGGCTAGTTAGCTAGCCTGATCAGGTTATCAAACTGCCCAATAGAACTATGCTTATCTGATTAGGTAACCTGATCAAGCAATCAAAATCCAATATGTGTTTGTCAACATTGGGGTATTTTTGGGATAGAGATTAGGAAATTATTGAAATTAGGATTTTTGAAACCCATGAATAACCGATATAAAGATGACACATCCTAAAGAGTTTGATACAACACTTGAGACAACTTGTGAGACAAGTTTTTTGTCAAACTTCTCTTTTAATGAGGGGAAGTCACCCTATAGACTATTGCCCAAGATAGGAGAAGAGAGAGAATTTTGAGATGACTAGCATGTTGACAACTCCTATTTCTCTTTGTGTTGGTGTTCAAGGTGTTGTATTACATTTTCCCTCATATTTGTTGATGAAGTAGAGGCTGAGGAATACGTGCGGAGGTTGGGAGAAGCTGCTCCACAATAAGAGAATCATGGACAGCTAGGTGGCCAATCCCAATCTCCCATTAATTCATTTGGACTTTTTGGTGGTCGTTCTAGACTCAATCTGGAAGATGTTGTTCTTCACTAACAAAATATGTGTCTATTTTGGAATACTAGTGTGTGAAAAGGTATAACCTTTATCCCTTCTTATGTCTTTTGTTCACTAAAATTTTAATCTATGCTAGATATGATGACTAGGTTATAAGGAAAGATTGTTATTTAGTTGTGCCCCTTCTCAAAAACCCAATAGTGGTATTAGAAAGGACATCATAAGCTTTTAACGCTAGTTTGGGTTTTTAACTGGAAATGATTTCTTGGAAGAATAACGTACAAATTTCTATCCATGATAATCGCCTAACATCATATATGATATTTTTTACATGTACAAATGTGAAACCATGAAAATTCATTTTTTTGTAGTTGCAAATATGGAAATTATATGGTAGTGGTGTGATTTGAAATGTGTAATATAATTTTTCTTATTTTTATTAAACATCATGTAGCATGTATATGGATTGCATTCCATGCCTCTCTATATTCATTTTCCATGTAAATTTTATTAATGCATTTAGAATAGGATGATGTGGAAACATCACTAATGGACCTTGGTGGAGAGGAGGAGATGATCAGAAGCACACACCAAATAGGATGTTCCTTGGAGAGTTTGTAATCAAGACGAGACGATGGATCGACAACAACACAAGAATTACCCAAAATTAGGGACTTCTGATCACACTAGTACAGGAATGGTCTGTAGCGTCAGTTTTTTTAAGCCTATAGCGTCACTTTATAACCGACCCCTAAGTGGTCGTCGCTACAGAATTTTCTCTATAGTGTCAGTTTTCGTGACCAAAGAAAACTAACCTTATAGAGTAAACACTGACCCAAGAGGTTGTAAAAAATTTGACCCAAGCGAGAAAGAAGAGCCTGTAAGGTCGGTTATTCCAAAAAAGTTGACCCTGTAAATTGTCTCGGTCGAGAAATATTTTGACCGAGATTATTTCAAATGAAAAAAAAGATCTTGTAAGGTCGGTTATTCTAAAAAAGTCGACCTTGTAAACTGTCTTGGTTGAGAAATATTTTGACCGAGATTATTTCGGTTGAGAAAATTGTATACCAAGAAAGTATCGTCTGAAGCATCAGAAATTTATCCGATCGATAAATTTGTCAATCGAGAGACCTTCGGTCGAGAAAATAGTCGACTGAGAGGTTTTCGGTCTACAAAATTGTTGACTGAGGGAGTGTCTGCAATCGGTTATTCAATCTTTAGTGTCAGTTTTTTATAAATAACTGACCTTATAGAGGACCTATTAGGTCGGTTATTTAATAAAACCGACGCTAGAAGGTCTACAGATTGAGCTTGATAACCAGACCTCTAGGGTCAGTTATTTAAGAAAACCAACGCTCAAAGTTACAATTTTTTTTAAATTTTTGTAGAAATAGAAACAGAACATAAGAACAAGAAGATTCATATATTCTAGGAGAGGGGAGCATTGATGCTCAACCGTGACCATTCCATACCACACGTTCATAACAAAAATGATTCATATATTCAGTTGAGTTACACATAATCACATCATAATTGACAAAATGATAGATTGCAAGTTTGAGATGATATTAACAGATACAAAAGTAAATATGAAAGAGTACTAAAACCACATACATAAATGGAGTTGACATATTTAATCCAATGCTATATTGACTTCATTTAGAAAAGCATATGACCACTCTTCTCAGAATTTATTTAAGTCCTCATGTGTGTAAGGCTGAGTTGTAAAGATCTGTAATAGAAAATGCACATGCAAATATTTTATAAAATGACTACAATCACTTGTAAATTTATGATGTTATTATTTATTACCTGATCTATAGTCTGAATGTCATGTGATGCTTGTTTGACAATAGCTTGCATATATTTCATTACATAGTAGCCACAAGCCCAGTCATTATTTTGTATAGGATACTACAAATAAAAAATTATACTTAATGTTAGTAAACTACTATAAACAGGAGTTGAGATAAGACTATAAGAGTTGACATATAAGAGTTGAAAAATAATACATAAGTTGTCAAAGTAGCTACCTTGACATTTTTCAAAGTCAATGTCTTTAATTTTGTGGGTATTTGTCCTTCAGCTACACGAAAAGCCTTTATACCCCTATCAATTAAACGATAGTTGGTAAAATAGAAATTCTAAATAGAAATATCATGTTGAAGCATTGACTAAATTTATGCTTACTCCTGTTGGCTAAATTGACAAAATCCTTTATTTTGATGATGACAAACATTTCATTCTTATCGATCTAACGTGCTACTTGAGTGTTGTAGGAATAAGGTGGATGACAAAGAATTGGGAATTCTATATGCTTGAATTATTGTTATTTCATGAATGTAATCAATTGTAAAACTTGTACAAACATATAATGTACAAGTACTTAGACATCATGTAAATCAAGCGTTAGATATTTTCTAGCTAATCACCACACTTAGATAAGTCATCCCCTTCAATAATGTCACATATGCACACTCATACGTACACTTAGTACTTTAATTGAAACATTGAAACAGGGTCAATCTTGGTCGACAAAATCCTCGACCGAGACACTTTCGGTCGACAAACTCCTCGACTGAGAAATACCCAAGTAGCCGTTAGACACAGAAGACAAGGTAGTTGGCAGTTGGAGATGAACGTTGCAAACACTTGCTCTAGAGAGCCTGTCGGTCGACAAACCCTCGACCGAGTAGGTGTCTCGGTCGACAATTTCTCGACCGAGATGGGTTCTGACAGCACTTGCAGAATTAATTAACTAGCCATTGCTAAAGCAACCAAAAGTGTACCTAACGGCTAGTTAAGCACTTAGAATCCCCTAGAAAGTGTCTAGAACGTCCTTAAGCACTTGTAAGTCATTTCTATAAATAGGACATGCCTTAGGACACCTAAACTCACTTATTCTACACTTGAGCAATCTTTGAGCATACACTTGCATTAGCAACCTATTTTAAGCAATTGAGCAATACTTGCAATTGGCTAATCTTCTTTTTTCTCTAATTTTGTGTCATATAGGCTAGTATCTCCTATCCACAGCAATCATACTTCCATATACATTGGTTAGGAGATCTACATGCTCGATATATGCAAATCAAGCCTTGTGCTTTAAAGGTTAAGTGTAATTTCCTTTTCCTTTCTTGTTCACTTTTATTGCTTGTACTCTCCTTGCTACTCCTAGGGTTGGAGGCTGCGGATTGGAGAGGGTTGTGATCTTCTTGGTGAAGAAGGAGGATTTGGACTACTTCAAGAAGGCTGGTGCAACGAGAGGCTACTTCTAAGAGGAAGGCTACTTCAATGGGGAGCTTGGAGTTACTTCAAGAAGGCTGCCTCAAGTTGGTGCATCTACTTCAAAGTGAAGGCTGTCCAAAGGGGTGTAAGAAAGTATTGTATTTTATATAAATCCTTGAAGAGGTAATAAAATAAATACTTTCAAAATCCCAGTTGGGTAAGCAACCAGGTAGTGGACTGGCTACCTTAGTATTTGCTAAGGTAGGAACCACTCTAAATCCCTTGTCTCCTTCTTGCTTTTTCATTTGTGGTTGTTTGAGAGAAATAATTATTGAATTATCTTTAAAACCCTATTCACCCCCCTCTAGTGGTTTTTCAATTGGTATCAGAGCAGGCTTCAAGGAGCTCTAATCGAGTCTTGAAGTATGAAGGGTGGTGATGTCTACAACCGTAAGCAAAGGAAAAGTATGGACCAATCTTCAACAAGTTGCAGTCGGTGCTTAGGAACAAGCCACACAACACTTGGTTGCCCATGGAAGTCAAAGAAGGAAGATACACATAAAGAATGTCTTATTGCTACAATAAGTGAAGAAGAAGAAGAAGAGGTAAGCCTTTTTTATTTATCTAAAGAAGAGCTAGTTGCTAGTCTTGAAGAGACACATAATAAATATATTGAATGCAAGAAGAAATTAAAGAAATTTAATAAAGAAAATGATGAGTTACATGCTAAGCTTCTTGCTCTTACATCTGAAAATGAAGATCTCAAAAAGGTTATTGAAGGTCATGATATTAAGCTAAAATCTGTAGAAGCAAATTGCAATCTTCTTTTTCTAGAAAAGTTAAATTTACAAACTCAAGTAAATGATCTTCAAAAACAACCTGTGTAGTGTACGCATCTAGATTATGATACTATAGTAAAAGAAAGAGATTCCTTGTTATCTAATCTAGATCAAGCAAAGTTATACATAAATAAAAGAATGGATGAGATTGTTAAGCTGCAATAAAAAGTAAATAGTTTGAGTAACAATGATACCCTTGATAAAATTTTAAATAATCCTTATCATCAAATTGGAAGGAGAGGACTAGGATATGAGCCTAAAGGAAAATCTTATCAAAAACCTAGTTGGAGAAGAACACAAGTGCCAAAGAGTCAATCTATGTATGTACCCAAAGGCAAATACACATATGTACCCACGAACAACCTAGAACAAAATCATAGAAAGAGATATGAGGTTGATTCTATATGTTGTCATTATTGTTTGCGTCTTGGACATTATTCTTTTTCATGTCCTTACAAGAAAAAGGATTTTGAGTTAGTATGGGTTCCAAAATCCCCAAACTAAATAAATAAGATTAAGTTGAGATATGACCAAGGACTCTAGTTGTATATTTCTATGTCTATCTCAACTTAACATAATGGGATAACAAATTAATTCAAATATTTAAAACTTCTAATTTGAAAATATACAAATATGCAAAGACAAATCTTTGAAATTTTGCCTTAATTATAATTCTCAAAAGCATAAAGAATTAAATATAATTAGTTGAGATTTGATCTAAATATTACTTTGATATTCATATGTTCAATCTCAACCAAGCTAAGTTTTCAAACTTCATAATTGAATTGAAAATGAACTTTGTTTTACTTGGAAACAATTACCGAAAATAGTTCTGAAAAAGTGCGGAACTTTTCTCGGTCGAGACACTGTCGACCAAGAAGAACTGCCAGTTGAGAAATGGTCGACCGAGCAGGTTTCTGTTGTCAAGTCTGAAATAAAACTGCTGAACTTGTTTTCAATTTACCTAGCTTGAAATAAATTTGTTATTAATCATTGATTCAAATCAAAATAAAACCCTAGAAGACAATTTTTGAAATAAGACATATTAATCATTTGCAAAGATGTTATAAGAAGACTAATCTTGAACTAACCTCATTCATTGATTGAAAAAGTTTATTTACTTGTCTTCAAAAATTGAAAGCATGAATGAGATTATTTTGGTATTATCTTCTACATGTTTTGGCTCAAAATTATGAATAGGTTTTAGCAAAGAAAATTACTGTTCTTTCCTAAAGTACTCCTTGGAATATCTATACTGAAACCATGTGTGTTGAAATTTAGTTTAAAAGATCATAATTATTATGATGATCATTGTACTATGGATATGCTTCTACCTTTATATAGTGCCATGATCATTATATTTCAATAATTTAAAACTCTATGACATAAAGCATCTTGATAAAATAGAAAATGATTATTGTAACAATGTTTCTTAAAACAAAATTTTTAATATTTTATCCATTTGTTTTTAAGAAATCAAAAGCAAGGGTACAAGAAAAAAAATGCTTCTAAAGTATATTATCTGAAAACAAGGGTAAATGGGATTTGATACTCGCAGTAAAGCTTATACGAATTCTTACTAGAAATCTATCAAACTGCTTCAAATCTAACTACCTGCAGACATGAATATTTAAACTATATGCAGGAAACTGCCTCTTGGTTGAAATCAAAGTTGACCAAGGGGCGCTATGGTCGTAGTCAAAGTCGACCTAAAATAAGCTTGACACAATACTTATTTGGATATCATTTTCTATACTCAATCTTAGTAAAAATGTGATAAAAAGACAAATTAAAATTGTCCAAATATCGGTAATGATAATCACAATATTACTCCCTTAGAAAACATATATATGCTCTACAAATTCAGTTTATCATTTGCATTAAAAACCAGCTTAAAATCTCATTCACAGTAAGTTTGTCGGTCAACAAAACATTTCGACCGAAACAAACTCAGTCGACGAATTCGTCGACCAAAAACATCTCGGTCAGCTATCTCTTTCGACTGATAGACTTCAAGTTAGAACTACATGGGCAAAACTCAGACACACTTCCGGTCGACAAATTGTTCGACCGAGCAAGTTTCGGTCGGCAAATTGCTTGACCGAGGGACGACCATTGGAATATGACCGTTGTCGATCGACCGTTGGGCGACTGAGAGGCGCGTCTAGGATATGACCGTTGCGGTCGTCGGTCGACAATTTGTCAACCGAAATGGTTACTGATTTGCTATAAATAAGACCAAAAACGGGCCATTTCCTCACACCTTCATATTCTCATTTCTCTAGCTCCTCTCTAGTGCATTTTTGTGAAACTCTTTAGCCTCTCTACATCCAAGACATTCTTGCTACTTCTCCACCTCAAAGCAACGAAATGGCTTCATCATCTGCACGTGGAAAGAAGCAAGTTGCTGGTAGGAAAGGAAGGATGGTCTCTCCACAACTGCCGATCATCAACGACATTCCTTTCATCGATGCAGCTGCAGGCGACCGCTACCTCAGGCTCTCCTCAAAAACTCCTCTTCCACGATGACCAGTTGATGTCACGGATTTCCACGACATTGTCGACTTGGAGGAACTCTTCGAGGTGCAACATTTGAATGATTTTCTAAATCCTTCCTGCCCCTCCTACTCTTCCAAAGTAGTTAATGAATTTTATGCCAATTTAACCCCACATCCCGACCATGATTCCTTTTCTTCCATGGTTAATGGGTATAGATTCCATTTTATTGAGGAGGGTATTCTTGATATGCTTAACATAGACATAGAAGAATATAAAGACTTTCTTTACCTCACCATAGGAAATCCACTTCACAAACTATCCCAAGATGACACTACAACTAGCCTTAGTGATGTCAAATGAGCCATCTTTCAATCCAATACAACTTGTCATGAAGATAGGGGTACCTATTATGCCATAAATCTAAAATCTGAAGCTAGGATCATCAATCTCATTGTTTCCACTAATATCCATCCTAGAGCAAACAAATCTGAAGTACCCACCTTTCGTATGTATCTTATCTATTCTATTCTCAAAGGTATTCCAATAAATTTTATTCGCATCATCCTTAAGAATATGCTTGAGTTTTCTGGCAATCCACCTTATGCTGACTTTGTGTGCCAAATCACTCAACACTTTCTTAAGAAGAATATTGAGGATCTAGGTTACATATGGGATAGAAGACCTCAAAAGATAAGCAAAAATACAGTAGAGAAGATGGGAATTGACTTTGGTCACAAAAGGGCTAGGACTGAAGGGGAGACATCCACTCAAGACATACCTCCACCACCTCCTTCTACCAACCTACCCTATGATCCCATCACAAACACCTTAACCTACATTGCTGGATCCCAATATCATCTGAGTAGGAAATTAAATTACAATCACCATGCTATGACTTACTTAATCCAAAGGATGCAAACTCTCTCTCCTAATCAACCTGATTAATATCCTTACTCTCTAAATCCTGGCATGATAAATCCATACAATCCTTCCTACAACTACTACCAAATTCCACCTTCACCATCTTCTGATCTCACACATACTCAATTCTCTCAAATGCAACTTCAAGACATTGCTTCCACTTTTCACTTTGATCGAGTTCCCACCTTCTTGGAAGTCTATGCCTTAACCAAGACAGGTGCATTAGAGTGGCAGAAATTGGTCAAGTATTATGGAGTTGAGCCCTTTCTTGGGAAAGACCCAAATATTGATGTAATACTTTGGTCTTTTCAGTGAGATTTTGAGTATTTCTTGTAATAATTGTAATGGGGTGGTTATTTCTACAATGATTGTAGTGGATATCCTTTAAGAAAGCATGGTTTATGAGTTATCTTGTCAATTGTAGAAGCACTAAGTTATTATTAATAAAAGTTATTATCTTGTCAATTTTATGAGTTTCTTCTATGGTTTCATTTGAACAAATACATGGCTATTATAGTAGAGCATACAAATAAAAGGGAGTAATATATGCAATGGATTATGAAGGGTAAATTTTTTGCAAATGATTGTGAAATAAATTGTGACTAAAATTAACATTAATTGCTTTGCATTAATCCCTTGTTTTAAATTGACTATCTCTTTAAGGGGGAGCATAGCATAGAATTAAGGGGGAGATATAAAATGATTTTCCTGGATATCTTTTTGAAATGACAAAGGGGGAGAAATAAAATAAAATGAGAGTTTCATAATATTTCGGCCATCATTCACTTGCAAAACAAGAATGGTTAGAAAAGGTAAAATTCAGGTATGAAACTCACATGATTTATATTTCCTTATTTTATATTTAGGAAATGTTTGTCATCTTCAAAAAGGGGGAGATTGTTGGAGAAATTGACAAAATCCTTTGTTTTGATGATGACAAACATTTCATTCTTATCGATCTAACGTGCTACTTGAGTGTTGCAGGAATAAGGTGGATGACAAAGAATTGGGAAATCTATATGCTTGAATTATTGTTATTTCATGAATGTAATCAATTGTAAAACTTGTACAAACATATAATGTACAAGTACTTAGACATCATGTAAATCAAGAGTTAGATCTTTTCTAGCTAATCACCACACTTAGATAAGTCACATATGCACACTCATACATACACTTAGTACTTTAATTGAACCATTGAAACAGGGTCAATCTCGGTCGACAAAATCCTCGACCGAGACACTCTCGGTCGACAAACTCCTCGACCGAGAAAGACCCAAGTAGTCGTTAGACACAACAGACAAGGTAGTTAGTAGTTGGAGATGAACTTTGCAAACACTTGCTCCAGAGATCCTGTCGGTCGACAAACCCTCGACCGAGTAGGTGTCTCGGTCGACAATTTCTCGATCGAGATGGGTTCTGACAGCACTTGCAGAATTAATCAACTAGTCGTTGCTAAAGAAACTAAAAATGTACCTAACGGCTATTTAAGCACTTAGAATCCACTAGAAAGTGTCTAGAACGTCCTTAAGCACTTGTAAGTCATTTCTATAAATAGGACATGCCTTAGGACACCTAAACTTACTTATTCTACACTTGAGCAATCTTTGAGCATACACTTGCATTAGCAACTTGTTTTGAGCAATTGAGCAATACTTGCAATTGGCTAATCTTCTTTTTGCTCTAATTTCGTGTCCTATAGGCTAGTATCTCCTATCCACAACAATCACACTTCCATATACATTGGTTAGGAGCTCTACACACTTGATATATGCAAATCAAGCCTTGTGCTTTAAAGGTTAAGTGTAATTTCCTTTTCCTTTCTTGTTCACTTTTATTGCTTGTACTCTCGTTGCTACTCCTAGGGTTGGAGGATGCGGATTGGAGAGGGTTGTGATCTTCTTGGTGAAGAAGGAGGCTTTGGACTACTTCAAGAAGGCTGGTGCAACGAGAGGCTACTTCTAAGAGGAAGGCTACTTCAATGGGGAGCTTGGAGTTACTTCAAGAAGGCTGCCTCAAGTTGGTGCATCTACTTCAAAGTGAAGGCTGTCCAAAGGGGTGTAAGAAAGTATTGTATTTTATATAAATCCTTGAAGAGGTAATAAAATAAATACTTTCAAAATCCCGGTTGGGTAAGCAACCAGGTAGTGGACTGGCTACCTTAATATTTGCTAAGGTAGGAACCACTCTAAATCCCTTGTCTCCTTCTTGCTTTTTCATTTGTGGTTGTTTGAGAGAAATAATTATTGAATTATCTTTAAAACCCTATTCACCCCCCTCTAGTGGTTTTTCAATTGGTATCAGAGCAGGCTTCAAGGAGCTCTAATCGAGTCTTGAAGTATGAAGGGTGGTGATGTCTACAACCGTAAGCAAAGGAAAAGTATGGACCAATCTTCAACAAGTTGCAGTCGGTGCTTAGGAACAAGCCACACAACACTTGGTTGCCCATGGAAGTCAAAGAAGGAAGATACACATAAAGAATGTCTTATTGCTACAATAAGTGAAGAAGAAGAAGAAGAGGTAAGCCTTTTTTATTTATCTAAAGAAGAGCTAGTTGCTAGTCTTGAAGAGACACATAATAAATATATTGAATGCAAGAAGAAATTAAAGAAATTTAATAAAGAAAATGATGAGTTACATGCTAAGCTTCTTGCTCTTACATCTGAAAATGAAGATCTCAAAAAGGTTATTGAAGGTCATGATATTAAGCTAAAATCTGTAGAAGCAAATTGCAATCTTCTTTTTCTAGAAAAGTTAAATTTACAAACTCAAGTAAATGATCTTCAAAAACAACCTGTGTAGTGTACGCATCTAGATTATGATACTATAGTAAAAGAAAGAGATTCCTTGTTATCTAATCTAGATCAAGCAAAGTTATACATAAATAAAAGAATGGATGAGATTGTTAAGCTGCAACAAAAAGTAAATAGTTTGAGTAACAATGATACCCTTGATAAAATTTTAAATAATCCTTATCATCAAATTGGAAGGAGAGGACTAGGATATGAGCCTAAAGGAAAATCTTATCAAAAACCTAGTTGGAGAAGAACACAAGTGCCAAAGAGTCAATCTATGTATGTACCCAAAGGCAAATACACATATGTACCCACGAACAACCTAGAACAAAATCATAGAAAGAGATATGAGGTTGATTCTATATGTTGTCATTATTGTTTGCGTCTTGGACATTATTCTTTTTCATGTCCTTACAAGAAAAAGGATTTTGAGTTAGTATGGGTTCCAAAATCCCCAAACTAAATAAATAAGATTAAGTTGAGATATGACCAAGGACTCTAGTTGTATATTTCTATGTCTATCTCAACTTAACATAATGGGATAACAAATTAATTCAAATATTTAAAACTTCTAATTTGAAAATATACAAATATGCAAAGACAAATCTTTGAAATTTTGCCTTAATTATAATTCTCAAAAGCATAAAGAATTAAATATAATTAGTTGAGATTTGATCTAAATATTACTTTGATATTCATATGTTCAATCTCAACCAAGCTAAGTTTTCAAACTTCATAATTGAATTGAAAATGAACTTTGTTTTACTTGGAAACAATTACCGAAAATAGTTCTGAAAAAGTGCGGAACTTTTCTCGGTCGAGACACTGTCGACCAAGAAGAACTGCCAGTTGAGAAATGGTCGACCGAGCAGGTTTCTGTTGTCAAGTCTGAAATAAAACTGCTGAACTTGTTTTCAATTTACCTAGCTTGAAATAAATTTGTTATTAATCATTGATTCAAATCAAAATAAAACCCTAGAAGACAATTTTTGAAATAAGACATATTAATCATTTGCAAAGATGTTATAAGAAGACTAATCTTGAACTAACCTCATTCATTGATTGAAAAAGTTTATTTACTTGTCTTCAAAAATTGAAAGCATGAATGAGATTATTTTGGTATTATCTTCTACATGTTTTGGCTCAAAATTATGAATAGGTTTTAGCAAAGAAAATTACTGTTCTTTCCTAAAGTACTCCTTGGAATATCTATACTGAAACCATGTGTGTTGAAATTTAGTTTAAAAGATCATAATTATTATGTTGATCATTGTACTATGGATATGCTTCTACCTTTATATAGTGCCATGATCATTATATTTCAATAATTTAAAACTCTATGACATAAAGCATCTTGATAAAATAGAAAATGATTACTGTAACAATGTTTCTTAAAACAAAATTTTTAATATTTTATCCATTTGTTTTTAAGAAATCAAAAGCAAGGGTACAAGAAAAAAAATTCTTCTAAAGTATATTATCTGAAAACAAGGGTAAATGGGATTTGATACTCGCAGTAAAGCTTATACGAATTCTTACTAGAAATCTATCAAACTGCTTCAAATCTAACTACCTGCAGACATGAATATTTAAACTATATGCAGGAAACTGCCTCTTGGTTGAAATCAAAGTTGACCAAGGGGCGCTATGGTCGTAGTCAAAGTCGACCTAAAATAAGCTTGACACAATACTTATTTGGATATCATTTTCTATACTCAATCTTAGTAAAAATGTGATAAAAAGACAAATTAAAATTGTCCAAATATCGGTAATGATAATCACAATATTACTCCCTTAGAAAACATATATATGCTCTACAAATTCAGTTTATCATTTGCATTAAAAACCAGCTTAAAATCTCATTCACAGTAAGTTTGTCGGTCAACAAAACATTTCGACCGAAACAAACTCAGTCGACGAATTCGTCGACCAAAAACATCTCGGTCAGCTATCTCTTTCGACTGATAGACTTCAAGTTAGAACTACATGGGCAAAACTCAGACACACTTCCGGTCGACAAATTGTTCGACCGAGCAAGTTTCGGTCGGCAAATTGCTTGACCGAGGGACGACCATTGGAATATGACCGTTGTCGATCGACCGTTGGGCGACTGAGAGGCGCGTCTAGGATATGACCGTTGCGGTCGTCGGTCGACAATTTGTCAACCGAAATGGTTACTGATTTGCTATAAATAAGACCAAAAACGGGCCATTTCCTCACACCTTCATATTCTCATTTCTCTAGCTCCTCTCTAGTGCATTTTTGTGAAACTCTTTAGCCTCTCTACATCCAAGACATTCTTGCTACTTCTCCACCTCAAAGCAACGAAATGGCTTCATCATCTGCACGTGGAAAGAAGCAAGTTGCTGGTAGGAAAGGAAGGATGGTCTCTCCACAACTGCCGATCATCAACGACATTCCTTTCATCGATGCAGCTGCAGGCGACCGCTACCTCAGGCTCTCCTCAAAAACTCCTCTTCCACGATGACCAGTTGATGTCACGGATTTCCACGACATTGTCGACTTGGAGGAACTCTTCGAGGTGCAACATTTGAATGATTTTCTAAATCCTTCCTGCCCCTCCTACTCTTCCAAAGTAGTTAATGAATTTTATGCCAATTTAACCCCACATCCCGACCATGATTCCTTTTCTTCCATGGTTAATGGGTATAGATTCCATTTTATTGAGGAGGGTATTCTTGATATGCTTAACATAGACATAGAAGAATATAAAGACTTTCTTTACCTCACCATAGGAAATCCACTTCACAAACTATCCCAAGATGACACTACAACTAGCCTTAGTGATGTCAAATGAGCCATCTTTCAATCCAATACAACTTGTCATGAAGATAGGGGTACCTATTATGCCATAAATCTAAAATCTGAAGCTAGGATCATCAATCTCATTGTTTCCACTAATATCCATCCTAGAGCAAACAAATCTGAAGTACCCACCTTTCGTATGTATCTTATCTATTCTATTCTCAAAGGTATTCCAATAAATTTTATTCGCATCATCCTTAAGAATATGCTTGAGTTTTCTGGCAATCCACCTTATGCTGACTTTGTGTGCCAAATCACTCAACACTTTCTTAAGAAGAATATTGAGGATCTAGGTTACATATGGGATAGAAGACCTCAAAAGATAAGCAAAAATACAGTAGAGAAGATGGGAATTGACTTTGGTCACAAAAGGGCTAGGACTGAAGGGGAGACATCCACTCAAGACATACCTCCACCACCTCCTTCTACCAACCTACCCTATGATCCCATCACAAACACCTTAACCTACATTGCTGGATCCCAATATCATCTGAGTAGGAAATTAAATTACAATCACCATGCTATGACTTACTTAATCCAAAGGATGCAAACTCTCTCTCCTAATCAACCTGATTAATATCCTTACTCTCTAAATCCTGGCATGATAAATCCATACAATCCTTCCTACAACTACTACCAAATTCCACCTTCACCATCTTCTGATCTCACACATACTCAATTCTCTCAAATGCAACTTCAAGACATTGCTTCCACTTTTCACTTTGATCGAGTTCCCACCTTCTTGGAAGTCTATGCCTTAACCAAGACAGGTGCATTAGAGTGGCAGAAATTGGTCAAGTATTATGGAGTTGAGCCCTTTCTTGGGAAAGACCCAAATATTGATGTAATACTTTGGTCTTTTCAGTGAGATTTTGAGTATTTCTTGTAATAATTGTAATGGGGTGGTTATTTCTACAATGATTGTAGTGGATATCCTTTAAGAAAGCATGGTTTATGAGTTATCTTGTCAATTGTAGAAGCACTAAGTTATTATTAATAAAAGTTATTATCTTGTCAATTTTATGAGTTTCTTCTATGGTTTCATTTGAACAAATACATGGCTATTATAGTAGAGCATACAAATAAAAGGGAGTAATATATGCAATGGATTATGAAGGGTAAATTTTTTGCAAATGATTGTGAAATAAATTGTGACTAAAATTAACATTAATTGCTTTGCATTAATCCCTTGTTTTAAATTGACTATCTCTTTAAGGGGGAGCATAGCATAGAATTAAGGGGGAGATATAAAATGATTTTCCTGGATATCTTTTTGAAATGACAAAGGGGGAGAAATAAAATAAAATGAGAGTTTCATAATATTTCGGCCATCATTCACTTGCAAAACAAGAATGGTTAGAAAAGGTAAAATTCAGGTATGAAACTCACATGATTTATATTTCCTTATTTTATATTTAGGAAATGTTTGTCATCTTCAAAAAGGGGGAGATTGTTGGAGAAATTGACAAAATCCTTTGTTTTGATGATGACAAACATTTCATTCTTATCGATCTAACGTGCTACTTGAGTGTTGCAGGAATAAGGTGGATGACAAAGAATTGGGAAATCTATATGCTTGAATTATTGTTATTTCATGAATGTAATCAATTGTAAAACTTGTACAAACATATAATGTACAAGTACTTAGACATCATGTAAATCAAGAGTTAGATCTTTTCTAGCTAATCACCACACTTAGATAAGTCACATATGCACACTCATACATACACTTAGTACTTTAATTGAACCATTGAAACAGGGTCAATCTCGGTCGACAAAATCCTCGACCGAGACACTCTCGGTCGACAAACTCCTCGACCGAGAAAGACCCAAGTAGTCGTTAGACACAACAGACAAGGTAGTTAGTAGTTGGAGATGAACTTTGCAAACACTTGCTCCAGAGATCCTGTCGGTCGACAAACCCTCGACCGAGTAGGTGTCTCGGTCGACAATTTCTCGATCGAGATGGGTTCTGACAGCACTTGCAGAATTAATCAACTAGTCGTTGCTAAAGAAACTAAAAATGTACCTAACGGCTATTTAAGCACTTAGAATCCACTAGAAAGTGTCTAGAACGTCCTTAAGCACTTGTAAGTCATTTCTATAAATAGGACATGCCTTAGGACACCTAAACTTACTTATTCTACACTTGAGCAATCTTTGAGCATACACTTGCATTAGCAACTTGTTTTGAGCAATTGAGCAATACTTGCAATTGGCTAATCTTCTTTTTGCTCTAATTTCGTGTCCTATAGGCTAGTATCTCCTATCCACAACAATCACACTTCCATATACATTGGTTAGGAGCTCTACACACTTGATATATGCAAATCAAGCCTTGTGCTTTAAAGGTTAAGTGTAATTTCCTTTTCCTTTCTTGTTCACTTTTATTGCTTGTACTCTCGTTGCTACTCCTAGGGTTGGAGGATGCGGATTGGAGAGGGTTGTGATCTTCTTGGTGAAGAAGGAGGCTTTGGACTACTTCAAGAAGGCTGGTGCAACGAGAGGCTACTTCTAAGAGGAAGGCTACTTCAATGGGGAGCTTGGAGTTACTTCAAGAAGGCTGCCTCAAGTTGGTGCATCTACTTCAAAGTGAAGGCTGTCCAAAGGGGTGTAAGAAAGTATTGTATTTTATATAAATCCTTGAAGAGGTAATAAAATAAATACTTTCAAAATCCCGGTTGGGTAAGCAACCAGGTAGTGGACTGGCTACCTTAATATTTGCTAAGGTAGGAACCACTCTAAATCCCTTGTCTCCTTCTTGCTTTTTCATTTGTGGTTGTTTGAGAGAAATAATTATTGAATTATCTTTAAAACCCTATTCACCCCCCTCTAGTGGTTTTTCAATTGGTATCAGAGCAGGCTTCAAGGAGCTCTAATCGAGTCTTGAAGTATGAAGGGTGGTGATGTCTACAACCGTAAGCAAAGGAAAAGTATGGACCAATCTTCAACAAGTTGCAGTCGGTGCTTAGGAACAAGCCACACAACACTTGGTTGCCCATGGAAGTCAAAGAAGGAAGATACACATAAAGAATGTCTTATTGCTACAATAAGTGAAGAAGAAGAAGAAGAGGTAAGCCTTTTTTATTTATCTAAAGAAGAGCTAGTTGCTAGTCTTGAAGAGACACATAATAAATATATTGAATGCAAGAAGAAATTAAAGAAATTTAATAAAGAAAATGATGAGTTACATGCTAAGCTTCTTGCTCTTACATCTGAAAATGAAGATCTCAAAAAGGTTATTGAAGGTCATGATATTAAGCTAAAATCTGTAGAAGCAAATTGCAATCTTCTTTTTCTAGAAAAGTTAAATTTACAAACTCAAGTAAATGATCTTCAAAAACAACCTGTGTAGTGTACGCATCTAGATTATGATACTATAGTAAAAGAAAGAGATTCCTTGTTATCTAATCTAGATCAAGCAAAGTTATACATAAATAAAAGAATGGATGAGATTGTTAAGCTGCAACAAAAAGTAAATAGTTTGAGTAACAATGATACCCTTGATAAAATTTTAAATAATCCTTATCATCAAATTGGAAGGAGAGGACTAGGATATGAGCCTAAAGGAAAATCTTATCAAAAACCTAGTTGGAGAAGAACACAAGTGCCAAAGAGTCAATCTATGTATGTACCCAAAGGCAAATACACATATGTACCCACGAACAACCTAGAACAAAATCATAGAAAGAGATATGAGGTTGATTCTATATGTTGTCATTATTGTTTGCGTCTTGGACATTATTCTTTTTCATGTCCTTACAAGAAAAAGGATTTTGAGTTAGTATGGGTTCCAAAATCCCCAAACTAAATAAATAAGATTAAGTTGAGATATGACCAAGGACTCTAGTTGTATATTTCTATGTCTATCTCAACTTAACATAATGGGATAACAAATTAATTCAAATATTTAAAACTTCTAATTTGAAAATATACAAATATGCAAAGACAAATCTTTGAAATTTTGCCTTAATTATAATTCTCAAAAGCATAAAGAATTAAATATAATTAGTTGAGATTTGATCTAAATATTACTTTGATATTCATATGTTCAATCTCAACCAAGCTAAGTTTTCAAACTTCATAATTGAATTGAAAATGAACTTTGTTTTACTTGGAAACAATTACCGAAAATAGTTCTGAAAAAGTGCGGAACTTTTCTCGGTCGAGACACTGTCGACCAAGAAGAACTGCCAGTTGAGAAATGGTCGACCGAGCAGGTTTCTGTTGTCAAGTCTGAAATAAAACTGCTGAACTTGTTTTCAATTTACCTAGCTTGAAATAAATTTGTTATTAATCATTGATTCAAATCAAAATAAAACCCTAGAAGACAATTTTTGAAATAAGACATATTAATCATTTGCAAAGATGTTATAAGAAGACTAATCTTGAACTAACCTCATTCATTGATTGAAAAAGTTTATTTACTTGTCTTCAAAAATTGAAAGCATGAATGAGATTATTTTGGTATTATCTTCTACATGTTTTGGCTCAAAATTATGAATAGGTTTTAGCAAAGAAAATTACTGTTCTTTCCTAAAGTACTCCTTGGAATATCTATACTGAAACCATGTGTGTTGAAATTTAGTTTAAAAGATCATAATTATTATGTTGATCATTGTACTATGGATATGCTTCTACCTTTATATAGTGCCATGATCATTATATTTCAATAATTTAAAACTCTATGACATAAAGCATCTTGATAAAATAGAAAATGATTACTGTAACAATGTTTCTTAAAACAAAATTTTTAATATTTTATCCATTTGTTTTTAAGAAATCAAAAGCAAGGGTACAAGAAAAAAAATTCTTCTAAAGTATATTATCTGAAAACAAGGGTAAATGGGATTTGATACTCGCAGTAAAGCTTATACGAATTCTTACTAGAAATCTATCAAACTGCTTCAAATCTAACTACCTGCAGACATGAATATTTAAACTATATGCAGGAAACTGCCTCTTGGTTGAAATCAAAGTTGACCAAGGGGCGCTATGGTCGTAGTCAAAGTCGACCTAAAATAAGCTTGACACAATACTTATTTGGATATCATTTTCTATACTCAATCTTAGTAAAAATGTGATAAAAAGACAAATTAAAATTGTCCAAATATCGGTAATGATAATCACAATATTACTCCCTTAGAAAACATATATATGCTCTACAAATTCAGTTTATCATTTGCATTAAAAACCAGCTTAAAATCTCATTCACAGTAAGTTTGTCGGTCAACAAAACATTTCGACCGAAACAAACTCAGTCGACGAATTCGTCGACCAAAAACATCTCGGTCAGCTATCTCTTTCGACTGATAGACTTCAAGTTAGAACTACATGGGCAAAACTCAGACACACTTCCGGTCGACAAATTGTTCGACCGAGCAAGTTTCGGTCGGCAAATTGCTTGACCGAGGGACGACCATTGGAATATGACCGTTGTCGATCGACCGTTGGGCGACTGAGAGGCGCGTCTAGGATATGACCGTTGCGGTCGTCGGTCGACAATTTGTCAACCGAAATGGTTACTGATTTGCTATAAATAAGACCAAAAACGGGCCATTTCCTCACACCTTCATATTCTCATTTCTCTAGCTCCTCTCTAGTGCATTTTTGTGAAACTCTTTAGCCTCTCTACATCCAAGACATTCTTGCTACTTCTCCACCTCAAAGCAACGAAATGGCTTCATCATCTGCACGTGGAAAGAAGCAAGTTGCTGGTAGGAAAGGAAGGATGGTCTCTCCACAACTGCCGATCATCAACGACATTCCTTTCATCGATGCAGCTGCAGGCGACCGCTACCTCAGGCTCTCCTCAAAAACTCCTCTTCCACGATGACCAGTTGATGTCACGGATTTCCACGACATTGTCGACTTGGAGGAACTCTTCGAGGTGCAACATTTGAATGATTTTCTAAATCCTTCCTGCCCCTCCTACTCTTCCAAAGTAGTTAATGAATTTTATGCCAATTTAACCCCACATCCCGACCATGATTCCTTTTCTTCCATGGTTAATGGGTATAGATTCCATTTTATTGAGGAGGGTATTCTTGATATGCTTAACATAGACATAGAAGAATATAAAGACTTTCTTTACCTCACCATAGGAAATCCACTTCACAAACTATCCCAAGATGACACTACAACTAGCCTTAGTGATGTCAAATGAGCCATCTTTCAATCCAATACAACTTGTCATGAAGATAGGGGTACCTATTATGCCATAAATCTAAAATCTGAAGCTAGGATCATCAATCTCATTGTTTCCACTAATATCCATCCTAGAGCAAACAAATCTGAAGTACCCACCTTTCGTATGTATCTTATCTATTCTATTCTCAAAGGTATTCCAATAAATTTTATTCGCATCATCCTTAAGAATATGCTTGAGTTTTCTGGCAATCCACCTTATGCTGACTTTGTGTGCCAAATCACTCAACACTTTCTTAAGAAGAATATTGAGGATCTAGGTTACATATGGGATAGAAGACCTCAAAAGATAAGCAAAAATACAGTAGAGAAGATGGGAATTGACTTTGGTCACAAAAGGGCTAGGACTGAAGGGGAGACATCCACTCAAGACATACCTCCACCACCTCCTTCTACCAACCTACCCTATGATCCCATCACAAACACCTTAACCTACATTGCTGGATCCCAATATCATCTGAGTAGGAAATTAAATTACAATCACCATGCTATGACTTACTTAATCCAAAGGATGCAAACTCTCTCTCCTAATCAACCTGATTAATATCCTTACTCTCTAAATCCTGGCATGATAAATCCATACAATCCTTCCTACAACTACTACCAAATTCCACCTTCACCATCTTCTGATCTCACACATACTCAATTCTCTCAAATGCAACTTCAAGACATTGCTTCCACTTTTCACTTTGATCGAGTTCCCACCTTCTTGGAAGTCTATGCCTTAACCAAGACAGGTGCATTAGAGTGGTAGAAATTGGTCAAGTATTATGGAGTTGAGCCCTTTCTTGGGAAAGACCCAAATATTGATGTAATACTTTGGTCTTTTCAGTGAGATTTTGAGTATTTCTTGTAATAATTGTAATGGGGTGGTTATTTCTACAATGATTGTAGTGGATATCCTTTAAGAAAGCATGTTTTATGAGTTATCTTGTCAATTGTAGAAGCACTAAGTTATTATTAATAAAAGTTATTATCTTGTCAATTTTATGAGTTTCTTCTAT
This sequence comes from Alisma plantago-aquatica, assembly GCA_963693085.1. Lineage (NCBI taxonomy): Eukaryota > Viridiplantae > Streptophyta > Magnoliopsida > Alismatales > Alismataceae > Alisma > Alisma plantago-aquatica. Next base: position 874,431,766 of record OY856409.1, read on the forward strand.
GGTTTCATTTGAACAAATACATGGCTATTATAGTAGAGCATACAAATAAAAGGGAGTAATATATGAAATGGATTATGAAGGGTAAATTTTTTGCAAATGATTGTGAAATAAATTGTGACTAAAATTAACATTAATTGCTTTGCATTAATCCCTTGTTTTAAATTGACTATCTCTTTAAGGGGGAGCATAGCATAGAATTAAGGGGGAGATATAAAATGATTTTCCTGGATATCTTTTTGAAATGACAAAGGGGGAGAAATAAAATAAAATGAGAGTTTCATAATATTTCGGCCATCATTCACTTGCAAAACAAGAATGGTTAGAAAAGGTAAAATTCAGGTATGAAACTCACATGATTTATATTTCCTTATTTTATATTTAGGAAATGTTTGTCATCTTCAAAAAGGGGGAGATTGTTGGAGAAATTGACAAAATCCTTTGTTTTGATGATGACAAACATTTCATTCTTATCGATCTAACGTGCTACTTGAGTGTTGCAGGAATAAGGTGGATGACAAAGAATTGGGAAATCTATATGCTTGAATTATTGTTATTTCATGAATGTAATCAATTGTAAAACTTGTACAAACATATAATGTACAAGTACTTAGACATCATGTAAATCAAGAGTTAGATCTTTTCTAGCTAATCACCACACTTAGATAAGTCACATATGCACACTCATACATACACTTAGTACTTTAATTGAACCATTGAAACAGGGTCAATCTCGGTCGACAAAATCCTCGACCGAGACACTCTCGGTCGACAAACTCCTCGACCGAGAAAGACCCAAGTAGTCGTTAGACACAACAGACAAGGTAGTTAGTAGTTGGAGATGAACTTTGCAAACACTTGCTCTAGAGATCCTGTCGGTCGACAAACCCTCGACCGAGTAGGTGTCTCGGTCGACAATTTCTCGATCGAGATGGGTTCTGACAGCACTTGCAGAATTAATCAACTAGTCGTTGCTAAAGAAACTAAAAGTGTACCTAACGGCTATTTAAGCACTTAGAATCCACTAGAAAGTGTCTAGAACGTCCTTAAGCACTTGTAAGTCATTTCTATAAATAGGACATGCCTTAGGACACCTAAACTTACTTATTCTACACTTGAGCAATCTTTGAGCATACACTTGCATTAGCAACTTGTTTTGAGCAATTGAGCAATACTTGCAATTGGCTAATCTTCTTTTTGCTCTAATTTCGTGTCCTATAGGCTAGTATCTCCTATCCACAACAATCACACTTCCATATACATTGGTTAGGAGCTCTACACACTTGATATATGCAAATCAAGCCTTGTGCTTTAAAGGTTAAGTGTAATTTCCTTTTCCTTTCTTGTTCACTTTTATTGCTTGTACTCTCGTTGCTACTCCTAGGGTTGGAGGATGCGGATTGGAGAGGGTTGTGATCTTCTTGGTGAAGAAGGAGGCTTTGGACTACTTCAAGAAAGCTGGTGCAACGAGAGGCTACTTCTAAGAGGAAGGCTACTTCAATGGGGAGCTTGGAGTTACTTCAAGAAGGCTGCCTCAAGTTGGTGCATCTACTTCAAAGTGAAGGCTGTCCAAAGGGGTGTAAGAAAGTATTGTATTTTATATAAATCCTTGAAGAGGTAATAAAATAAATACTTTCAAAATCCCGGTTGGGTAAGCAACCAGGTAGTGGACTGGCTACCTTAGTATTTGCTAAGGTAGGAACCACTCTAAATCCCTTGTCTCCTTCTTGCTTTTTCATTTGTGGTTGTTTGAGAGAAATAATTATTGAATTATCTTTAAAACCCTATTCACCCCCCTCTAGTGGTTTTTCAACTCCATAGTTGGCAATTTCAGTTTGTGACCCCTTGTTTTACCCATTGGGTTAAGATAATAAAGACTCATCAATTTTTATACAATCACCACTAACTCGCAATGTCTAGCTCTGAGTAAGAATAAAACAAAAATTAAAATAAATAATTTTATTCATTATTAAAATTATATTGAATAATAATACTTACTAGACGTTAAAAGGAATTAGGATAGTTTCCTTCCCCTCACTAGCAAAATATTTGAATGTAGTAGAGAAGTACTTCTTCACATCCTCAATATGTGTCCCCACTTGACTAGTGATTAAAGTAACTAAGAATCCAACATTTCTTATATCAAAGTTTGTGGTGTCGGTATATAAATGGTTGTAAAACATTTGTAATTATTTCCATATATAGAAATAAGTTAAAAATGTGTATTGGAATTTTCTATATTGATATATCCTTACCTTATCCATACTTCTATTATTGAAGTATTCAGCCAATCATATCGGAACAACTCTATAATATCATCAAGAAAAATATAACTGTCAAAGTCCCTCCCAGTTGCATCTTCTGTTAAATTGATCAACATTTGTAATCCAGAGCTTTGGTTGGCTAAGTATCGACACAAACATTTACATTTACTTCCCAACTCATCAAATGTGGATTCTGGAATAAAAGATGGCTTGGGCATAGGAGGACGACTAGTAGAATTTTTACTTTTTGGTTTGCAAACCTATTAATTAAATTACATACTTATATTACACGAGTTCATATATTCAGTCAAATATGAAACATATGGTAGAATTAAGGTATACCTTATCATTGATAACCAAGTGTCTAGGCCTACCCACCATAGCACCGTCAACTTCTTCAACTGTACTATATTCAGGATTAGGTATGGGTAGTGGTTTGTCCCCTATTCGGTCATACACAAGATGGATGGACACATGACAAATGTCATCAGTAATTTGTTGGCAATGCAATGTACCACCAAGGTTGTATACCTTGCTGGCTGCCACAACATTATATTCTAGAACCTCCACTGCAAGTGTACAGTTCATACCAACCTACAATTGAAATAATATAAGTTATATACAAAGCAGTAAACCAGATACCTATTACAACTATATATATATATATATATATCATATATCATACTTATAACACAACATATAGAACAAAAACTTACTGCAGATTGTTGTGGTGGGTCGTTGGGAATGCTCCCATGACCTTCTACCACTAGAGCATGAGCTTGTACCTCATCACTTGAGAGACGCACAGTATGAATATGTTGAGAAGGTTGTGTAGGCTAAAATGAAGACATTATTTCTTTTACTTTTTGTGATACTAATGTTTCAACCTCCTCTTGTGTAAGACCTCCTGCACGACCTCTTTTAGATTGCGAAGGGCCAAAATGAGACTTGAATCCTATGCCAGCTCCTAATCCCCTAACACAGCCAGGATGCTCCTTCGTACCAAGAGCAACTGATAGTTCATCCATGTGTCCAGTTGGGATGAACTTTCCTTCATTCCTTTGCTTGTGGAGATCAATCTATTCATAGTTAATAAAAATATTAAATCACAATATCAATTAGATATAAATAAATCAAAGTTTGTGGGAGTTACTCTTTACTTAGTTGGGATAAACCTACCATCTTTTGTGCCACCTCCTTAGTTGCAGGGTTGACAATTTCACCTGCTCAATTCTTTCCAGCATCAATCCACTACAAGTGTCGAGGTGGACACTTAGCTTGAGTTGTACTAGACACTTCTCTAGAAGAGAATTGCTTCTCTTGTAGCTGGTGGAAGAAGGCATAACCACCGGGCTCCAAGCGATGGTCATGCACATTTTTGGCACGTGTTTCCTTTTGGGCCTCTTGAATAGCCTGATCATTTAAAATGAGGTATTACAATTTAGACTTGGCACACATATATAAATAGATTCACCTCCTTAATTGTATAAAATTAAAGATTCATACAATACATCACAATTTTTATTACCTGAAACTCTTCTGTGTTCCTAGCTACAACAAATCTTTCCCACACCTCAGGATCTATAAAAATATACATATATGTTGATTTCTTCTGTTATTTATGATTATCTATAAATTCCCTTTTGAGATATGTCTTAAAAGCCCTCCATCGTACACTACAACGTTGTAGCACTTTTTTCTTGTGATCTTTTTCATTTAGATGAAAAACACCCTATACATGCAAAAGAAGCAATAATGTTGTCTTAAAAAGGATATGTCTTTCCAAGAAAACTAAATTAGAATCAATAAACAAAAAACATATTAAAATAATATCACTTCCACTCACATATATATCTTTCCATAAGAGGTCTTTTAAGGAATTAGAAACATCGTGCCAATTTTCTATATCTATTGGCACCTTACTGTGTGTGGTCACCCCTACGTAATGCTTGAAAGAACAAAATGTTCCCCAATAGGTGCTCATGTGACATCAAACTGGACTGCCAATTTCTCCCCTTTGGCCCTGAGCTCCTGCAACCTACACATTAGTGTTGGACCTCTACTTTTTTTAGCATCACCACTACCATCCCCATGGTGCTCATGCTCATAATGTTCATCTTCACTTGCCATTTTAGAACATGCAAGTATACCTGATAAAAGAAACATAAGTGATAATAAAAGCACAAGTGGTTGAATGATATATGATGTATATTTAAAAGATTATGTGCTTGAATGATAATAAAATAAATAATTCAAAGAATGCATGCCTCAAGTATTGGTTGAGTTGTTAGTCAAGTAAAATTTCTTCAACATGGTCTTGACGTTTATAGTATTCATCGGTGTTATCTTCAACATTTACACTTGGAAAACCAACTGAGAATAGGCTGGAATCATCATACTTTTTGTAGTATTCTTCTTCATTTATAAGATCTATAGTAAATTGTCTTTTTCCATGAAGAATGACAGACCAATTTTTATTTTCTGGGTCATCAATATAGAATACTTGTTTTGCTTGGTGTGCCATGACGAATGGCTCATATTTCTCACCAACCCTTACAAAATTAACTAATTTGAAACCCAACTCATCCACTAAAACTCCTTTGTTGTTGTCAACCCAATTACACCTAAAGATAGGAACTCTGAAATTTTTATAGTCCAATTCCCATATGTCCTCAATGACGTCGTAATATGACATCACAGCTTCACGTGGTCTTTTATCTTTGGCACTAACAAAATACAATGAACAAGCTTGAACAGTGACCCAACTATTTTGAACTACACTAATTTCATCTTGACGCTTTGTGTAGTATGAAAATCCATTTATGTCATAACCTTCATATGACATGACATCCATTTTTGGCTTAAAGGCGAGCCATTTTATGTTCTCAGCAACATTATTCGGTGATTCAGATAGTTGTTTAAAGACATTCTCTTCAAACCACCTAATAAATGTTCGATTATGCTCTCTTGCAAGCCACATTGAACTAGATCGCAGATGATTTCTCTTGATAAGATCATTGTGTTCTGTGATGTAGCTACTAACTTCATCGATGTTGTGTAAAATATACAAATGTGCTTGTTCCCACAACTCACGACTGATTCCTTTCACTCATCCTCCCAGAGTTCCTTTGCCACAATGAGATTCAATTTGATGGGAATTTTTTAGATCGCTAGAAGTTTCATTACAATTCAAAAAATCATTACAAAAGTCCATCACCTCCCTAGCCACATAACCCTCAATAATACTCCCTTCAGGACGATAACGATTCTGAACATCACCTTTAAAAACACTCATGTAGTGTTCAAACAGATACATCCAGTGTAAAAAAATTGAACCCAACATCTTCACCTCCCTTGTAATATGTACTATAAGATGAACCATGATATCAAAAAATGAAGGAGGAAAGTACATTTCAAGCTGACACATGGTAACAATTACATCTTTCTGTAATTTATCGAGAGTATCAGGATGTATCAATTTGTTGCATATTTCATTGAAGAAGAAACAAAGTCTTGTGATTGCAAACCTTACATGCTTCAGAAATATAGATCGAATAGCCACAGGTAAAATTTGTTGCATTATGGTGTGACAATCATGAGATTTGAGACCTATCAACTTCAGATCCTTCTTTGATACCAATCTATGAATATTAGAAGAGTATCTTTGTGGAACCTTAATATTATGCAAGCACTCATAGAAAGTCTTTTTCTCCTTCTTTGACAAAGTGTAACAAGCTAGTGGTAAATATGTGTGGTGACCCCTATTCTCCACTGATAATTCTTTTCTTATACCCATTAATTCCAAATCTTTTCATGATTTGATGTCGTCTTTAGTGTTTCCCGGTATGTTCAATAGTGTACCAATGATGCTATCACAAACATTTTTTTCAACATGCATGACGTCAATGCAGTGTCTAATTGCCAAAGATCTCCAATAAGGAAGATTCCATAATATTGACCTCTTCTTGTATAGAGATTTGTCACATGCGAGAGTACAACTACTTGAACTCTTTCCAAATTCATTAACAATATGTTTCACCCGATCATATACAACATTTCCTGGTATAGGTTTAGGAGCACTTCGTTCCTCAGTTGACCCATTAAAGGTTTTGCATTGCCTTCGATAAGGATGCACTGGTGGGAGAAATCTTTGATGACCAAAATATACGATTTTACCACCATGTTTCAGTTGGATTGAATCAATATTTTCCTCACAAATAGGACATGCTTTGTATCCTTTTATGCTATATCTAGACAAATTTCCATAAGTTGGAAATTTATTAATCGTGCAAAACAACATAGCATGCAAACTAAAGATCTCTTTATGTGAAGCATCATATGTCATAACACCTTCTTCCCATAGTTTCATTAGGTCATCAATTAGAGGTTGAAGGTAAACATCAATATCATTTCCAGGTTGCTTGGGCCCTGATATCAATATCGAAAACATGACATACTTATTTTTCATACACAACCAAGGAGGAAGATTGTATATAACAATCATAACAGGCCACATGCTATATTGGCTGCTTAATGTACCATAAGGATTAATTCCATCTGTACAGATATCAAGTCTTAAGTTTCTTGGTTCTTTACCAAATTGAGGGTATAATAAATCAATTTTCTATCATTGTGGAGAATCAGATGCATGTCGTAGGATTCCATCATCATTGGCCTCTAACTCCCCATGCCAAGACAAATTTTGTGCATTTTCTGTATTAGAAAATAAGCATTGAAATTGTGGTATTATTGGTAGATACCACATCACCTTGGTAGGAGAGCCATTTTTAGCCTTAGCTGAATTTGTAGTCTTATAACTTGATGCACCACATTTTGGACAATTTATCAAATTACTATAGTCCTAATGAATTAACACACAATCATTTCGACATGCATGAATCTTCTTAGCCTCCATTCCCATTGGGCACATTATTTTCTTTGCTTGATATGTTGAAATTGGAAGCTCATTGCCTTTAGGAAGAATTTCCTTTAACAAAGACAATAGTGAAGTGAAACTCTTATCGCTGCACCAGTTTTGAGCTTTAAGAGTATATAATCACATCACTACACTCAACCTCGTGAACTTAGTACAACCCTTATATAATGATTTTTCATCATCGTGGACAATGTTTACAAATAAAGAAGGTGGATCAATGGCATTGTCCCGAGCAATACGTAGCATCTCATCAACCATATCATCCTAAATCGGGTCATCCTAAATCGGTTCATCATTGACATTATCATCATTATCTATATCTTCTATGCCACAACTATTAGTATCAACATTTTCTGATCCATAATTAAATTTCTCTCCATGCCAATACCAATCATTATAACCTTGTATGATCCCATTGCGTATGACATGATTCTTAATTTCCTCAACAATATCAACTTTCAAATTGTTACCACAATTTCAACATGGACAATATAGCCTATCTATAGGTAGTTTCCTATGTTCCTCAGCAAATCTGATAAATTCATCAAGACCTTTGGCAAACTCTGGACTGCAACGATTCTTGATAGACATCCAACTTCGATCCATTTTCTATATCACATTAAAATTAATTATAAAACTAAGTGTTTAATATTGATACTATAAGTTGTAAGTTTTTATTGATAGGAAGTTAATTACTTTTATACTAAAGTGTACCACCTATCCCATTTTTGAATATTTAATCTCACTAGTAACTGTATAATGTATGTTTAGTTTTAATGAAAATTTTAGCAACATTTCCCTTAAGTTCTCCACGTACATCGATGTAAATGGCAAATAACCACCCACATATGTACCTAGAGAACAAATGAGGAAATACTACTAAAATTTTCTTCAAAACTAAACATACATTATATAGTTACATCCTAAGTGAGATTAAATATCCAAAAATAGTCCCAGATCGAGGACTATCCAAAATTTACTCCTAATGAGTAGATTTTGAATGGGTTTCTCAGTTGATACATGCATAAATGTATTATTGTCATATTTATATATTAAGTTAAACATCATGCATTGATGATCTCATCTATAAACCCTAAAGTGTCAATCTAGGAGTACACATGTCTAATCTCATATAATTTTCTAGAATTTATATAATTATTACATATGAAAAAATACATATTTTTATTATTGGTTGGGTTACCAATCATATAAAATAGAAAAACAATATAATTGTCCAGTTAAAGGCGTGCAAGTCCACTCTCGGTTGAGAATTCGTCAACCGAGAGTCCACCTGCGCGCGGAGTCCAGGTCCACTATCAGTCGATGAATTCGTCGACCGAGAGTGGACCTGGACGCCGTGTGTAGGTGGACTCTCCATCGACGAATTCTCGACCGAGAGTGGACCTGGACGCTACCTTGGTCGTGGCGGTGGTACCATGGCGGGCATAGTTAGACCTATATAAACGGTCTTACCACTAAAAAGTCTTGCTTGGAAGAGGTGGTGACCTTCGTGGAAGAGGCAGCGACCTTTGTGGAAGTGTGGAAGAGGCGACAACCCAATGCGGTGTGGTGTGGCAACAAGGTCTCGGCGGTGCGGCAATGAGGTCTCAGTGGTGCGGCAAAGTGGTCTCGATGGTGCGGTAACAAGGTCTCGGCGGTGCGGCAATGACGTCTTGGTGGTGCAGCAACAAGGTCTCGGCGGCAGTGGAGCTTTGGGGGCACAGGAGAGAGTGAAATACTAGGTCTCAGTAGTGAAAATGAAAGGTTCCTATATATCCCTGTGCCCGACCTATAGAGTCAGTTAAAACAAAAAAGCGACCCAAGAGATAAGTGGTGCCCATGTCGGGTAAATTAAAAATGACAAATGTGATTGTGCTCCCACTAACTTTCTTGTACACACAAGGTTCATCTTCATTTTGGATAAAGCCAAACACTTTGACTTCCTCATCAAATCAAAGATTCCAACTCCGAGACGCTTGCTTCAATCCATAGATTGACCTTTATATCCTACAGACTTTATTGGCATTCTTTGGATCTACAAAACCTTCAGGTTGTGTCATGTACACATCCTCATTTATATTCCCATTAAGGAATGTGGTTTTAACATCCATTTGCCAAATCTCATAGTCATAGAAAGCCGCAATAGCAAGCATGATCCTGATGGACTTAATCATGGCAACTGGAGAAATTTTTTTGTCATAGTCAACACCTTGAACTTGTCGGAAACCCTTTGCAACCAATCTGCCTTTATAAGTTTGCACATTGCCATCCATGTCGGTCTTCTTCTTGAAGTCCCACTTGCAACCTATGGGTTTTACCCCTTCAGGTGGTTCCACCAAAGTCCATACTTTTTTGGAGTACATGGATTCCATCTCGGATTTCATGGCCTCAAGCCATTTCTTAGAATTTGGTCCCTCCATAGCCTCTAGATAAGTAGTTGGATCATCATCTATGATCAACTCACAGCCTTCCTGAGTCACAAGGTATCCAAACCTCTCAGGTTCAAGGTGTGTCCTACTAGATCTACGAGGTCCTTATGTTACTTGAGGAGATTGAGATTCCAAAACACCTTGTGAACCTCTATGTTCCTCTTATACATCTACTGGTTCAATGTTTTCTTGTTGGGCTTCAACCTCTTCAAGCTCTATTTTCCTCCCACTGTTTCCTGTGGAAATAAATTCATTTTCTAGGAACACAACTGTCCAAGCAACAAACACTTTATTGTCAGTAGGGTGGTATAAATAATATCACCTCGTTTCCTTGGGGTATCCAACAAAATAACATTAATCGGACTTGGGTCCAAGCTTATCAGGAAACATTTTCCTGACATAAGCTTCATAACCCCAAATCTTAATAAAAGACAAATCGGGACACTTCTCGTGCGATATCTCATATGGTGTCTTTTGAACCGATTTAGATGGTACTCGGTTAAGTGTAAACGCAGCGGTTTCAAGAGCATGACCCCAGAAGGAAATCATAAGATCAAAAAAACTCATCATTGATCACACCATGTCCAATAATGTGTGATTCCTTCTTTCAGACACACTGTTATGCTTTGGTGTTCCAGGTGGTGTCCATTGTGATACAATACCACGGGCTCGTAGAAGGTCCTCAAACTCTTGGCTGAAGTATTTTCCACCTCGATCAGATCGAAGTGCTTTAATACTTTTACCAAGTTGGTTCTATACTTCACTCATGAAATCGTTGAACCTTTCAAGGGTTTCTAACTTATTTTTCATCAGGTATACATAGCCATACCTACTGAAGTCATTAGTGAAGGTAATGAAGTACTGACACCCATTTATGGCATTAGTTCTAAAAGGGCCACATACATCAGTATGTATGAGTCCTAATAGATCACTAGCTCTCTCACCTTAACCTAAAAAGGGAGTCTTGGTCATCTTGCCCAACAAACATGATTCACATGTCTCTATTGATTCATAAAAAAAGAGTCTAGATAACCATCTTTATGGAGTCTAGAGATGCACTTCTCATTTATGTGCCCTAGACGACAATGTCAAAGATATGTTTTGTTTGAGTTGTTGAGTTTTTGCCTTTTGGTGTTTATGTTGTATACACTTGTCTCTAGATCTATCAAGTATAGACCATAAGACATTGGGGCACTTCCATAAAGGATCCCATCTATTGAAATGGAACATTTTCCATTCTTAATGAGAAATTCAAAACCATCCTTGACTAAACAAGAAACAAAAATGGTATTCCTATTTATGGCAGGTACATAATAGCAGTTCTTCAACTCTATTATTAACCCACTAGGCAGAGTTAACTCATAGGTTCCTACGGCACTGGCGGTAACCCTTGCCCCATTGGCAACACGTAGTTCAACATCGCCTTTCCCTAAAGGCCTAATTCTCTTAAGATCCTTCACATTTGAACAAATGTGAGATCCACATCCGGTATCAAGTACCCATGAAAAAGAAGTAGTAAAGTTAATCTCTATCACGTATACACATGAAGTGGAGATCTCTATCTCTCGCTTCTTCTTCCATCGTTCCTTCCATCCTCTCCATGTTTTAAGTGCAGAAGAATTTGGTTTGGTAAGAGAACCCTTCTCTCCCTCACCTTTGTCCTTAGACTTCATTCCATTGGTCTCTATCAATGAACTATCCTTCTTCTCAAACAACACCTTAAGCGTACATAGAGTGGACTTAAAGGCTACCGGTATATTTGGATTGTGCAGAACATTTCTCATCATCCCCAACCAGTTATGGAATTTATTGTCAATTAATTTTTCCATTATAAAAGATGATTCTTTTGCCATTCTACAAGAGAAAATTCTATTTGTCAAAACTCCTTTTGATTTGATTTGAATAAAATTTGACGATAGTTAATTAGACCTTTAATTAATTATTGCTCCCACTATTCTGGTTCAAATTGACAGCCCTCACCATCAATTCGGAAGATTGCAGCGCACAATCTTCTAGTGGGTCAAGATCCTAAAATCCTCTCAGTCATGGACCAGCTAGTGCTGTCACCCACAACTTAGATCTTCTAGGTAGGCAACTCTTGCCAATTGCATCATATGCAACTCTTGAAAGATGACATATGCAACTCCTTGCCATGTTCACCTCCATGCCTCAAGGTGCAAGATCCTATCTAGGTCACCTTGTTAAGTTTGACCCAAAGCCAACACGATGAATATGCACCCTGCTAGGGCAGACCCACATATCCATCCTTGACGCTTCTACGAGATAGACGGTGCACCACGCTAGGGCGTGCCCACACTTGGCCGATCAAGCTTTTCACGTGTGTCACTTTTGAAAGGCATCTAAAACTTTAATATTTAATGATGCATTTGTTTTTATAGGTACATATACATATCCAATCACCACAAAATATAGTATGTATCATATGCATGCTATATCCCATAGAAAACATGTGAAACGATAAAAGTGATGATTATGGCCATCCTAATGTGATTCCTTGAGCCAACAGGAATCACGGTCAAGAGGAATCATGGTCATCTAGGTCCACATAACATGCAACCTGTACAAGATGAACTTTGTGCTTCGCCGTTCTGGGTTTGATCAACTCATCTCCATGACTGATTAGCTTGCCATCATGCTGATCGGTTGGGTGCCACCAGTCGATCAACTAGCACCTCCAGCCGATCGGATTACTAGTCGTCGTGCATCTCCTCAGGGCTGCCACCCGCTCATCTCGTTCCTCAAACCGGTCGTCTAGAACACCAACCGATCGGTTCACGCCTTGAACCAATCATCTCATTCACCGTCAGGTGGTCCTCCATTCTTTGACATAATAGGAAGTAAAAGTTCTATCCTATTTACATTTGAATTGAGAAACCCCGAGTTACATTCGGGGGGTAGAAAAGGTAGGAAAGAAATCTCGAGTTATCTTGAGTTACATTAGGAATAAGAGATAGAGAATCGGTGTGCAGACCGAGATGCAAGCAACCACATGCAACCAAGCACACATAGGGTTTATTGGTCATAACCACGCTATACATCCACCACAAAACACGATTAAGGGCGATGCGTATCGAGTGCATTCATATTACATATCATATATGTATTTTGGGATTTGTGGATTTAGGATTGGGCATGCATAAAGCCAATTTTATTTGCATCGTATGCAATAAATAAAGGGAAAACCAAAATCAATCACATCGATAATCCTAAAGTATAGAGCATTTGACCTGGCTCTGATACCACTGAAGGGTTTTAAGGGAGACAGAGAAGGAAGCGGAAACAAAAATTTTCTTCTCCCCGAACCTAGTATAAAGGAATCTCGTCAACGTCTATACAATAGGAAGGATGGTTTGTAGAGATATACCTTGTCCCGAGGCTTGCTCGGCGACGTTACCTCACGGCTTGCACGGTCTTCACCTCCGGTCTTGGACGGTGTTTGTGCAGCTCCTGGTCTCACATGGACTGTCGGGATTGATAGATGTCCTCCTAACTACAGAAGTCTCCCGCCTCTGTAGTAGTCCACGCGGACCACTTGGAACTTCAATCACCTTATTTCACAAGTCACCGAAAGGAGTCGTACCCTCCTGTCGGCGTACTAGTAACTGGCACACTCTCCTGCCGCCAGTCACTTTTCTATAGTTGTCTTTCCCTTGTTGTACCTCCCTTACCGGGTAGCACTTGCTCGGGCTTTCCTGGTTACTACAACTAGAGAGAATGACAACTTTGGAGAGAAACTGGTGTTCTGAGTTGTACTATATGAGAAGCCCCAATACCCCTATTTATATAGGAGGGTCATGGGACACGGTTCTCTACCCCAGGCAATGCGGGATTAAAGTAGGAGTAGAAGGGTTTGACATTTTCCACAAAATCTAACAAACTGTGCCAGTTGAACCGATCATTTCAAGAACGAAACCGTCGGTTGGTGACCTGAGCCGATCAGTTCACACCTGAACTGATCGTTTGGGGCATCTGAGCTGATTGGTTCATGTTTGAGCCGATTGATTCATGCTCCTGGTCCAACTCGAATAGACTTTCATGTTCGTTTCCAACTAATCATATATTAATCCTTATCCAAATCAAAATTTCCAAGTGAAACGAACTCGTTTGGTCACCTGACCAGTTTAACACTGTGAACTAATCAGTTCATTGACCTGATCCAGTCGGCTCACCAGCCTGAGCCGATCAGTTGGGTCAGCAGATCAGTCAATTGCAGTTTCAATCAATCTGATACTGTAATCATCTGATCCAACACCTTGAATACTATGATTTTAAGCTATCAATCGATTGGGTGTTTAATTGAACTACTAAACTCCTTTAGTAATCAATCCAAACAAGATTTATGGAGAAAATCCTCTCCAGGAACATGTCCTAGTGTGTGTGACCCTGCAGGTCCATTTCACATTGGCAGTGAAAGTCCATAACACTTATGACTTCACAAGCAAAGAGTGGTGCCTAGTCACACATCAGTGCTACCCAAGTGAAATAGGAAGTTGGAGAACAACTTTCAATCCTACAATCCGTGAATGGTGTTACAGTGAATGTATAATTCCTTTGTCACTAATGTCCTGAATGAACTCAAGGCATGGTACAATCATCCTTTCAATGTTCATCCATTTCCTTGATCTCAGAGCAGACTGGGTGAGATGTGTGTGACATCAATATCACATATTGATTCACACATGCATTCACATGTCTTTCTCAATCCTATTCATCAAGTGGCCATGGACATCAAACTCCCTTAGGAGGGACAAATCCCATATCTATCACTCATCCCTCAAAAGCCCCATGTGTCAAAGTCACCCAATCATCCCCTTTATAACAACCCATGTTTCATGATTGCATTTGATGATGTCAAAGTGTACCCAATGACATGTGTTGAGTGTAGTGATTTCAGGTCGAAGAATCACACTCACCACCATCACTGTGAGACTTGACTGTGACTACCAAATCATGGTTCCATGTGTCACTCTCATGGTGGGTCTGTCTGGTACACTTGTTCTCTAACAAGTACCTATGTGCTTGGTTTGATATCACTATATCATGACTAATGAGATTCTATCATCAACTAATACACAATCTAGTCTTTGGTGTTATTGATGTCTATGGTTATTTCCACAATAACACCCGACTAGGGACAAAACAAGAATGTATACTCTTAGCATCTGTATGATCTCATCATTTAGGTCCTGAACCTAAAAGCATACGTCATCGAGTAAACAATTCTTTAGACATCTATCATATTACACTATCATCTCAGAAATAGTTAAAACATATATATCAGAAATTGCCTTTATTATTATTCAAATCATTTACAAAGTATCCCATTACAATCATCACATGACTTGCTCTATGGGCATACATACCAATAGATATATCTAATGTCATTATCAGTAATCCTCCATGTATCTATTATCCTAATGAATACTATCTCTGAAATTATTAAAAAAATATAGCACTTGTTTGGGAATTTTATATAATAAACAAAGAACGAACTCACATCTTACTAGTTAAAAGTGGATTCTTATAATTGTTAGTGTAACAATACAAAGTGAATGATGCTTCCCTCAACACATGGTTGTTTGACAAATTAGACTAATATAGAATGCGATATTGCAATTAAGTATGATTTTGGCTCAAGGTGTTTTAATATTTAAAAAATATCTTCTTTTGTGGACAATCAATAAAAGAAGTATCCTAATTAAAATCTAAATTTTTATTACATGAAGTTATAGGTGCACGATAACTTTACCGCTATAGATTTTATTTAACTCCATCATTTCACATTATGATTGAGTGTGGAAATTTGCATGCCCCTTGCCATTAGAATTACGTCTTCGATAAAGACATCTTGGCTAACATCTACAACTAACCAACCTTCTTTATCTATTGATCACCAGGTTGGTTCTCTTCCACAATGTAACCTTGATCTCGTTGCCCGCGACCACCTAAAAAAAATTGTGGTGACCCACGGGTGAGACCCAGTCCCAGTGAGAGATATAACTCTCTCAAACATATATTGATCATAACATGTTAATTAACAATAAATTCATTGAGCAGTTAGGGTACTGAATAAGCAATATGAAAAGATTGAACAATTTAAGCATACTGAGAAATTAAGCAAATAAGTTGTAGCATCAAGTAGAATTACCCAATTTTCATAAGTCTATATCATGTAAGAACTATGTAGTGTAAAGATAAGACAAGGGTTAATCAACCAATGTGATACGTATTAAACCCTAGAAATTATACTACACGGCTGGTATTATATCTTTTATTATTATGCCCTGGGGAGTTTGAGTCATACCACTCAAAGTCCAACTGACCACTGTGAAGTGCTATTCAGTTCCGTATAAGATCTAGGAGTTTCAGTATCCTATGATATCTTCCCCTTGGTCAGTACGAGTAAACTTTAAGGACATACCAGTCAAACTTCCAACAATGGCATATAGTCAACTGATAACAACTAGTCCGTACTTGGTACAAGTTACGACACTAGAAAATAGGGTATACAAAACCCTCTAATCCGAGGTACAACCTTTAACTTTCCTCAATCACATCAAATGTCTCAGGCATGACCATAACCATCTTCCATAACCTATAATTGTGGATGACAAACATATATCCTCAACTTGCCACCCCCGCATACTCAACAATATGCGCTCCGAGTTTCCCTTGGGAATACTCGTTTCACCATCAAGTAAGTTTTGACACTGAAGATGGCTCTATGGCATAGGGCTCTACATGATTAAGGTTACACTTGATTAATTACTGCCAATTGAATGCATTAAGGCTTTATCATACAAATGGACATTCAAACCCTAATTATTTTCTAACAAAGTATATGTATAATAACTTTAAAGGATATAAAACATTTGAGATATAAATCTTAATCACATTACCACATCATGTCATTCATTGCAAATTAATGAACCACACTTATCATCATACTATTACAAGATACCAATATCTTATTACAAGTTACATGGTTTTAACCCTTATTGGAACATAAAGAGGATTTCACCTCAATCATTTCTTCAAACATGACAAAGATCATTAAGACCATCACATTATTCATAGTAAGGTTATCATCATCATTCCATGCCTTAAACACGGCTCAAAAGATCATGAGCAAATATGTGTCCATATGTATTATTATGGCAAGGTACTATGATATTCAAATACCACTACCTTATGGTTTAGACACAAGAAGAGTGTAATACATTGTCACATTAATCATGTAAGAGGGCTTGTTATAACCAATCATCATCATTTAATTACATTAAGGCTAGGTATAGAAAACTATATCACATTGAAGTATAGGTCTAACTTTTAGATCAATTGAACTAATGAACCATTGGTTTAAGGTTTGGTAGAATCTACAATTATCTCCTTAACTCACCATATGTGGTGATGACATGATCCACTATTAGTTGTGATCATTAAGTCACCATTGATTGTTAGATCAACACTATATTCATTTAACGCCATCATATATTAAGTTAATGTCATCATTGATTGATAACATCATTAGAGAATCAAACCATTGCTCATTGAGATTCCAAGAGAGCCTAACACTGACTAAAGTGTGATTATCAGTTCACATTATCTTTCATAACCCTTGGTTACCACCTTCGGTTGTCATGAAGACTACACCATCAAGTCATGTATTTAGAAGAGAAAATAACCTAGAAACCCTAATATGGACCATCGTTTGATAGGTTCTTAGCACCATAGGTGGTGATACCAACCTAAACTAAGTCATATGATTCCTTAGGAAGAATGAGTACATGATTACAGGTTCATCTAGAACTGGAAACAAAATAAGGAACACCATAAAAATCGAAATCCCAAACAAGCTTAGCTTCTTAAAGCTTAAATCACCAATTTTAAGCAAGAACATGAGCTAACAAACTTATAGTAACCAATATAAGCAAACAGGGTTATAAAACTTGCCTCTACTGTGAGGAACAAACTTCTAGCAGCAAGAAACTCGAGTGAAGAAGGTAGAAAACCAAAGAGGAAGCTCTGAATTCGGCCAAGTAGGCACTCTTCTTCACAAGGAATCAAAACCCTAGAAGAAGAAGCAACAAAGTCATATATTGAGCTCTTAAAGAAACTTTTACCATGGAACATCAGAGTTCCAACCTTGAGGAAGGTCTAAGGAAGGAGAAGATCAAGAAAAATGGAGAAGGAAGGAAGAAAATAACTTGCCTTGGTCAAAAACCCTAGAAGATGAACTTAGAAACCCTAGGTAGGGCTAGATGGAGCTTTATGATTCTTTCTTTTCCAAAACAAGGTTGTCTTCTACCTTAGACCACTTTTTTATGCAACCAAACAGAGAAAGGTTCGTTCTATAAGCTATAGAAAAGAGGGAGTGAGCAATGACTTCGAATTGGGGATAGGAAGGGGTATATATAGCTTCATGGATAGGAAAGGGGTTAAGCTTGAGGTGTACATGGAGTTTTCAATGTGTCAATAGCCTAGAGATTCTATGTCCATGCAACACCTCCCTTAGTTACTACCCACACTTTCTCTGTTTTATCCATATCCTTATCTTTAGCCTTATCTTTATCTTTATCCTTATCTTTATCTTTATCCTTATCTTCATCCTTATCCTTATCCTTATCTTCATCCGTATCCTTATCTTCATCTTCATATTTATCCTTACCTTTATCTTTATCCTTATCTTTATCCTTATCTTTATCCTTATCTTTATCTTTATCTTTATCTTTATTCTTATCCATAAAGGGGAAAAACCCTAAAATGTCCTTGAAGAGGAATATCTCCGTACCAAGAACAACTAGGAGCCCCATAGCCCAAAAATTTGAGAATGATAAGGAAAACTATAAGGATCGTAATTCTTGTGAAAACATACAAAGAAAACCTTCCAATTGGGTAAATTGTAAGAAAGTCCAGAATGTACATAAAATTCCATAACTTGCTCATGCAATGTCCAAATTGGACCAAATTTGAAACTTAAGCTTATATTATGATTTCAAAACAAATCAAAAGGTTAGATTAGGGTTCTAAATATTAAATTATGCTTATTAAGCTCATTCAACTCATTAAGCAAGGTCAAGGGCCTTACATCTTGTCTATATGTAAGATGAGTAAAAATAGTGATGAGCATCAATGCCTTACAAATTTTGATGTAAAGCTAGGGTTTTGGGTTAATTATACTGTAAAAAAACTTCTTTGTCATTAAATATACTATTAAAAAAACTTCATTTTGATGAAACTTAATATCGAAAAATGGATTTATAGTTCAACTACAAACTTGAATCAAAATAAGATTCCCATGATACGAAAACATAATAACATTTCTAAATATATCCAATTCCATGTGTAATCACATGGGTATGACCAAAACCAAGGACCAAGCCCAAGTTTGTGTGTTCCATTTTCAGCTAAAAGTCAAGAACCATTTGATGTAAAAGTACAACTTCAACATCCATTTTCCCAGATAAAGGGTCAACATATCTTTTTTGTTTTGAGAAATAGCCAAAGGATATAGATTGTCAAATAATAAAGACATTATATGAATGGATGACAACAAGTTGTAATAGATATGTTAGTCAATCATAAACATGAAATTATAGTTATGTATATTTAAAAATCTAACACTACAAAACTAGAAAGATCAATGATCATGATATCTTCAAGTGAAAGAAGAGAATAAAATGAAAGAAGTAATATATTGAAAAAAATGTTTCTAGCTAAAAGTGTGATATCAAGATTAATTCATTAATTATATTGTTATGAGAAAAAAGCTAGTGCATTGGTGAGATAGAGGTATATATCATTACGAGATTAGGATGTGAAGGAGAGAAATGTGTTGATATTCTACCATTATATAAAATTATGAGATAGCAACATATAAGTTCATACACAAAATATCATTAAATGTATATACCAATAAGGGTAAATACAACAAAAGTAACGTCTACATATCAAATAAGGACATAACATTGTTTCTACATCTTAGTAGATGTAAAAACATCTCATATTGCCTTGACTTCTAAATAAGGGTGCATCCACACATAAAATAAGGTCAAGGGTGATACATATTAATCATGCTTCTCAATAACAATATAAAAACAACACTCAGTCATATGTATAATGGTACAACATCATCATGTAGAGTGAATGTCAGTCTCTCATTAATCATTAGATCATACATGAATTCATCACTAAAAATGATTAGTAGAGAATGCAAGATGACAAGCATCATTAATTAGAGTTCACATGTGTTAACAATATTCAAACATACTCACTATTATGTGAAGGGCATACAAATATGTAAATCAAAACCCTATTTTATCATATTGAATGGTAATGTATAGCATCTACAAGAGTAAGATTTCTAATAGCATGGCATTAGGTCATAGAAAGTTTGATCATGTCTGAATTAGAAAAAAAAATTAGAAATATTTCAAACGGTACCCTAACTAAAAATTTGGGGCTATGAGATAAAATAATGTGTCAATTTCATATTATAAGCAATGCAGTGCATGTTAAGAAATATGTTAAAAAATAGCTCAAATACACAACATTGATTAAGGAACACACGAGAAGAATATACTACAACAATAATATTATAGTTGTACAATAAAATGATCAGGGGATAAGTGGGTTGTAAATGGGTAGGGTATGGTGTAGTTATGGGTAACCATTTAGTTAAACGAGTATGGGTATGGTTATATACCCACTTTTCAAAAGTTATACCCACACCATACTCATATCCACATAACCGTTGAGTATATGGACCTATAAGTGGATATATGGTTATGGATTGACTTGTTATAATAACACACTACAAACTTAGGAATACAACAAACTACCACATCAATTGGGTGATATTGGTATTATTATGTAGTCAAATTTTTTTGTGCAAATATAGTATTTGATAAATAAATAAGGTGTCACCTTGAAATAGATAACCCAGGCTAGCATGTTGATATATGTTAATCAAAAAATAAAAAGGAATAATATTTGTTTTCTCTATTAGTGAATATTACGTAGTTTGATTATGTTATTAATAGATTAGACAATCTAGGTTGACCTGGAGAATTACGTTGGCTTGGCTTTAGATTGGGAGAAAAAGTACATCCAACGATGTGTAACAAACTTCCAAAACTTGTTATGGAGAAATATCATTCTAGACAGTGAGGAAGATGAATAAAATGAGAATGAATTTATGTCCTTAATTTGATGAAATGTGCATTTGTGTCTATGAGAGTGCTTGAGGTTCAATATATTTATTTATTTTACAATTTTAAGGTGCTTATAATTACTAGGTCTAATTTCTACAATATGGATCATTACATTCTAACATAAATGTTTACTAATCTAAGGTACCTATAAATGCCATGTGTGATTGCTACAATATATACCATGACATTCTAAAATACTTTATTTATAATAAAATGTAATCAATGGGTATATGTGTATACAAGGCATGGGTACATAGATAACCATAATCGTACCCACTGAGAGGTGGATATGTGGGTGTAAGGGTAAATGGTTACATGGTTATAAAAAATTATACCCATAATGGGTAAGGGGGGTATGGGTTTCAGGGTATGTGGGTATACCCATGTCCAATTACAACCCTAGGGATAAGTGTGTAACACAACATGTTATATAAGTTCCAAATTAAACATTTGAAAGACATGATTCTCAGAAAGGGAATAAACATCTGTCATCAAGTGTGCGGCATATTGGGAACACACTATCTAATAAATAGACAAAATAAAGTATATATTTGATCATGAAAGCGATTCAAAATTGTATTGAGGAGCCAAAATTAATAAAAGAAAATAGTAAATTGGCTTTGTTAAATATATATGATACATAAAGAACAATGCCCAAGTAATAAAAAGGCAATAATGACATTCCCTAGTAATTTTATAATCCTTTATCCTCCAAATTATTTGCTTCATCTGCAAAAAAATACTTATAATCACAAGATCTACTTATTATAAAAGTGACTTAGCTTGTTTTCTCTCAACTACAATGTTGATTCAGGAGTCAAAACTGCCCATTTTTCATATATATTTCCCTCGCAAGACTAGCCTATGAGTCACTTACTAGGCTTTAAATACTATCTAACCTATTTTACGTATTTCAAGAAAAAAATAACAGTAATTTCCAATCTATTTGTTGTATTGTTCTACTAGTACTTGCTTTCAAATTCAACTCCTTATGAACTGGAGGAATTTCTTCCTCACCTCTGGAATCACCATCTACCTCAAACGATGTCATAGAAGTTGAAAAAGGAAAGAAGATGAAAATAAATATGTTTCATGTGTATCACAACTCCCATAGTGGTCCAAGGAGATCATAAGTAAGAGAAACATATCGAGATAGTATTTTATAACCATGGACAAAATCATATAGGCAAGATGAATCATAGAATGTATGCAAGCTCACATCTAGGTTTAGTGACATAGAAGTTGATTCAAAACACTTTAATGCACACCTGGTTATTGAAACCACCACAAGAATATGTTAGGGCATAAAGTCAATATCTCTAGTCATGTTTCACTTGGAGAGATTATATATAATTGTCACTTTGGGATGAGAATATCTTGTATTGAAACTCCTCACATAAAATGAGGTGTCACAACATTCTCACAATAACTAGGGTGGTTATTAAAACCAACTATGGAAATAAAAAGTCACATCTCTAGGTGGAGTCTGTAAGAATATAATTTCATGATGAATCATAGAGATGATGAATAAGGTGTAATGGAATTTTTTGAGAGAAAAAATTGTGAAGGTTTCATCAGAGACATGCAAAATATCTCTCTACTCATGAGGTAGGATATGTATCTTAATGGAGTCAATCAAAGAGTTTCAGGAGTATCTGGTGGATACCCTTATTTTTTTAATGGTGGGGTTGATGACTAGATTCTTAAAGTTTTTATGATGAAGTATTATTGCATTTTAATTACACTACAATTTTTGGAAGAACATGTAATGAAGTAGGATTTCAGGCTTATAGCTAAAGTAAACCTTGAGTTATTCCTTTTTTTGTTCACACTTTCACACTTGGACACAAAAAATAATATTACAAGAAAGAAAAAGAGGGAATAAATAATGATAGGAGATATGATTCATGTAATTTCTTTTATGATGGTAGTATATGAGTAACAAACTATTGGTTACCCCAATGATTGTAGGAAAGACAACCCCTATACGCCTATGAGCCGGTTTGTTCCATAAACATAAATGATAAGTTTTATTTCGTTGTATTTGTGTTACAAGGAGTACGCCCCTTTATATACCCTCTTTGAAATACGGTATGAGAGGGATGAACAAGTCAAAGAGACATGAGAGAAATAAACAAAAAAATGAATGTATAGTAGAAACTGACAATCTATAAATACATTCTATGCTATTGATTGATTGATAATACATCAATATATTGATTAATAAAATGATATTGACATTCCACAAAAATGGAGAATAGCATGCCCCCACAAACTCAAGATGGGTCAAACACCTTGAGTTTGAAAATGAGAATGTTATTTCTAGGCAATGGAAGTAACGTTGTAAGGACATCGGAAATTTCATTAGTCAAAGATATATGAGGCAAAGAGATGACACCTTCCTACAACTTTTCTTTTATGAAGTTACTATCCACTTCAATGTGTTTTGTTATATCATGAAACTATGGATTTGTTGCTATGAAAATGGTACTTTAGTTATCACAAAATAGTGGAGTACAATTATTCATCACAACACCCCTAGTTGAAAGAAGACATCTCAAGTGGATGATATCTGCTGTTGTTTCACAGATCGCTCTATATTTTCCCTCACAACTTGGTCTTGTAGTGGTATGTTCCTTTCTACTATGCCAGGAAATTAGTGATGGTCCCAAAATTATATAGAAACCCATCCTAGAGTGTCTTGTGGTTGGGCATCTAGCCCAATCTACATCTGAATATATGCTAAGGATGAGGTTTGAAGTTCTACACATTATAATTGATCTTTGTATCATTCCTTTAAAATAACAAAGAATTGGAAAAATAGTAGAATGATGAGATTGGCTAGGAGTACTCATGAGCTGAATAACAATGCTTGGTACATAAGAAATATCAGGTCTAGTGTCAGGTAGTGAGTTGACCAACAAATTGCATATGTCAGGTACCGTCCACTTCGGGAGTCCCGTTATTAGGAGTGAGATTTCCATGAATCTCCATTGGTGTCTCAACTGCCTTATCATCTGAAATGGTTGCCTTGAAGATAATTTCATATGCATACTTTTGTTGGGAAACAAAAAAATATAGAATTTTACTTGAATCTCAAGACCCAAGAAATAATGAAGACTTGCTAGATCTTTCATTTGAAAATGGATCTCTAAGAACTTTTGTGGCTTAGTGACACCAAAAGTGTCATATCCAATGATGATCATGTCATCAACATAGAGAATAAGAATGACACACCCTTTTATTGATATCATAACAAACATTGAGTGGTCATGATTACTCTATATGTAACATGTGTTTCATAACTTGATGAAAGAGATAAAACCTTGCTCTACAAGCTTTATTAATCCCATAGATGGCTCTTCAAAGAAGATAGACATGTCTTGGAGGAATTATTAAACTTGGTGGAGGTTGCATGTATATTGTCTCTACAATCTCATCATGTATAAAATCGTTCTTTACATCCATCTAAAAAAAGAGACCTTATGTGAGAAGTTGTAATAGCTAAAGAGAATGAATTGTAGTAATATGAGCGGTAGGGGTATAAGTTTCTTCATAATCTATGTCATGCTCCTTTGAAAATCCCTAAGCAACAAGACAAGCCTTGTGTTTATCAACTGTTCCATCTAGATGCCACATAATTTTACATATCCATTTACAACAAATTGGTTTGATTGAGGAGAGAAGAGGAACAACCTCCCATGTACTTGTCTTCTCAAAAGCCTGAAACTCCTTAGCCATGGCATGTTGCCATTTTGGCTGACTTGTTGCTTTTTGATACGTATATGGCTCACTTTCTGCATATAAAGAAGTCATAAAAGTTGTAAACTAACACTAATATGATCACAAGTCTTACTGTCATTGTGTTATCCAGACATTTATGTGGCTTGCCTAGTGTATTTAGAGCTCCTAACTCTTAAAGTATCTATAGGAGTAGAAGCAGGACGAGGATTTGTGTGGTTGGTATCAACAACATGATTATTAGTATAAAAAGATGTCTCAAAAGAGCAGATGTCAATATGTGAGAACACCTTGTAAGGATCAAGTAAAGGATTCTGACTCTTGGTTGTGAGCTTTCCATGTGTGCCATGCACTGGTACTCATTTACTTACCAACTCATCTGAACTAACAAATTTATAAATGACACTCGAAGGTGATTTAAGAAGACCATGTGATGATAGAAATTGTAAATCATGAGACTCTAAAGAAAAATAAGGAGTATCTTCGATGAGTGAGACATGTCCCAATGTAAACATACATCTAGTAGGAGGGTGATCATAATGACATTTGTAATCACCCTGCCTCCTAGTAACCCCCGATTAAGGGAGACCAAGAGGTCAGAGTCGTTATCCCAATTTACATGATCAAAGGTTCAACAAATAATCAATAATAATTATAAAATTCTACCAAAACTATACTGAAAGATGAATAAAATAAATTTTTTCATACCTTTTTCAAAAACTTGGATATCTACTTCATACCTCCTTGCACTTTAATTTTCACTTTCACAATATGTCATTTTACTATTTGTCCTTTTCAACTTTGTACCTAAAACGTCGATAAACAAAACATCGGTCAGCATATAGAAATATGTCGGTATGTGGGTACAACCAAAATTTCACACATATGGCTAACAATTTAAATATCACAATCAAGTTAATTAACAAGCCAATTTACGCTTTCAATGTGACATTCTCCACCGCTTTTGCCCTAACCCTGGCATACCCTCCTTAGGGTTTCTCTTTTGCCAATGACCTAAGGCCACCTTCTCAATCCTGAGCTTGGTGCCTGGGGTCACCTCTCATGGTGCCCATTAGTCATGCAGTAAAGACCACCTTCTCAATCCCGAGCTTGGTGTATGGGGTCACCACTCATAGTGCCCATGGGTCTTCCCTCCTGGATTGACCTTTTGGTATCATCCATCAGGGTGGCATGTTGGTGCGAGAATACACACTTATATTATTATTATGATAATCACAGTAACTTTATGATTTGTAAGTATGAACATCCAAACTGATAGGTTGCATTCAATGCGATTAATCATCCGGGAAACCTTCGGGAAACTAATGTGATTAAACATAATTAACCACATACCTGTTAGGCTGAGTTTAGTGCAGAAATAATCCAACTAAGAAAGAAATCCAGTAAACAAGCAATAATACAAGATGATCCTAAAACATGCATCCAATATTCTATCATTCATCAGGCCATCAAGGTCTATTAAACCTAGCTCACTTCCTAAGGTTTCTAGCCCACTTTTAGGGTTTCCTTTGCAATTAATGTTTCACTTCATTTTTACTATTTTAACCCTAATTTTATACAATTACTCACAAACCCTAATTATCTCGTCTACTCCTCATGAAAGATATTAAGGTTACCTTTTAACAACATATAACCCTAATTTCGGATTAAAGGCACAATTAAAAGTCAAATAAGTCTATTATGCCACTTTTACATTAAAACTACCATTTTTATCCTTTTAATTCATGATACGATCTTTAGGCCCAATTATCATCTTTGGTTCCTTTCGGATTAACAACTCATAGTTCAATATGGTCTAATTCACATATGAACTCTATTCCACATTTATCCACTGGAAAAATCCTAATTACCATATTAAGGGTATTTATCCACAATTTAGAACTTTTATACTCGAAATAGCTTAGAACCATCATATCTCCTCTTTATTCATGAATTTGAACAATTAAAGCCATTAAGAAACATAATTACTAACATTAGGGTTTCAAGGCCCATTAAAGCTCATTTATGCACATGGAACTATAAATTAATCCAATTACATGTGAAGTTCATCCTTTTCGATCTTAATGTATCTTTTTATAATTAACATGTTAATATCATTTTTAATCATCCATAAAACCCCTCTTAATACATTAATCATCTCAAAATAGGGTTTCTTAATCATTAATATGTTAAAGTTGATAAATTTCACTATTTTTCGAATTTCAAGAGGAATTAGCTTCTAATTCTATTTTTAATGGATTCCTCGCATTTGTATGAGCAAAATTGATATATTACATGTATCGATCCGAGCTACCAATAAAAGGATACAAATTTTGCAAGATAAACTTACTTGGACCAATCACCGAGCGCCACGTCACCTCTTCCCATGCAACACAGCCGCTTTTGAAACATAATGCAATGACGCTTATACCCTCGCATAAGTGGTTGGTCCTTCAGCTCGTGGAGTGGCAAATTCATCCAACAACCCTCCATCTTCTTCCTACTCATCCGCCCTAGTGCTGCCGCTGCAACAAGGGTCAGGTGTGGCTCTGCCAGTGCTTCTTGGACCTCGACGGCCACCAAGGGTTGCTCACCCACCTCCATCGTGCATCTGCACATGCAAGGGTGACACAGGATCATGGCCATGATGGCCGGTTCAAGCTCTCTAGGTCTGCACTACGCGGACAGCTTGCAGCCATCCTATGGTTGTTGCATAAGAGCTGGAGCATGGGGACGATGGCCACATCTCTCTCCGAGAATGTGGGGGCATCCATCATCCATCAAGTTCATCTAATAGTTCTTCGTTGCACCATGGTCATGCTTCCCTTCTTGGTTAGGGTTTACATGAAAAGAATAAGGTGAAGAGAGAAGGATGCTTGGGATTCTCTTAAACTCGGGCCAAAGGCTCTACCCCTTATATAGGGGAGGGTATCCACACCCTAATTTGACCATCCACAAGTTAATAAGTCCTTTTCCCAATAGGAACCCAAGTCCCTTCATTAGGAAGCAAACTTCTCTCTCCTAATTATCTTCTTAATAAACCATGTT
This sequence comes from Alisma plantago-aquatica, assembly GCA_963693085.1. Lineage (NCBI taxonomy): Eukaryota > Viridiplantae > Streptophyta > Magnoliopsida > Alismatales > Alismataceae > Alisma > Alisma plantago-aquatica. The sequence goes on from OY856409.1 coordinate 874,459,415, forward strand.
CGTTGGATATTTTGGAATTCGAAAATTCTCTTTCTTATTCTCTTTATGCTTGACTTTTAATCCATTGACACGAATTTATATTTTCTTTTAGTAGAAAATACCTCCTTTTTAACAATGCCACAAAATTCATTAATTATGCATCACATAATATTCTTATTTTTTATTATTTGTATTTTCTCTTTCCTCTTCTTCATTGGGACTCCTTGGATCCCAAGAAATCTTAATATTTCGAAATTCCTTTTTAAGGATACTTATTATCCTTGTAGATGCATCTACATCCATTATTTATTTCTTATTAAAATATCTCTTTTCGAGGATTTCTCTTTATCTCTCTTTTTATTTTCCTTTTTGGAATTCCTTCTAATATTAGAATCCTTATGGATACGAAAATCCACCGAAGATGACTCAATCATACCTCTTTCCACTTATTTTCCACATTTTATCATTATCTCCAATTTCTTTCTTAATAAAGAAATATTTAATTGATCTTTTCTTTTCTTATTGAATTATTTTTGCAACTTTGGACTCCTTGGAACCCAAGGAACCCAAGAGGCACGAAATCCACCTTTGGATAATATTCCCTTGCCTTCTAGAGGTTTCTACGTCTTTCTTTTCTCCATTTCTTTAATAATGGAGTTTCCTTTGTCTTTTCCTTGTTATTGGGCCCAATAGCCAATAAATCCCACAAAACAACCAACAAGGCTATTGTAAACGAAATCCTTTTATTCAAAACAAATTATATCATTATTTGTTCAAATTAATTTTAATAGGAGAAATTACATTTCTCACCAAAAGAACCCAAAAATTGGGGTTGTAACATTCTTCCCCTCTTATAGGAATTTTGCCCCCAAAATTCCACCAGGCACACAAACAAACAAGATAAGCCTTTCTTATGTCCATCATGGCTCCCATGTGGCCTCACCCTTTCCATGGTGCTTCCCAAGAACCTTTATCATCACATATTCTTTCATATGAATTCTATCTCACCTTGGTATATTGTACCCTCATCGGTGACTTAGGACATTTCAGCCTCTCATAAAGTTGAATAGGTTCAGGACTCAACACATGGCTTGGGTACCTCACATAGTGTTGTAGATCGGGCTCATGGAACACATTATACATCATCACATCCTGAGGAGTAAGGCTAAACATAACCATATCCACTAATTCATCTTAAATGGACCCATGCAGCTGGGACTCAACTCTCTTAGTTATAACTTAGAGGGGTCAAATTTCACATCACATACTCTCCCACAGTGAACTACATGCCAGTCTGCTTTGCATCAACTCACGACTCATGTCGCCCCTGGGCTCTCTTTCAACCATTACACGATCAAAGTGACTTCATCTACACACACTGTGGTCCTTTTCTGAAATTCATGAGGTCCCTTCACCAACATCATCTTAATGAAGTGGTGACCGACACAACCTCCCTTACAGAGCTCCTTTTCATCCTGATACTGGCTATGGTGGTTATCATCACATCTTGTAGAGGAAAAGAATTGTCTCTATGTATCACCCTGAACAAGCACACATGCTCTTATCAGACCCTCTAGTATGGATTATACTAACCATTAGTTAGGGGTGATAAACTGTACTAACATCGAGTTCTTCATGTACCTACTTCACCCCACATGGAAGTGAATCTTTAGCTTATACTCAAGAACTTTTGAACTCGCATCATGGTGTAGTTGAACCATCTCTTTCTCATATGTAGTTTAATTGGATCCGTCCCGTGACAACATTCTTTCTTTCTCATGTCATCTAGGTAAGGCGATCTACCATAACCCATATTGCATCTTGACCTTCCTTGGTCTAGGGGAGACTTACCACAAAAACCATAGTGATTAACTCCCATTTCCTATCGGGGGACTCTTTATCCTCTATACCAACTCATTGGGTTTTAGGTAATGTTGAAGGCACACACCTCCATGTATTCCACTTATCATCTAATCTCAGACTCAACAAGAAAACTTAGAGCTCATCTTCTTGGTTATCAAACTCAACCTTGTATGACTCGCAAATTCCACATAGCTCATGATACAAGCATCCTCATAAGATGACTACCTTAGTTCTCTTGATGTTTGTAAACCATCCACATATTGTTTATTCTACATGAGTATGTTATCATCTCTGTCCTCATACCTCATAGAAACGTTCCAACTCCCATCATCTTTATCCTTAATGTATGGCATGCGTACTGTCCTATCGCTCACTCCCATAACAAGAGGAAATAAGCATTTGGCGACCGTCCAAACACAAAGTTCTTCCTATTCCAATAGTAGAGATGGTACATCCCACATTGCCAGTACACCTTCAAATCTAAGTTGAAACGTGCAACATATGTCTCTACATCATGATCATCTCGATATCAAAGTTACTTCCATGGAAAATTGATCTCGAACCTACTTGGGTCACCACACAATCCTTGGTCATCTCCTCTAGGTCGGTAGGGTGCCGACACTTTTGGGGTCATCCCTCTTCCCTTATGCATCCAGAGAGTGCCCTCCTCATCGGCCCTTTGGGTCCCATGAGTTCATGAAGGTGATCAATCTCCTAACCCATGGCCCTCAGACAATGATAGTTGTTACCTCCCGACCCTATGGTCATGTGCCATTAGGGAATTAGGCAACTCCTACTTACATCAGTCTTATCCCTACCTGACCCTAGGATAGAATTAGGATTCTAACATAGTACATGTCCAACATACAACCTTACCCAATCCTTCATCGTCTCTCTCTGCATTCCTGGGCTGAATTTCATCCTTTCATAGGGGTCATGGCAACCTGCCTACCTTGGTCAGGCCCCATGCCGGTTACCTCCATGGTAACACATCCACATGCACTTAGATATGGTTATCTATGGGTCTACCGGTTCATTCTCATACCATTTACTATTCACTTAGCTTCTCAAGATCCTATGAGACCTCTTTAGGTTACCTCAAAACCAACAAAACTGGTATACACCCTACAAAAGGGTCTCTCTCCCAGGATGGGACGAAACTATCTCTTGATAGCAACAAAGGTCACAAATATCCTTATGTCTAGGGCTTACATCCACCTCAGCATGCTTAACCCTAGCATGCTACTAAGGCACAAGCAGACCACCTACTAAACCATGCTAGGTCATACTTGTTCTCATTCCTCAACATTGGATCAAGATCTTACCTTCCCATGTCACCAACTTAGCTGTGAGGGGTTCATCAAACATACCTTACACTTAAGGGGTTTCCCTTTCCTCTCAACATGAGGAGTGTCATGCTTGAATCTATAGAAACTCAAATCTCATCATGAGCATCAGGTACACCACTTCCCCTCTTAGGAATAAGAACCCTAGGTTCACTTTTTGGATGTCCAACTGCATTCTCAACCTTTTACCCATGAACCAAGCATGTACAAGGTATGGCATGCACTTCCCATGATCCTTCTACTTGAACAAAACTTCAGAGCGGAGTCCTCCTCGAGGACAACCAACTAGGTAAAAGGCCTCACAACTTGTTACTAAACCTCTTCAGGGTCTAAGGAACTCTTTTTCCCATCTTAGAAGGTAAACACCTATACCATAGGCACATAGGTACCAGAATCCTCATCCTCTCTCTAGGGTTTGGTTACTTTAAAGGCAACCAAGATATCATCAGCCTCCAGGCATCAAGCATGAGGCAACCGCTATCATCCACTTAGGTCGCATCATCTTCAACTCCACATTGGTCTTCATATCTCGGAGTCTAAGCTTCCAACCTTCTTGTTTGGGTCCTGCTCTCTCTCTCTCTCTAGAGATAACCCTACAAATAGCCTTACTACTAGAGGTCCTCTCTCCATGAAGGATCAAGCTCACAAGCGTACCCCTACATGGGTGAAGCCTATTTTCAAACTTATGTTTGTTCAAGATTATCCATAGCCCTTTATGCTTATCTCATAGGCTATCCAACATACTCTCCTGGCCAGGGTTTCAACCTACTACCCGCACTATTGACGTACTCTTGGTGCATGTTATACCCTACTCACATAAGCCCATAGGGTTTCTATAGGCTCTTTACTAACCTCATCATTGAAGGAGCTACCCTTCACTCTAACATGCATGACCCTTTCCCGGGTTGGGTCGTCAAAGGTACTAGATCATCCAACCTCACATGGCTCATATCGTCATGGGCATCCAAACCAAAAGCACGTCCACCCACACTCCTGGTCTATCATGACATCTAACTCAACGTGTCATCTCTCTCTCTAACCACCACTTAGGGTTAGGGTTAGCATCATCCTTAGAGGATGTGCCAGGTCTCTACTTATAAGACTAACTTCCTCTACTCATCCTCCTGATAGGAAGGTCTAGCCTCATGTCTCTCCTGAGGGTATGAAAACATATTTCATACGACCTAAGCATGTATCTATTCTTTAGTTTACTCTTAAACTATTAAGTTTATGTCCATGACATCTTATTTACATGTTTTTCATTAATTTGGTGGAGAATTCCTTAAACCTTATCAACTTTACCCATACCTCAAGAGGGTGAGGAAAAGAGAGAAAACCCTAATCCTTAAAATCCTTAACAACATTAGAGTTGAGAAGGGATGAACAAGAGGAGAGAGTCCTAAAGGTATCTTATTTTGAGTCAGATCCTAAGACATCAGCCAGGTAGTCACACAGATCTGGGAGTCCTCGTATTCCGACTAGCGGTGTGGAGGAAAATCTTGCCAGCCCCCGAGTGTGATCCTTTTCTAGACACCTCTGTCTTTTGGAAATCCTCTAATAACTCCCTTGGGTTCTACAGAGTTTGTAAAATTTAATAATTATTGAAGATTAAATGGGGAACCTATGCTCTAGTACCAAATGTAACATCCCTGCCTCCCAGTAACCCCCAATTAAGGGAGACCAAGAGGTGAGAGTCGTTATCCCAATTTACATGATCAAAGGTTCGACAAATAATCAATAATAATTATAAAATTCTACCAGAACTATACTGAAAGCTGAATAAAATAAATCTTTTCATACCTTTTTCAAAAACTTGGATATATACCTCTATCCCCAGTTGGAGTCTATTCTAACTAATCCTCCTTGCACTTTAATTCTTACTTTCACAATATGTCATTTTACTGTTTGCCCTTTTCAACTTTGTACCTAAAACGCCGACAAACAAAATGTCGGTCAGCATATAGGAATATGCCAGTATGTGGGGACAACCAAAATTTAACACATATGGCTAACAATTTAAATATCACAATCAAGTTAATCAACAAGCCAATTTATGCTTCCAATGTGACATTTTCCACCGCTTTTGCCCTAAGCCTGGCATACCCTCCTTAGTGTTTCTCTTTTGCTAATGACCTAAGGCCACCTTATCAATCCCGAGCTTGGTGCCTGGGGTCACCTCTCATGGTGCCCATTAGTCATGCAATGAAGACCACCTTCTCAATGACAAGCTTGGTGTCTAGGGTCACCACTCATGGTGCCCATGGGTCTTCCCTCCTGGGCTTGACCTTTTGGCATCATCCATCAGGGTGGCATGCAGGTGCGAGAATACACACTTATATTATTATTATGATAATCATAGTGACTTTATGATTTGCATGTATGAACATCCAAACTGATAGGTTGCATTCAATGTGATTAATCATCTGGGAAACCTTCGGGAAACTAATGTGATTAACCATAATTAACCACATAACTGTCAAGATGACTTGAGTGTAGAAATAATCCAACTAAGCAAGAAATCCAGTAAACAAGCAAGCACACAAGATGATCCTAAAACATGCATCCAATTTCCCTATCATTGATCAGGCCATCAAGGTCTATTAAACCTAGCTCGCTTCCTAGGGTTTCTAGCCCACTTTTAAGGTTACCTTTGCAATTAAGGTTTCACTTCATTTTTACTATTTTAACCCTAATTTTATACAATTACTCACAAACCCTAATTATCTCATCTACTCCTCATGAAAGATATTAAGGTTACCTTTTAACAACATATAACCCTAATTTCGGATTAAAGGCACAATTAAAAGTCAAATAAGTCTATTATGCCCCTTTTACATTAAAACTACCATTTTTATCCTTTTAATTCATGATACGATCATTAGGCCCAATTATCATCTTTGGTTCCTTCTGGATTACTCATAGTTCATTATGGTCTAATTCACATATGAACTCTATTCCACATTTATCCACTAGAAAAATCCTAATTACCATATTAAGGGTATTTATCCACAATTAGGAACTTTTATACTCAAAATAGCTTAGAACCTTCATATCTCATCTTTATTTAAGAATTTAAACAATTAAAGCCATTAAGAAACATAATTACTAACATTAGGGTTTCAAGGCCCATTAAAGCTCATTTATGCACATGGAACACTAAATTAATCCAATTACGTGTAAAGTTCATCCTTTTCGATCTTAATTTATCTTTTTATAATTAACAGGTTAATATCAACTTTAATCATCCATATAACCCCTCTTAATACATTAATCATCTCAAAATAGGGTTTCTTAATCATTAATACATTAAAGTTGATAAATTTCATTATTTTTTAAAATTCAAGAGGAATTAGCTTCTAAGTCTATTTTTAATGGATTTCTCACATTTTTCTGAGAAAAATTGATATATTACATGTATCGATCCGAGCTACCAATAAAAAGATACAAATTTTGTAAGATAAACTTAGTTAGACCAATCACCGAGTGCCATGTCACCTCTTCCCATGCAATGCAGCCGCTTTTGAAACATAATGTAATGACGCTTATACCCTCGTGTAAGTGGCTGGTCCTTCAGCCTGGGGAGGGGCAAAAGTTTTCAACAACCCTCTGTCTTCTTCCTCCTCGCCCGCCCTAGTGCTTCCGCTGCAGCAAGGGTCAGGTGCGGCTCTGCCGCTGCTTCTTGGACCTCGACAGCCACCAGGGGTTGCTCGCCCACCTCCGTCATTCCTCTGTGAATGCGAGGGTGCCACTGGATCGTGGCCATGATGGCTGGTTCAAGCTCTCCAGGTTTGCACTATGCGGATGGCTTGCAGCCATCCTATGACTGTTGTGTAAGAGCTAGAGCACGGGGATGATGGCCGCATCTCTCTCCAAGAATGTGGTTGCATCCAGCATCCATCAAGCTCATCTAATAGTTCTTCGTTGCACCATGGTCACGCTTCCCTTCTTAGTTAGGGTTTACACGAAAAGAACAAGGTGAAGAGAGAAGGATGATTGGGATTCTCTTAAAATCGGGCCAAAGGCTCTACCCCTTATATAGGGGAGGGTATCCACGCCCTAAGATGACCATCCATGAGTTAATAAGTCCTTTTCCCAATAGGAACCCAAGTTCCTTCATTAGGAAGCAAATTTCTCTCTCCTAATTGTCTTCTTAATAAACCATGTTCATTGGATATTTAGGAATTTGAAAATTCTCTTTCTTATTCTCTTTATGCTTGACTTTTAATCCATTGGCATGAATTTATATTTTCCTTTAGTAGAAAATACCTCCTTTCTAACAAAGCCACAAAACTCATTAATTATGCATCAAATTATCCTCTTATTTTGTATTATTTTTATTTTCCCTTTCCTCTTCTTCATTGGGACTCCTAGGATCCCAAGAAATTTAATATTTCGAAATTCCTTTTTAAAGATACTTATTATCCTTCTAGATGCATCTACATCCATTATTTATTTCTTATTAAAATATCTTTTTTCGAGGATTTCTCTTTATCTCTCTTTTTATTTCCCTTTTTGGAATTCCTTCTAATATTAGAAACCTTATGGATACGAAAATCCACCAAAGATGACTCAATCATACCTCTTTCCACTTATTTTCCACATTTTATCATTATCGCCAATTTCTTTCTTAATAAATAAATATTTAATGGATCTTTTCTTTTCTTATTACATTATTTTTGCAACGTTGGACTCCTTAGAACCCAAGGAACTCAAGAGGCACAAAATCCACCTTTGGATAATATTCCCTTGCCTTCTAGAGGTTTCTACATCTTTCTTTTCTCCATTTCTTTAATAATGGAGTTTCCTTTGTCCTTTCCTTGTTATTGGGCCCAATAGACAATGAAGCCCACAAAACAATCAACAAGTCTATTGTAAACGAAATCCTTTTATTCAAAACAAATTATATCTTTAATAGGAGAAATTACATTTCTCACCAAAAGAACCCAAAAATTGGGGTTGTAACAACATCCCTTGTTCTCTATAGTATAGTGAACATAACATAACATATTGGCTTTGGTGATAGTTTGTCTTTCTCATGTCTAGGAAGAACATAAACTATGGACCCAAAATCTCTCAAAAAGGAGTAATTTGGAGTTAGATAAAAAGAACTCTAAAAGGGAGAAATGCCACTCAAAATAGTAGTAAGAATCCTATCGATGATGTGGACAACTGCAACAACAACTTATTCCCAATTTTATCAAGGAGCAAAAGCATCAACCAGAAAGGAAGTAGTTGTTTCAAGAATATGACGATGTTTCCTCTCTAACTCACCATTTTGTAGATGAGTGTGTGGGAAAGAGACTTGCCACTGAGTGCCATGGTCCTGTAACATGAAGCCCATCAATAAGAAGTATATTCACATGTTATATCAGATCTAATAATCTTCATATGCTTATGATATTGGGTATAAATTGATTGGTGAAAATGGAGTATATTGAGGGAAACTCAGAGCAGTTCTTCATTAAGTATATAAAGCATAACTTCAATATTCATCAATAAAAATTACATAGTATCAAAAATCACTGAGAGAATTGGTTGGTGTTGGACCCCAAACATCAGAATGCATAAGATCAAATATGAAAGATGATTTACTCAATGATTTTGAAAAAGGTAGTTGCAATTGTTTTTCTAGTTTTCATCTAATACAAGGACTTAATTCAAAATTTGAAAATTTTCTTTAGAGTTATGACTCAAGAATAATTCTAGAATGTGACTTTGACATGTGGCCAAAACGTCCATGCCAAAGAAAAAATTGGAGATAAATTGGAAGTAGTGTCTGCAATAGTTGAAGGGGATATTGGAATGAATGGTTGATCAACTTGATATAAATGTCCCATCTGGTATGCTCAAACAATGAACTCCTTGGTACCCATTTCATCCACAATATAGAAAGAGGAATCAAACTCCACTTTGTAACCTAGATCACATATTGATGTTATAAAAAATGAAATCATCGTGAGATCTAGTAAATGTAGAACAAAAGGTAGAATGCATTATATATCCTTTATTGTTATGTGACCCAATGTGCTTAATGGGTGAAAGATGATCCATTGATATTGGGCCCTATGATTAGCAAAAAAGCATGATGTAAGGAATGTATCATCATAGTCATATATCTATATGCCCCAGAGTCCATACACCAAATACCAAAATACTTACTATTTTATTTTTAAAAAGTTGAAGATGCTACATCTGCTTGACTGAAAGATTGCATCTGTTGGCATATGCAATATTTATTAAAAGTTAGGTGTAGAATATGTTGAATTAGATGTTGTAGTATCGTTTTGAGGAGCATGATTTTTTGAACATTTTGTTCTTTTTTTTCAAGATGTAGACTCCAACAAGTTGTATTGTCATGAGATGTTCTCTTAAAATACATAGAAGTCCGTAAATTAGTCCCTATTGAAGAAGATACTGGAGTAGAAGTTATTGAGATAGCCTACTCAGTGTTAGGGATAGGAGTATCATGGAATAAAGGGAGTCCAATATCAAAATAACATAACATTTTCATACATGTCTCAATGACTATGATCTTAACCAATGCATCCTCAAGAATTGGATCACATGCAATAAGTTGTCGTTCTAAAGTTTGGAACTCTAAAAAAAGACCAATGGTAAATTCATATAAATGTTTTTTATTAGAGAAGTAATGTTGTTTGATTGTGCACACAAAACAATTATTGCATGTGGAGCAAATTGAAGGATGCACGGATTCCATAGCCCTCCAAATCTCTATCCTTGGTGTGTGAAATTGATGTATTTTTCATTCTCCTTGATTTGTGACTATAATATCACAACAGAGTTGAAATTCACGAAAATATTTTTTTCTCAAAAAAAATTACAAGAAATGTTGATCTGTACTCAAGCAAAGGAAGCTTATCTATCATAGTAATTATGTCGCATGTCATTGTGAATTGAGTTCAAAATGTAGGATCTAACACGTCGATTGCAAAGTTACCATTTTATATATACTATATTGGCTTTCCTCACTTGACATGTTGATGTCACTTCCTTTCCTATGATATCAAGAACAACCGATATAATTTCTACAATTGTGGTGTTTCGAAGGTTTTGTTTCCCCAAAAAGATGGTCCTCTAAGTTGAGGCCAAATAGAGTGGTATCAATTACTGAAGACCAGATAGTCCATTGGAAAAAATCTTCAAGTAATATGTCTCATGGAGGGATAATATCCCTCTCACATTCCATCTCAGTTGTAATAAGATGGAGTTTTGAGGAGGAGAAGAATAAAGAAGAAAGGGAAAAAAGATTAATGACTGTGTAAAAACATACGGACAACAAAAGAATAGTTATCTTTATTTTTAAGGCTCTGATATTGTGAAAATTAAAAGACAAATTTATTTTATTGTATGTATGTTAAAAGCAGTATGCCCCTTTATATAAAGGAGGATACCTGACGTGTATTTTACTACGCGCTTAAACGCAAGTATACGCGTCGAGTAATATAGGCCTTGTGAGGCCCGAGTCGAACTCAGGGATACGTGAATTATTGGAGACTTCTACTAACTAATCGCAATCAGCTAGACCGATTAACAAAGTAGGGTTTTGTTGTTCAAATTAAAAGAAAATAAAAATCAAACAAAGAAAACAATCGATTAAAGGTTAATTTAATCAATTAAAAGGGATATCTTTAGGATGGCGGTTTCACCGCGGGTCAACATTGTATTAGATTTCATATAATTCCTCACACTTCTCTCTCTATCCGGGTAGTGGCCTGAAATGAGAATTACCCACTGTCGTGGGGTAATCCACTACTTAGATTTAGGTTGATTCCATCGTCATAGTAATCATTCCCCTAAACTAAGCACATTAAGATCGGTCCCTCAGTTCCCACCATTAATTTTACAACTCCTTTGTCAAGGGTTTTATTAATTAATGTAGAGTTCGTTTCTTTTCGACCGTTAATCCTTCTGTCGAAGTGATTAAGGGCATTAATTTATTATTATGGTGATCAAGCATAACAATAGCAATAGAGAAAACGAATTTATACCACGGATATGAGAGAAAAATATGAATTATCAATCTAAAATCATCATACAATGTATCCCCGGGCTACTCCCGGTCCTAAAGATTGAGGGTTTTAGCCTCTCATGTTCATCTTACACAAATACATGGTAGAAATTGGGGAATTCATAAGAAAAACGTGAAATAGATGGGAAAACCCCTGAACGGAGAAGAATCGGTGGATCCTTGGCGTAGAACACAAGCTTTCCCCGCCTGTCGGTGGTGGAAATTGTCTTCGGCAGCGTCCGAATCACCCGGGATGAGCTTCTCGGCCTCCGTTCTCCTTTCTCCCCTCCTCGGCACTCGTGCAATCAAAAAAAATGAGATCCCCCTTCCTCTGGGCGGCCGTCATTAGGTATAAGTCCCTAATTAGGTCGTCAAATAACAACAGCCGTCCGATCGAAATCAAAACAAATCTAGCGCATATCTGCCGGCGTCGATACCATCGACGCGGGTCGATGGTATCGACCCAGTGGATTAGCGGCAGCTTTCCTTTCTTTTATTCTGAGCGCCTGTGGTGATCTCGATACCATCGACTTGGTTGTCGATGGTATCGACTCCTTTAGCGTCGGTTGTTGTCGTTTAGCGACGCTGTAGCTCTCCTTGTGTCGATGGCATCGACTTGCGTCGATGGTATCGACATCATCCTTGCCAGCAGCCTGTAGACATCTCGATGCCATCGACTTGGGTGTCGATGGTATCGACTCTGTATTGCTCTTCTCGGCTGACAACCTGTGGCTTGGTCGATGGTATCGACATCCGTCGATGGTATCGACGGATATAGATACTTGTTCTTCCTGAAATTGCACAACAAGACCAAATAAATCCACACGATTTATGATAAGATGATCAATAATGCTTAAAATAATGAAATAAAGGGGATTTGATATAAAATGATGGCAGAGACCAAATAAAGTGAATTATGCAATAATATCCATGAAAATGAGTAATTAAGGCACAAAACACATATGAAATCGGTCTATAAATGCGACTCAAAATCATCGCATCAAACTCCCCTAAGCTTAAACATTGCTCACCCTCGAGCAACTAATCCTTAGAATAGAATTGCGAATGTCAACTAACAATCAAAATACCAACCCACCTCACAAATGATTCCCACTGGACGTTCTCAAACCGGCCTACCCTAATCACAGAACAGTAATTACCCTAAAGGCGACAATAACCATCAATAAAAGAAATTATCCTTCAAACCGATGAACACTATCACATAGGGCAGTTAACATAATAAAGTTCGCCGATTCAGCCATGGTGCATCTTGTGATCACCTAAACTACGTTGCTCGCCCTAACTACCATCTACATGGAAGCCGTCCTCCTTATACACATGAGTGAGGAGAATATCACGGTGGACTACCAATCCGAGCAACGGGTGGATGGAATGGGTGGTTCATGGGAGAATTTGGAAGTATTACACAGTTTCAAAATGCATATAACAAAATGCCCTAAATGATGCAAATGCACATTAAGAATGCCCTACTGCCTAAAAGTGGGTGGAATGATGCATGCACTAACCTTCTACCTCACAATGAGATAGAAATCTACTCAAGCCACATCATGTACTCAATTCCCCTGTTATCCAAGTGATATCATTCCTTTCTCCCTCTTATTCCTTTTCTTTCCAAATCTCCTTTTTCTTCTTTTTTTTCTAACATTTTTTTCATGTTTCCAGAATTTTTTTTCTTCTGTTTTTTTTTCTTTGCCCCTATATCCATAATTGCTTAGAGATACATGTATAAGGCCATTTTCTTTCCAATTGGAGATCTTTGCTTTATTTCGAGGGTATGGAACAAATTAGATCACCTATTTAGGAAAACTGAGATACATGGTGTGCTTATGCATGAAAATCATGAAATTGTGAGTGCAACTACATGACATGCACCTAAGGGTAATGTGCATGTATCACTATATATTTTTTTTCATTATTCTATGCAAAAACATGAGAATAACAATGCAAAACCTATCTACATGCCATGCACGCAAAAGAAATTGAAACTGCACTTTACTTCCAATTCTTGGGTGGAATATAGGAAATGGGGTGGAATGATCACAAGATTAAGTGACTGAACCTTAAAAGAAAATTATGTGTCCCTCCTTATTGACATGTGTAGTAGTTTACAGGGTTCTTTCTCTTACATCTGATTAAGGTCTCATTACCATTTGATTAGGTTAGGCTCAAACAACCGTTACTATCCACTTTCCATGAGTCAATGCGGGTGTGGGTATGACATATTGCTTCAAAGATGACATAATCAATCATTTTCATAGAATAAGTTCCCCAAGGACAACCAAGTAAAGCTATCCAACTAACACAGAAAAATTTTTCAATTCCCTTAATTTCCCCATGAAAACAGCAAGATGACAATTTTTACGACATCCACAATTACACTAGATAGATGTGGATCCTAAATAAAAACTTAAAATTGCAAAAACAAATAACAAAGCAGAAACTAAAACAACTAAAGAAAAGATATAAGATAGAGCTGTTCCAGCCACCCCCCTAAGCTTGAATCCGACTATGGCCTCATAGTCAAAAACCAACTTAAGGGTGGAACAGTGATACCCTGATCAATCTTGCGGAGGCGGTGGTGGGTAATGTGGTGCCGTAGGATCCCAAGACGGGTACTCCCCCTGGAAGCTTGGATCATAGTGGGTCCTCGGCGGAGGCTGTGGATAACCTCCAAAGTAGTCTCGACTCCAGTAGTGGTCGAAGAAGGGCTCCTGCTGCGTCTCTATCCGCTGCAACCAGTTGTGCATTTGTTCTTGGTTGGCGAGGATGAGCCGCTCGTTCTCGAACATAGCCCTTTGATTATCAAGCAACCGGCCCGTTGTCTCATGGATGCCGGTATACAAAGTCATATGCTGGTGCTGCGTCTGCTGGATGTCCTGCAGCATGGTATACATCCCTTGCATGGAGTAGGGATCCGCAGCTGGCTGTTCTTGCTGTGGTGATGGCGGCGGGGGCTGAGATGATGAAGATGCACCCGGGTGCATCCTAGGACGCTTCCGTGGTGCCACGCATGCTCGAAGAGGTGTGAAAGCCTCCTCGTCTTCCTCCGCCTCGCCTTCTTGGTCTTCACCTCCGCCTTCTTCTTCCGAGGACTCGATGGCTATGATGGGCCATCGGAAATGCTACTTGCCCTCGATGTGGAAGACGTCGTCCGGCAGGGATGCCTCCTGGTAAGCTTGGTTGACGTGGCAATGAGCGTACGCCAACCCGTCCCGGATAAGAATGAGGTTTGAACGGTGCAAGTGTTGCACGTTCACCTTACTCCGCGTAGAAATCGGAGTCATGGACTGAAAGTTCAGCCCCAAGTAAAGCGCCAACTTGGTGACAAGACCACCAAAGTGTATTGGAGCCTTCCTTGTGCTCCGCTTCACCGCCATGACGCGCTGTAACCAGAATGCTCCCCAGTTGCACTCTTGACGTTTCAGGAGGGCGTACAGAAAGAACAAGTCGCTCTCCTGAAACTTGCTCAAAGCAAGATCGCTCCGCCCGAAGAAGGTCAAGCTAAGCATCCTATGCAATACCCGGACGAACGGGTGCTCAAAATCAGATACCGCGGCATTGTGGTAGCTCACGGTCTTCCCTGCCGGCACAGTAACTAGCTCGGCAAAGATTTTGTCGTAGTCGGTGCGGGCGTCGGGGCGTCGGTGATCGTGGCGGCTGTGGTTCCAGTTAAAGATGGCGTTGAACTGCTTCAACGTGATGTTGTAATTATTGTTGAAGAGTCGGAAGGACACCCTTCCCTGGATCCACGTATGGTCCGATGGCACCACGTCATTTGGTACGACACAGATATCAAGAGACGCCATGAACTCGGCCACCAGTTCCTTGTATGTGGGCCATTCGCCAAAGAACGGCTGCCCATCCGCATGACAGTCCATCTCATATATGCGACCGGTGTGCCGCGCTTGCCCGGCCAACACATAGGCCAAGTTGGCCTCGAATCCCAAGTCCCTGATCATTCCCCGGTCCACATACCGGGTGGCCTCGAACTTCCGCTTCATTATTTCCTCGTATACCTTCCTTACATCCATGTTGGCATGAATGAGGCGTGGACGAGAGATGGAAGCGGTTGGAGGAGGAACAAACTCCTCGATCTCCCTGGGGTGTGCGCTCGATGAAGATGCTCCGCCCGTATGCACCATGATTGCGAGAAGAATGAGATTGGGAGAAAAGAGCTCGGTGAAGATGGAGAGAAATTCTCCGCTCGGTGAAGATCTTCGCTCGATGACGCTTCTCCGCAGGTGTAGAGGGCTCGGGGGAGTGCTCGGCGCAATGGGAGATACTTGCTTTGAGGGTGTGATGTCATATGACGTTGCAAGTCCCCTTAAATAGACTTGATCGGCGCCCCTGTTGACCCGTCGATACCATCGACGCGGGTCGATGGTATCGACATGTCTCGCGGGTAGCCGCATCTATCGCTGGTATCGACGGCTGACGTTTGCTGGATCGAGAAACCCGGATCGCTGACGTGTCGATGCCATCGACGCGGGTCGATGGTATCGACGCAGCACCCGGATCGCTGACGTGGCTGTTGCGATCATCGTCGATGTCTTCATGCGGATCGGTGACATGTCCGTCGATGCCATCGACGGGTGTCGATGGTATCGACTTGCTTTTATTGTGACACCTCCGTTTATTGCATTCAACCTGTGATGATGTCGATACCATCGACGAGGCCGTCGATGGTATCGAGTTGACTGAGCAAAATTCGTCTGAAAATCTCCAGAGATCTCGATGGTATCGACTGGGTTGTCGATACCATCGACACTTTTATTGCGACCTGCCTGTGACCATGTCGATGCCATCGACGGGTCCGTCGATGGTATCGACGCAGTGCGATTTCTGCTGGTGTCAACCTGAACCCATGTCGATACCATCGACTGATGTGTCGATGGTATCGACCCTGCCTGTTCCTGCACATTTAACAAACGGATCAAGTTATCATTTTTAAACTAAAAAATAAACAAAATAAAAGCAAACTACACCTAACATTAAACTATCCTAATGTACCAATGGTTGGGTTGCCTCCCAACAAGCGCCCTTCTTTAACGTCTTAGGCTAGACGTATGACAGTCATCATCTTTTCACCTTGGGAACTGGGCTTAGAGGATCATTCGGTAATTTGAATTCAACACGATCTCCTCCAATACCCAAGGACAAAGTCCCTCTGCCTAAGGCAGTCACAACGTCTGCCGTTGCTTGAAACGGTCTTCCTAAGAGAATTTCGCAGCTTTGGAGTGGTGGCATGTCCATGACGACAAAGTCCACCGGGAATACGAATTTGTCCACTTTGACTAGAACATCTTCACATACTCCATAGGGTCTCACTGTAGACCCATCCGCCAATTCAATTGTTGCAGCCAACTTCTTTATCTCTTTTAACCCTAGCTTCTGAAAAGTAGCCAAAGGCATGAGATTGATACTAGCGCCAGAATCACATTGCGCTCTAGAAACATGTTGACCACCTATTGAACACGGAATGTAAAAACCTCCTGGGTCCTTTCTCTTCCTTGGTGAACTCCCATGAATCATCGAGCTCACCGTCTCATTCAACCAATAAATTTCATCATCATTTATCCGCCTCTTCTTGTTGATGATCTCTTTAATGAACCTCCCGTAGGCGGGCACTTTCTCAATCATCTCCACTAATGGAATATTGATGTGGAGTTTTCGGAAAATCTCCAAGAATTTCCTATAGTGTCTGTGCTCCTTCTTCGGCTTTGGATTGTCCCGATTTGACACATCTGCTGCATTGACACGCTTGTGAGGAGGCACATATGAGTCTTTCGGAGGTACCTCCCCTAAGCTTGCTTCACTCACTATCTCGGACGTTGGCTTTTGCAAGTCATCCTCATTAGTAGCAGCTTGTTGTGGTTCCTCTTCCACCTTCTTAGTCTCCGCATGTGCACAAACTTGCACTTCTTCTTTTTGCCCAGGTGGAGGTACAATATTCACAACTCGATCAGATTTTCTGAAGAAATGGTTTCCGCCCGGCAATCTATAGTAGGTGCGTGGAAATGGTATTGCCGGTATTGCATTCACATTGAACATCATTCTCTTTTCCTCTGCAACTTCTTGCACCTGAGATTCTTCTTCATTACTCACCACAGAAATGTATTTGACCTGATGGTGCGCTTGAACCACATTCGCGTTCTCGACTGGTTTCTGTTGATTGGCGTGCTTGATAGCCGCCACCTCACTTGAAATCTGTGCCACGGTGGTCTCCAATGCCCGCATTTGCGCTCCATGGCTTTGCAGCGTCTGCCCAAATTTGGTTAGAATATCACCTTGAGATTGCAGTTGTTTTCCAAACATGGCCATCATCTCTTGATTTTGCTGGACCATTTGGCTTAGCAATTCAGTATTTTTATCTTCAGCTCTCGGTTGTGGCTTTGCATCCGGATCTTGTAAAAAATTGTTCGGATCCTTCCATGAAAACTTTTTATCTTTCCTCCATGCATAGTCATTGTTTCTATAGCCCTGTTGTTGCATGTACTTTACTTGGGCTTCCTCGTCCTTAGATGCATCCTCATTAGTTAACACCTTCTTGGCTAGAAGATCTAGCTTGTCGTTCAGCTCCCTAACTATTCTGGATTCACCGGCAGCTTTGACATGTTCCACGGCACCTCTGTCACCCCATGACTGTTTCCTAGCCATGTTCTTCAATATTTCCCAACATCTGGTATCCGTGTTATTTAGAAAGAAACCAGATCCGGCTGAATCAAGATTACTTCTATCATGCTCGGAGAGAGCAAAGTAGAAGATCTTCACTTGGGTCTCCTTGTCCAATCCATGGTGTGGACATCTCCTCAACATGACCTGGAATCGCTCCCACATCTCAGAATAGGTTTCACCCGCCTGTTGGGTGAAATTGTGGATCTTTCAGATCATATCATTGGTCTTCTCAGGAGGCAAGAACCTCTCGAAGAAAACCTCCACCATGTGATCCCATGACTCAACAAACTCGTCGTCGAGGTTGTGGAGCCACTCTCTTGCTACTCCCGCCAAGGAACTGGGGAATAACTTGAGATAGAGCACATCCTGCGGAAATCGATCAATCTTCACCATATCGCAATTTTCCACAAACTGACTAATATGTGCCACTGGATCTTCATTTTTCAGTCCGTGAAATGCATTGGATTTGACCAAGTTAATCAGTGCTGGGTCGATCTTGTATGTAGGTATGTTTAGCCCCTGTTTCTTTATAGGCCCTTTTGATGCAGAGGAAGAAGACGCCTTGATCTTCTCCCATATTGTCTGTGCTTCAGCCATTACTTCTTGTTCTTGCTCAGATTCAGAATTCGTATCACTATGGTGTTCCTCCTCGTAGTAGCCCTCGTCCTCTGGTCCCGCAGATGGAACCTCAGGTGTGCGCTTCACGTAGTCTCGACTACGTGTGTGCACCATGCAAAGTACCTGAAAAATGGAAATAGGGGTTCAGTACAATGCTTTGAACGAGTCAACACAATTATAGAGAAATAAAGGAATTTTTGAAATTTTTCTAAAAATAAATAAAAAAAATAAAAAAAATGTGGCCTAGAATGGCCGCTCTTAGCACTCAAAGTGCCAATAATTCGCCGTATCCCCGGCAACGGCGCCAAAAACTTGACGTGTATTTTACTACGCGCTTAAACGCAAGTATACGCGTCGAGTAATATAGGCCTTGTGAGGCCCGAGTCGAACTCAGGGATACGTGAATTATTGGAGACTTCTACTAACTAATCGCAATCAGCTAGACCGATTAACAAAGTAGGGTTTTGTTGTTCAAATTAAAAGAAAATAAAAATCAAACAAAGAAAACAATCGATTAAAGGTTAATTTAATCAATTAAAAGGGATATCTTTAGGATGGCAGTTTCACCGCGGGTCAACATTGTATTAGATTTCATATAATTCCTCACACTTCTCTCTCTATCCGGGTAGTGGCCTGAAATGAGAATTACCCACTGTCGTGGTGTAATCCACTACTTAGATTTAGGTTGATTCCATCGTCATAGTAATCATTCCCCTAAACTAAGCACATTAAGATCGGTCCCTCAGTTCCCACCATTAATTTTACAACTCCTTTGTCAAGGGTTTTATTAATTAATGTAGAATTCGTTTCTTTTCGACCGTTAATCCTTCTGTCGAAGTGATTAAGGGCATTAATTTATTATTATGGTGATCAAGCATAACAATAGCAATAGAGAAAACGAATTTATACCACGGATATGAGAGAAAAATATGAATTATCAATCTAAAATCATCATACAATGTATCCCCGGGCTACTCCCGGTCCTAAAGATTGAGGGTTTTAGCCTCTCATGTTCATCTTACACAAATACATGGTAGAAATTGGGGAATTCATAAGAAAAACGTGAAATAGATGGGAAAACCCCTGAACGGAGAAGAACCGGTGGATCCTTGGCGTAGAACACAAGCTTTCCCCGCCTGTCGGTGGTGGAAATTGTCTTCGGCAGCGTCCGAATCACCCGGGATGAGCTTCTCGGCCTCCGTTCTCCTTTCTCCCCTCCTCGGCACTCGTGCAATCAAAAAAAATGAGATCCCCCTTCCTCTGGGCGGCCGTCATTAGGTATAAGTCCCTAATTAGGTCGTCAAATAACAACAGCCGTCCGATCGAAATCAAAACGAATCCAGCGCATATCTGCCGGCGTCGATACCATCGACGCGGGTCGATGGTATCGACCCAGTGGATTAGCGGCAGCTTTCCTTTCTTTTATTCTGAGCGCCTGTGGTGATCTCGATACCATCGACTTGGGTGTCGATGGTATCGACTCCTTTAGCGTCGGTTGTTGTCGTTTAGCGACGCTGTAGCTCTCCTTGTGTCGATGGCATCGACTTGCGTCGATGGTATCGACATCATCCTTGCCAGCAGCCTGTAGACATCTCGATGCCATCGACTTGGGTGTCGATGGTATCGACTCTGTATTGCTCTTCTCGGCTGACAACCTGTGGCTTGGTCGATGGTATCGACATCCGTCGATGGTATCGACGGATATAGATACTTGTTCTTCCTGAAATTGCACAACAAGACCAAATAAATCCACACGATTTATGATAAGATGATCAATAATGCTTAAAATAATGAAATAAAGGGGATTTGATATAAAATGATGGCAGAGACCAAATAAAGTGAATTATGCAATAATATCCATGAAAATGAGTAATTAAGGCACAAAACACATATGAAATCGGTCTATAAATGCGACTCAAAATCATCGCATCAATACCATCTTTACAATATGGTTTGAGAGGGGATGAAGAAGTCAAAGAGACATGACAAAATAATAAGTACAATGAATGCATAATACAAACTAACAGTCTATAAATACAGTCAATGTTAACATTAATTGACAATGAATCAATACATTAACTCATGACTTATTATTCTTAACATTTTATAAAAATAGAAACTATCAGTTCTCACTTGAAACAATAAGCATAAACCTTGGAGGACGCATCGCATGTTTTAGAGAGTGAATCACATGAAAGAGCATTTGTGGAATAACACATTTTAATGCTCTCTCAAGTTCTTGTATCCTATTTATGCTTTATTTGGCAAAGAGATGGAGATTTTCTGGGCAGTGATAGACAATCACGGGCAGTGGGTCAATCTCTACCAATCATGTTGCCAAATGCACGGTTGCCCACCACTCTGATTTTACATTGTGTTTTAACTCCAGAGCGATTGCAAAACTATACCAGACACTCATTTCTCATCATAAGAAGTTGTTGCGATGAATCATCAATGATAGGCCACCGACGATGAATGTAATTGCTTTCCCAAATAAGTCCAAGTAACACCAAAACATGCCATGTGTAGTACATTTAAGTCAAATTTACATAGAATGTAATATATTCAAATTTTCATAAAGTAAACCTAACAAAATGGTTAAATATTTTAGAAAATATTTTTGTTCTAACTAAACTTGGTAATCTCTTAAACTTGACATTGTTTCATATTTTCAACTGCCAAGATTAAATGTGCATTCATACATGCAAATTTTACATGGCTAATCAAAGAACATCACTTGTGCATTGAAATGGTTCATTACCATGACACTAGTACCATTGTGATATATTTCTTGTACTTACTGAACTAATTTAGGCTATTTATCAAGGGTAAATTTCATAATAAAACACCAAGTTTTCGTACCTTAACAAATCTATAACCACATTATTCTAATTAAAAACATACAGAAAAGGTTGGTTTCATTTTTTTCATTTCTAACAAATAGTAATGTCTGTTAATGATTATGTCCTCTTATGCTATTTGAATTGATTAACAAGAAGTCTTTCTAACGTCAAAAATAATGTGATAGTTGTTGGTCATTGGAAATTGCTACTCCCCTGGTTGTGAATCAGGGGATATTGCGGAGATCACCGTTCATTCAAATTAATTTTCATGTGTTCACACTATAATTACTTTCCTAAACCAAATATCACAAAGGCCTTGACTTTACTGTGAGGAAACAAGGCTCTTAGGAAAACTTTGGGATATAGGACTGTTACGACAATGTTGTGACATAAATGGTAAAGAAGCTCGATTCTTGCATCTGCCTTAAAAAGTGAAGGGCAGAAGACGTGAGAATGCATCGAGTTATTCATAAATTGACCAGATACACATGTAAGCAAAGAGGATGAAATTCTTTTCTTAAAAACCACACTAGCCTAACTACCTTTACATACAAGAACAATATATCTATATCACTGATCCATTATTTATTGGAGACAAGATCAAGATGGGATCATGCACTTTCTTCAAACTGGTATCATACTTTAGGGCCAAAATACATACTACATGGTTATAGAGATTGACAGTGATAATATGTGTAATATCATGACATACAACTATACAAGGGATCATTGCGGGAGAAGAAGAAGAAGAGGATATTTTTTAATGAAGGAAAAAGAGGAGATTGTGATGTTTACTTATGTTGACATGGATGAAACTCAAAATAATGATGATGGGTTGATGTCTCTTAATAAAGAAAATGACGGAATTGATATTGCACAATGGGACAACTATAATGGTTTGAGACATGACATTAAGAAAACTCATCCCCTTCGTGCTTTTTTGATTAAAACAACTCTTTGATGGTTGTTAGTGGTAGCGAATAAGAGATTAATACTTTTTCAGAAAAATAACCTCTAACATATGATGAAGAATTTGCTAATGAAAATAAGGACGTTCTTTGGAGATTGAAATAAGAAATATGAATCTTTTTACTCATGATCTATCATTGTAGCCAAGAAATGATGGATCCGACATTGCAAACAATGATAAGGATGATATTTACTCACTAGACCATTCTTCCTAGAAGAAATGTTGCGGTGAGTGACTTGCCATACTATTTTACACAGTAAAGTTCAGACAAAGATGAATTTCATTGGCTTTTACCATGATTTATTTTGGGGAATCGTACCTACACTGAGATGAAATGTCTACATTGTCATGACCTTGAAGTGGAATTGTGTTCCTGGACATAGATTGACTAATGACATCATGATCGTGAAATCAAAGATGACATATGGGTGTCATGGGTGTTTATGGCGAATTAGAGATGACCTACAACGATCATGAGTTTATCTGTAGCACCCAACAACACGATCATTAGTATCACACACTATGGTCAGACAATGATAGAAAGAAGAGAACATGGAGAGAGAAAGTGGCACACATGGTGATCTGGGAAGCCTCTAAATATGTTGTATCATACTTGTTGTCCCAATTGTGTCCCAGAAAATCCTTGCCATTCATTTACCCAAAAACACACCCCTAAAAAATTGATGAGGTGTGCATACAGCTGACATTAACAGGGACACATTGGGACATCAAACTTGGGATTGCAGATTTGAACCCATCTAGAATGTCTAGAGCAGATTAGGTGGGTTGTTGAAAGAAAAGGAAAGTGTAGAGTGCATAGCATGGGTGTGCCAGCTAATAGGCTTGCATGCCGGTAGATTGACAATGTAAAGAGTTTGTTAGAAATAATATTACATATACAAACAAATGATAAGTATTTATTTAATATAATGTGGTGATAGATATGATAATTTGTAAAAATGTGATTCACTTTACTCAAATTTACCTATTTATTAGTTAGATTTTTCAGTTATATATGATCATTATCTTCTTTTTAAAGAAATTTGATTAAAAAAATTGATATTCCAAGTCTAATTTTCAAGGTTCAGTTTTGAAGTAATTTTAGATGTGTTGATTCAACTACAACATTTTGAGTTATTCTCATATAAGTCATACAATTAGTCTACATTTATCCAACTAATATTTTATGATAGTCCACTTATTTATATCATAGAATTAGTTCCTACAAGAATCTAATATGTTACAATGATTTTTAACAAAATCCCAAAAATGGGTTGATTTCAAGATCTAAATGTTTTATATTCATAAGCATATTATCTTATAGTACCACTCTTCTATGGAATGTGTAGAACAATAGGATATTATTTTTCTTATCGTCTTTATCACATTGATAAAACTTCTGAAACAAAATCATTCTAATGTCATCTAATTATTTAAATATGATCCAAATAGATGTGCTATCAGCTTATGTGAAGGAAAAGATCAATGGAGTACCTCTTCTGCAAGAAGTTGGCATATTTAGTGAAGTCCCATTGATGACATTATAGAAAGAAAGAAGAGGATGAATAAAACCAATTTCAACTAGGGTGACGATATGAGCTTGGTTTACCCAAAATAATGTATATAGATGCTCACAATCGATGTTTTCTCTACCCATACATACAAAACTTGAGTTGTTCTAAAGCTCATAAGGGGGTGTATCAATTATTGTAAGATGGGATCATGTATTGAACACTTTTATGTGAATCAAGCATATTTTGTATGTGTTTTTACCAATTTCTATCCCTAATTCACTTACTCTAGATTCATGTGTGTAATGATAAGTCCCCCTTCTTCCTTAATGTTTGAGAGGTTAACAATGATTGAGTTTTGCATCCAATGTCATGGTAAGAAATCTTTTCCTTAATCCAATTTCCCTAAATGCTAATTTATTTTGTACAAATGTGAACCATTGCATTACCAATTATCTTTGAGATTAAATTATGTTAATCTATCTCACCCTTTTTCTAAGCCTCTTATTTCATGATGGGATGGGGTGCAGTAGATGATACCCAACTATTTATTTATTTCCTTCTTTCTTGTTACTTTGTTTAAATTTAGTTTGTTATTAAATGTAATATATGTTAACTCAAAATCCTTCAGATAGAGGTAATGTAATAACATTTTAAATCAAAATGACAGATAGAGAAGATGGAAAGATTCAAGAGTTTGAGTCACTACGCTTTAATTTGTCTATAATTAGAACTGCAACAAGTAACTTTGCAACAACAAACATTCTTGGAAGAGGTGGCTTTGGAGAGGTTTATAAGGTGATTTTCTACCAAATCTGTATGAACTATCCAAGACATTTTGTCTTCCTATCATAAATATGTTTTCATTAAAATATTGCTTCATATTTTTGTTCGCTAACTATAGTTTTATTCTTAATAAAATATTACTACATAGGGACTACTTCCAAACAAAGATGAAATTGCAGTTAAAAGGCTAAAGAAAGCTTCAGGACAAGGATTGAAGGAGTTGAGGAATGAGGTAGTTCTCCTTGCTAAATTGCAACACAAAAATCATGTAAGGATTTTAGGAGTTTGTATAGAAGGTGAATAGAAGTTGCTTGTATATGAGTATATTGAGAATAGAAACCTGGACAAAATTCTATTCGGTAAATACCAATCAAGTTTAAATATTTTATTTCTTTAAAATAACTATGTACCCATTATTTTTGAAGCCTTTGATATTGAGTTAAGATCGATTTTCTTTGTAATGGAATAATATCATATTAATTGGAATATTTTCATTCTAGATAGCTAAAAACTGGAGGGCACTACTACAGAAAATGCTTTTTACAACGGGAGATAGACAATAGTTCTTATGATTGTGCTGTAGTTAGCATACTTAATACAACAAGTCTATTTTCATGTTGTATATTCTATATTTTATACAACACAAGTCATTTACAACATGCCAAACCCGTTGTAGTATAGGGGGATACTACAACAAGTGCTAAAGTGTTGTAATAGGTTGTAGTATCACAACATAATCAAACCTATTGTAAAAGATATTAATTACACAACATATTGTGACCCGTTGTAATAGTCACATGTTGTAATAGACCATCATTACACAACACAGACTGACCCGTTGTAATATGTATTAATTACACAATAGGCCTTCACTTGTTTGTATTTGGTACATGTTGTAATAGACCACGATAATACAACATATTGCAAATCGTTGTTATATACCAAGATCACACAACAGACTCCAACCTGTTGTTATATATTATATTTACACAACATGTTGTGACATGTTGTAATATTCACATATAATAAATCGTTGTAATAGACCACCATTACACCACATTAACTAACCCATTGTAATATACCATTATCACACAACATGTGATGACCTGTTGTAATAGCTATATGTTGTAATAGACCATAGTCACACAACATGGTATAACCAGTTGTTACATGCCAAGATTATACAACAGACTCTGACTTGTTGTTATATAGTCAGAACCGAGCTGAACCCAATTTCTTATCAGAGAATTTTATCAGGAACATGTAATCTGATAATAATTTTTTTGTATAATATTATTATCAAATATATGTCCGAGTTCCTTTTGGGATTTATGGGAATGATACTTTTTCACTATGGGTAGATATTTTGACCAGGAACCGACCCAATCCCAATATTATATAACACAAAATATAATCTGAAAATCAGAGAATTATTTTTTATAAATTCGTTATCAAATATAGGTCCAGATTTTGTTTTGAATCTAAATTTTTCAATCGGGTTTCTCAATTGAGACACTAGTCGAACAAAATCTAGTTTTGAATTTGGGACCAACTTGGGTCTGGATTTGGTTAGGATATCAGAGTTTTGAAACCCGACCCAAATCGGCCGGTTCAACTAGTTGAACCGTAACTGTAACATACCAGAATCTAGGTTCACAACCTAATTATCTCTTTCGTAGAACCCTTTTTGATTTCGTTAGAATTATATCCTTTTTAGTTGAAATAGATTAATTAAAAATATTTGGAGCTCAGAAAATATCATATTTCAAGACATCACCTTTCATATAAAAAAAAGTTGATTGGTTACAGATGATACTTTACCATTTAACATTAATTTGGAGTAATACACATTAGATGTCAAATTTTGATATCCCATTAAACAATAGATGAGTCGTTACACTCTTTTGTAGTAATAAAATACTTATCAAAGTTTGACACTAAATAATGATGGTCCATTGTAGCAAAAAAAACTTAATATTTTAAAAAAAAAGTTAATATCACCTTATTTCATTTGACTGGTCATTTAGTTCCTTAATTTTTCCTTATAACTTTGACTTAATTACATTTAACTGCCACTGTCATTTCTAATTAATAGGAGTGCCCCTTACGTTGTGCGTCTTCCATATTCACGGAACGCAGAGCGTGCGGCCGTTCTTCTCCCCCTCTTCTCACAATAGTTTTACCCCCGCTGCCCCTTCATCTCCTTCTCCTCCTTTCCTCTTCCTTTCCGCTTCCTTTCCGCCTCCCTCCCAATTTCTATTATCCCTTCCTCCATCATCACCTAAGAACCCTAGCCCCCAACCACATAAGCACCTTGCATCGGCTGTGCCAAGCATCGTTCAGGAAGAGTCATCATTGTCGGGCAACACCACCTCCTCCTTT
Organism: Alisma plantago-aquatica; assembly: GCA_963693085.1. Classification (NCBI taxonomy): domain Eukaryota; kingdom Viridiplantae; phylum Streptophyta; class Magnoliopsida; order Alismatales; family Alismataceae; genus Alisma; species Alisma plantago-aquatica. Next base: position 874,486,438 of record OY856409.1, read on the forward strand.
CCTCCGCCGCCTCCCAAAGGTGTCCCCTCCTGCTCGTCCTACGACACAACTTTACTGACCTGGTGAGACGGCCGTGTGTGAAGACAACATGGCCGCATCGATCCTTCGACTTTATCATGGCACCAGAACTACTTCTCTAGGCTTAGTTCGAGCTCCCTTCAATCCAATTTGGTAAGCCTAAATTTCTATTCTAACTGCACCTCTTCCTCTGCAAATTAGTACTTTTAAAAGGTCTGTTCGTTGGGGTTCTGATCCCCTTGTTGTGTTGGCAAAGGCCATGCTGAACTTGGGGTGGTTTCTACAGTACAACCATTACAGTATTGGGTATAAGAGGATGTTTTTTTTGGTAGCCATAGCTATCACCTTGCTTCTGTGATTCTTGAACACAGAAGCCAACCACACCCTTTCATCAGCTATAAAGGATGCATCCACGTTAACTTTTATGTAGCCCAATTGAGGAACACACCACATGCATTCTTTTCTGTTCACTCTTCTGATTATGTCTGGATCGGCGATATTGCGCAGATATACAAGATAAACATGGAGAGAGCAGGAGGAATGTTGGTCAGTTGAACATGTTTGATCGGTAAATCCTTAATTGTAATTTATAGATTCCATACTTAATTTAGCACCTGACGAAAAGAATTATAGCATAATGACTCTCTTTCGAAGTTGTGATAGAACGAGGTCTCTCCTACAATGATAATAATTTAGTGGGAATACTTGCATAATTGCATTTTTAATCGAAACATTTTTAATCATGTTTCAGATGCAATTCTATGAAGTATAATAAATATATACTAAAGAATACAACACTATGTCCATCACTTAAATTGCTATAACCATTGGTGCATGATAGATCAAAGATGGAACTAGGGATCTAAACTTCACTAAAAATTAGTTCCCACTGGAACTAGATTTGTAATTTTCTAGGGTTCTTTGTTCTTTGCTGGCTAGGAGATGGGGGTCATGCAGACCAATGTTCCTGATGTGCAAATAAGGCAAAGATGGATTCTTGAAGGATGGGATTTAGCTATTTAAAAGAGGTCTTGATGCATTGACGATTCTATGAGAATACTGTGGATAATGTTTTATATTAGTTTTTTCTTCTATTTTTCTTTATCAAAAAATATTCTTATCTATACTTGTAGGAAAGAGTCTGGGAGGTGTTTTGATGTAATTCTAGCTTTAACATTGAATTTAATGGCCAATGTGCTGCTATAACTCTAGGGAAGAAGAAACGTCATAGTCAATGGCTTCACCAAACAACATGATGCCACAAGTCGGGGAGTAAAGAGGGATGGGAAGCTGATGACTAGAGGTATAAAGGGATAGGAGAAACTAAGGTTCCATGTGTATATATAGTATGAGTTATGATGGTGTTTCACTAGTCAAGTAAAAGGTATGTCATCCACATGTATCAACATCATGTGACGATACTCTTGAGTTAATTTTCAAAGTAGGAAGAAGAATATTTAAGAGTAGGAAAATGGTGCCTTCTCCATTCCATGTCAGAGTATGCAAGGGAGTACTTTGCATACTCATTGCTAGTTATGTACTCTATCATTTCATCTCCATATTCATCAATTTTCTTTATTTGTATCCCTTCTTTTCCTCCCTATATATATGCCCAAGCCATGTAAGTATAAATAGGCATCCATGTTCTCGTTTGTTTCCTAGAATTGCTATATTAGGGCATTCTATCTTGGATATCTGTGATAGACTGGATTTTCTTGGCTTAATTTCGAGGACGAAATATCTTTTAAGGTGTGTAGGTTGTGATGGAGTGGACTTTCAGAATCCTTAATTCCCAATTACAAAATGATTAGTACCTTTAAGTATGTTCCATTTTGGATCAATTTGTTGGCTAATCAAGTCAGTGAGTTTTTTGCACCAAAGATAGATGGCATGTAAGTGGAGACAAGATAAATCTATGATTAAAACTCCCTAAAGTTTAAGGTTCCTACAATGAGTTATTATGGTTTGATGTTGGTTATTTAATGCATGTATTGGATACTTTAGAAATAAGTCTATTAATCTTTCTAGCCTAAGTTGATCCACAACAGAGACATCACGCAGGCAAAACTTCCCTTGAATATGTACAATAGATGCGTAGCCACGGATTGGCTATGGGGCATCATCATGATCTTTAGATGGTCAAATCTAATAGAGAAGGTCCCTTTTTCCCACCTTCCGTTTGAGTGGAAGACGTGGGGAGCAATGTGAGGAGACCATCCCACACCAACACCATCACCCTTAGTGGGGCTAGAGGGGAAACCAACTCGCTCGTAACCTCGGCATGACGAGACTATTTTGGAAACCTGGAGTTGACGCTTAGAGTAGAGGAAGTTCATGCGGAAGGCGAGGAACAACCGATGAAGATGAGAGGGATCATAATAGAGCTGATCTGCAGCTGCAACAGCAATGTAAAGCCCACACCGGAGCTTCCACGGCAGATGACGACGGTGGTTCTGGAAGTCACACCCACAAAGAACAATAGAGTTCTCACAGATCTCACAGATCGTAGTAGTGGCGAAGAGATGGATCACTGGGGGCCTTCCTTGGCGGAGACAATCACATAGACCCGTGAGGAAGAGGAACTGTGATAGTCGTCGTACGCCGGAGTAGTCCCAGGCGGCGAGGCGTCGTGGAAATAGGGGATGACCTCTTGCTGGGGTTTCAACCAAGCGGCGACATTCAGCGATGAAGGGAGCCGACAGTCCAGAGCAAGCCCCAAATAGGATGGATAGCTTTGAAGGGAGTCGATGAAGCTGATGGCGGCGCTATGATCTGAGAAGCATGACCTTGTCTCTGTTGATCCTACGCCAGAGATCATCCTCGCAGTGGCGACCTTGCAACTGAATCCCTACTGGTCCTAACCTAGAGGATTCCGAGGAGGCATGGAGCTTGTGTGCCAAGGCTCCATGTGGGTGGCTCAAGAAGAAGAGTCTATTGCACGTCGGAGATCCATCCTGCGAGCGGCGACACTCACAGAACGGATGCGGAGCGGAAACAGATTCCCGCTTGGGAAATATCGCGTGAGAAAGGGGGAAGGCCAGACCGGGTCCATCAGCTCAAGCAGGCCGAAACCCTAGCAGGCCAAGAAAAGGAGCAACGCTAGCCTCATGGCCATGTGTCGGCACACTATAGGCCCAAAAAGGTAAATATCTCACAAATTCACCAGATCTTCCAAAATTCATAGTAATTAGTACATTTATCAGAAAAATACAAACAAGGTACCGATATTCTCAGAAAAATGAGTAGAACATTGTGGCACCTTTATATCAGGCTTTTGATGCACTAATACCAGTGATATAATGTAAGTTGTGAAGTGCTTATTTGATGTATAATAAATAGTAAACTATGGCCTAAAATTATGAGAAAATATCATTAAATGTATAACCATGTTTATAATACATATAAGGTCTGAGATTGTCATGTTGATGCAATAAAATATGTAATTTACTTAATATGGCTAATTAGGGCTAATAACCCTAATTAATATGCAATAAATACATACACGCTCAATAAATGATAAAATTTACAAAAAACTCTCATATCAGTAACTGAAAGTTAATATGTATCTTTTATATCAGTCTTATGCACGAAATTCATGTTATATGAAGAGCACCCTTAATACGTGTGATGTAACCCTAATATGGTTAATGAAAGTGACATAATGTTAAATATGCTCACATAATAATGTGACACATGAGTATATCCAGTTGATAAACTATAATCTGGAATATAACATCAGTAAGATAAATATAGGACAAGAATGCAAGTGATATGGAAATATACTAAAGAGATAAGGTAAACCCTAAAATGGATATAAATAGGGCTATGATGATGATACATGATCTTGTCTTAATCAGGTTTAGCAAAGATATAGATGGCATGGATATATGTGATTAGGATATCTCTTTGGAATGTACACCATTACCTCTTACTTGGCTTATTATACATTATGCTTGTGTTATATGGTAGTAAAGATTTCACATATTGTCTTGATTGAAATGATTTCGGTAATAAAACCTCCTTAAAGATTGCTAAATAATATCATTATAAGTAGTTTGATAAGTTCAATGAAATATTAAAGCAGTTTCTCGTGAGTCCTTACATGTTTATGGATTGTTGAGATGCAATAATATGTTATATTTCTCATAGGACTTTTCATGAGAAGAAGCAAGTGTGCATCAAAATAATCATGCTCTTTGTAGGAGCCATTGTTCTTGTTAAAAAAAGCATATCCAAGATATGAAATATAGAAAATAGTTTTCCCTATTGTGTCAATTTGGAGACATTCCATTTGGGAAAGGCCTGTTTGATTTAGGGGCCACCAATAGTACTATTCATTTTGTCATTTTCTGTATACACGTATAGGAGATAATAATTTCTATAGACACTAAGTTACAATCGATTGATATGTCTATAAAATATCATAAAGGCATACTAGATGATGTCCCAACAAAACATGTAAGCTCGAAATTCTATTAGATTCTATAGTTTTAGATATATGGAAATATCCCATCAGTCCTACCATGTTTGGATGATTGTTATAGTTGCATCAAGATGTCTCAAATGCGTGTAAAGGGAAAATGACGTTGAGAGTGGGAGACGATTCCATGGACTTCTCTATTTATCATGCTCACACAGATTTAAGTAATTAGTGAACCTACATGTCTTGTTTAGAGGCATTTATTTAGTAATAAAGGTGTAGTTAAGAGAAAATTCTAAAAGGTGATACGAAAGATGATGTTGACTATTCTTCCAATTGCTACTGGAAACCTTTAAACCACTACCTTCTTTGTAAATCCCACTAATTTAATACAGAAATAAAGTACAAATGAAGTTAAATAACATAATTTAACAAAGATAGATTCTAAACATATTCCTTTGGAATGAGAATGTTCCTTGTTGGAGCCCAACTCCACTTATTAAGTCATAATGAATGCTTCACTTTGATTGAGCATGAAGCAATTTTGTTGAATACAGTTCATACCTATAGAAGGGTGATAGTGCATGCCATTGACGACCTTAAAGGCATAAACACTTCCACACATAATCACACTATCCCTTTAGAAAATAATAAAAACCTTCTGTTATGTAATAATGCATAATAAGATCCTATAGAAGGATGTAGTAAGAAAGAAGCATAAAACTTCATTATTTATCTTATTTTAAGTTGGCCCGTAGGGTACTATAGTCCATGATAAAAAGGGGAGGGAACCATTGTCATGAAGGGGGTTACATGATCAACCAATCTAAATTAGAACAATTTAGTTATAGGGTGAAGGATTTGCATATGTTATTGGAAATCAGGTAATGTAACCTCAAAGATGGCACTTTGCCTTTACCCCTTATTGGTCAAATGCTGGATAGATTAGCCAATCTACTCCTACTTAGGAATATATTGATGGATAGTTAGGATATTTTTGAATTATGATATTTCCCCTGAAAAGGATAATACCACATTCATTGTCCACAGGAGAATAGTAATGAACACTACCCCAACTATATACACACCAAAATATTTTTAGCCATGAAATCAATATGGAAATTGTTAATGGACAATTTCTTCGTGGATAAGTATCCATTGTATGCCTTTTTATCATTTATGAAAAATGATTATGGATATGTTCACAAATCAAGCCAATTTTAAACTATGAGAAGTACCTTTTATGCAATGACAATGGGTACTATTGAGTCACATTACATGGAATATGAGCATTGAAGTTGATAAATCAAAAATAAAAATAGGAAAGAAGATGTCTATTCCTACCAATGAAATTTTGGGTGATGCCCGACGATGGCATAGTACTCATTAAGCAGATGCCAATCAGCTGCCGCACGATGCCTCAATACTCATCTAGTAAAAGGGCGCCTTCGACTTCTGCAGCCGCAACTCGCCATGTAGATGTGGAAGTCTGGGGTAGGGCCTCGAGGCGTCACCCTACTGCGTCTACATTGATCATAAAATTCTCTCTTTCGAACTGAAATAACTACATCTTCCCTTCTCTTCATCTCTGCCTGGGGAAGCTATCATGTCAGCTACTGCTCATTTTTTCCTGTGTTCAATCTGTCGATACTCTTCTTCAGTATTGCCTTGTCGTGCAACTACCAGTTGGGACCCAACTATTTCTCTCCACCTCAAACATCCGACTCTTTTCTTACTTGAGAAATGCACAACCTCCAGACACTTCAAGAAAATCCTTGGGCAGATATTCAGACTCCACCTCATCTTTGAGACGTTTCCCATGAGCAGGGTTCTCACGTACTGTGCCATCTCGCACCCAGAGAACTTGGGTACCGCAATGCTTCTATTCGAGAAGTTTGGTTCCGCACCCAATCTCTACATCTATAATATGATGATATAGGCCCTCTCATCCTGTTTTCCTTTAGAGGCCCTCACGCTCTACAAATCCATGATGTTGTCCCATGTTTACCCAAATGAGCAAGCTCTCCTCTGGCTTTTCAAGGAATGCAAGTGCGAATTGCAAGGGATGTTGGTCCATGCTCATGCTGTAGTTACCGGGTGCTGGTCTCACCCTTACCTACAGAACTCACTCATCAATATGTATTCGGGTCATGGAAAGATGGGTTCTTCTCTCAACGTCCTCCTACACTCTCGTCAGAGAGATACCGTGACATACAACATTTTGATCTCAGGTTATGCCAAGAATGGAAGCAACATGGATGCTCTGAGGTTGTTCTTTGAAATGAGAGAATCTGGGCTCGAATTAGACCAGTTCACACTCACTGCACTTCTCAACTGTGCCAGAAACTTAAAAACATATCTCCAAGGGGAAGTCCGTCCACGCATGGATTGCAAGGAGAAAGCCCACTTTTGATTGGAGTGTGATATTGAGCAATTCTCTATTGGATATGTATATAAAATGTGAGGAGACACGGATGGCACTGAACCTGTTCTCTTGTATGATACATAAAGATATGATCTCCTGGAACATAATGATAGCTGGACTGGCTAATGATGGGGACATGGACCATGCTTCCAACGTGTTCTCTCAAATGACTGAGAAGGACCTGGTGTCTTGGAATACTCTTATATCTGGCTATGCCAGTAAAGGGAACTGGATGATGACGGTGGAAGTCTTCAAAAACATGCTCCTCGATGGAATGGGACCTGATAAGGTCACTGCTTTAGCTCTAGTTGGTGTTGCTTCCCAGACGGGAGTCCTGAACCAAGGAAGGTGTGTGCATGGGTTGGTTTTTAAGTTTTTGTGCAAACCAAATACTTTCTTTGCTTCAGCACTCATAGACATGTATTCTAAATGTGGTAGCATTAAAAGGTCTCTTGAAGTATTTAATAGTGTTCTTGAAAGAGATGTCACTGTGTGGACTAGCATGATATCAGGGCTTGCATTTTATGGGCAAGGTATTAAGGCTTTGGAAATGTTTGAGGTCATGCAGGATGAAGGTCTTAAACCGAATGGAGTCACATTACTTGCTATTCTTACTTCCTATAGTCATGCGGGGATGGTGGATCATGGTTGTATGGTTTTCCAACAAATGAGAGAGCGATATGGCCTTGAACCTGGCATTGAGCATTATGGTTGTCTAGTTGACCTTGTTGCTCGAGCTGGAAGACTAATCAAGGCTGAAAGTCTCATCAAATATATGCCTTTCTCTCCAAGCCCCTCTATGTGGGGCACCCTGCTGACCTCTAGCCAGGCACGGGGAAACACAGATCTTGTTGTTGCTTGCTCACAGGAGCTCCATAGATTGGAACCAGATGAAGAGAGTGGATATATCTTACTTTCCAATACTTACGCGGCCAGTGAGAAATGGAGCTTTTCTTATTCCCTTAGAAAGAAGATGGAATATAGAGGCCTAAAGAAGAAAGCAAGATGTAGCGTTCTTATCATTGATGGAATTTCTCATGAGTTTGTCGCATCAGACAATACCTATCACCAATATGATGAAATACCACAGATACTACGATCCCTTAACAAGCAGATCAAGTCTCCTTGTGATAGCTTTGGGAACCCTGTCCCATTTGTTATAGTAATCTAAGGAGATAGCTTTGCGAACCCTGTCCCATTTGTTATAGTAATCTAAGTTCAGACGCCAATAGTCTCAAATAAGTTGTCTCCCAAAAGTTTCTCTCTCTCTGTGTGTCTCTATAGTTACTTCTTTCTCTTTTGCAGAGATATATTGGAAAAGACCAGGTTACCCACATTGGATTCTAGTTAAGCGTACTTGCATACATGTAAATTTGTATATTTTCTGGGTCAAAAGTGTATTACCCATCTTTATTAATTATTCAAATAGACAACATGAGGTTTTCTATACATGTGTATCGATCTCTAAGTAGTATCTGACTGGTCAAATTAGAAACATGGTTCAGGTGATAGCACAAGCATCTCCCTTAAAATCTTCTGTAGAATTGGCATATTGATTGACTCCTCCTGGAATGTGTGGTTTTCTTTCCAACAACATAGTAGAATGAGCAATATTGATATGAATCTCTCCCTCGGTCTATTGAAATCGTGCAGATCAGATGTCTGCTTAACCTGGGGATGGCTGGAATATAGCCTTGATCTCTTGGTTTTTCCCACAGGTCAACAATTAAGGAGAAAGAGAAGTTGTTGTGGTAATTTGTTTCAGAGTCCTTTTTGCACAACACACATCTGTCACTGTGAAACTTCGCTTTTTGTTGTAGGTTATCATGTGTGAGCAATCAACACCTACAGGTCTTCCATGCATGCTGGATGTAGTTAGGTGCTTGTGTGCGATCTCCATTCCTAGCTTGCCCAGGATACCTGTTGTCCGTGAGCAGGTATATTCCCAGGCTGTGCGTATGCTTACAGTTGGATTCCCTATGGATTGTACTTTATCCAGCCCTCTGCATCAGATTTTATGCTTGAGGTCATCAATGCAACAAGTTATTAGTTAAAATCCATCCATTTGTCCTTGTCATACAATGGCTGAAAGTCTGCAGACACCGGAAAAACTTATTATAAGACCAGTCATATAATATCATGGTAACAGTAGCGGGAGAAGCAAGACACTCATGTTATATAATGTGCTTAGTTTCTATAATGTCTATGTAGTATTTTTTATTGTTATAAGCTACCATGATACTGTCGCCAGTTGTCAAACACGAGTAGTTCCTGAGAGTTGTTTCCAAAATAGCTTTGGGGTTTGATATATCTAAAAAATCTTTCATGTGAGGTTGCAGTTTAACAAAGTTTCCTTTTGGAAGGGTGGCATTCTTAACTCTTACAAAATCCCCCTCTTACAAGAGTAAGTTTTGCATCATCCAGTATGGCATATAAACCACGCCTTCTACAGTAATAAACCATGCCTTTTTCACTCTTATAACATTTTTGATTCTGTTTACACATACCCTTTATTAAGTTTTCTAGCTATTTATACCTTTCCATCCTCTTATTTGCTAACAAGTTCTCACAATTATTTGGATAACAAATTAATATTTATTTTGTACAGTGTCCAAAGCAGCCGAACAATACAAATTGCGGGTATTATGTGCTGAAGTATATGAAAGACATCTTTGATGTGAGAAATAGAAATATTCCTGAATGTGTAAGCTACTTAACATTATATTCTTTTAGTTTGTTCAAATTTCTAAATAAATTGAAAAAATCACAATATGTTGATATATTTGTCATATGATTGTAGTATTATTCAAAGTATATTGGTCGTTGCTTCAACCAAGAAGAAATCGATGAGGTCCGAAATGAGTGGGTGACATGTGTTCTTGAGCACACATAAGATTATGTGACATGTGTGGGAGACATTTGTTCTTTAGCATAGACCAATGTGTGAAACTTTTTTAGTTAGTTTTTAGTTCGATTCTAGAGTGGATAATCAGTACTTTGTATTATTGAATCGTTGTATGGATGATTTAATATTAATTAAATTTAGTATGAGTTTCTTTCAAGGTTTGATGGAAATTTTGTTCAACTATGTGTATGTTTGTGAAATAAAAAAGTATAATTGCATATTTATTATAATTTATTAATAATATGGTTAATTTGATCAATATAGTTGGTTCGATATATGACCTGTAAAACTCTAATCAAAGACAACAACTAATGATATGTTGTAAAATGTATGATTCTACAACAAACAACACATGTTGTGTTATCCACACCTATTACAACATGTTTGTCAGGAAAAAATACACCTATTACAATAGGTGTTTCTAGTGAACTACAACATACATAACTTGTTGTATAAATTGTGTATATTACAACAGACACACACCATGTTGTCTAAACAATCCTATTACAACGGTTAAATGTATGGAAAGACAACATACTCCAACTGTTGTATAAACATGTATATTACAACAGGTGCACTGCATGTTGTAATAGACCTACCTATTACAACGGGTGTGTTTAGTGAAAGACAACATGCTTCGAATGTTGTATAATATATATTACAACGGGTGAACTGCATGTTGTAAAAAATACCGCTATTACAACGGGTGTGTTTAGCAAAAGACAACATCGCTCAACTTTTGTATAATATATATTACAACAGGTGCACCACATGTTGTGTAAAATACCCATATTACAACTTGCCATTCCTTAAAAGACAACATGTTTCAACTGTTGTATAAAATACATCTATTACAACATGCGATCACATGTTGTGTAAAGCACCCCCCATAAGACCACACGATCTAATACAACAGTTAACACCTATTGTAAATTGAGAAAAGGAACTGTTGTAAAAAGCATTTTCTATAGTAGTGGGGATAGGATTTATATACTTCAATAGTCTTAATATAGACTAGGGACACAACTCTTGAAATTGAATGTTTCCCAAAAATAGATCTAGTAGGTCCTGCCACTCCTATCTCAATAGGGCATAAACCCCACCTCATTCATGCCCGTGAGACCAGATTTTCCATTGAGTTCTCTTCTCTTATTGTTTCTTATTGCAGAGAAAGTCCCAAACCTCTTGTACATTTTTATTGAGGTCATCAACTTTCAATAAGTTTAATTATGCCATAGTTTCTAACTAATTATATGTTTGCCATGTGAGAATTGCAATTGCAACTATGGGATTACGAGAGAAATATTCCCTCCTCCCAAAAATTGGAGCAGAGGCCAAATGTCTAGCATGGTGGTAAATCAAGGTATATTTATCTATGGGGTTTGAACATGGGTCTCTTCATTAAAAACCATTAGAAATTTACCAACTATGCTATCTTCTATTATACATGGTATTCACATATTATGTGACTAAGATTTTTGTACTCTAATACTCCTCTCATAATTTTTAGCCAGTTAACAACTAGCAATTCTTATTTTTTTCCACTCATACCACTTGACAAATTACTTCTTATGCCTTTGTGGAAGCCAAAATTTCAAAGATACCATTATACAAAATCATGGTTGTTTTACATTTATAATCACTATACATTTGTTATATAGGTTTACTTTCTTCTACAATTTATTGTTTTTGTAGTTCAACCAAAAATTGTTTTGTCCATTGTAGCTACATTTAATAAAGTGTAGTAATGGTCCATTTTCAATATAAATAATTTTTTAATTTTATCCCATATATATTTGTATGGTACAAGGGGGAAAGAGAGGGAAAGGGAGATTATCCAATTATCTATTTAGTTATATGTGCATAGAGTAAGAAAAAAGGTGGGATAGATATAAGAAAACTATTCAAAAAATGGATATGGATACAAGTACCAAAAATATAGTTCTAATGGATTTGTATAATAGTTTATTTAGATTTTATTAAGTGCATAAACTTATGTAAAATTCAATATATCTTGTCAATTTTCCTTATATAAACAGTGAAATTCCTTCATCCTACAATATTCTACATATAAAATATCTAATTATTAACAAAATATAAAAATTCATATTCCACTTTTCTTTTCCTAACAGTAATGTTCATGACAAAAATACCATGAAGAAATACTTCAGTAGAATATCCAAATATAAAGTTATGGAGGAACTTGTAATTTTAAAGGATATAAACTTTACATGGATCCTATATTTGATTTAATGTAAATTTGTTGAAGGGGATTTACTTGAATGAAACAAATGTCTGCATGGTAAGAAAAATCTTATTACCAACTTTTACTTGAGTAAAACATATTTGGAGCATTATATTTAGACTTGAAGTCAAACTAACTCATGTAGGGAAACTATTTGTGTTGACATACACAAATTCATGGATGGAAACTAGGTGAAAACCTAACATTTAGTTTGACAAAAATAAATTAATAATAAAATATTTTGTACTTGTTGGAAAATTCATTGTTTAAATACATGTTCAGTGAAGAAAAATAAGATACCACATGAGCTTTACCACAAATAAATCATTTTTTGTAACAATTTCTTTTTTGTGAGGCATTCCTACTGTTAACATACTTTGTCTAGTAGAGATAAATAAATTGTTTTCTTAAAATGTTCTACATAAAGGGAACAAAGAACATAAAATGTTTACTTGTGGTGAAACAAATTTTTGGTGTGAAATTATATTTTCAAGGTAGTCATGTCTAGAAAATACCTTAATTTAGAGAGAAGCAAAAAATTATAATAAATTTATAGCGGGAGACTATACTTGATGAAGAAAGAGCTACTTTGAAAATTGTTTCCTCTTCCTTTGGGTGTAAACAAAAAGTAAACCATATTTCGATCAATTCCCCATCAATAAGATTCCCTTACTAAAACATCATAAATATTGTCAATATTGTTTCCTGTCCCATCATCTCCCATGACCGAATACAACCTAATTATTTCGTTCCAAAAGAGTGTGCAAGAACGAAAACATTGTAATAGACTTGTAGTTTTAGTAATTTTTTAGCATTTCTTAACTGATTTGTTAGGTTATTTTGAACATGTGTAGTATAATCTTGTTGATCACTAGGATTTGTCACATTTGGTAAATTTTTTGTTTGGGTGCTTATCTTAGTCCTTTCTATAAAATTGTGGCTAATCTATGGGAATCCTATGTGCTATTTACCTGCATTGAGCATGACACTCTACATTGGTCATGTGATAGAAATAAAACATCCGGAGTTCAAATTCACAACTTGTTATTTAGGATATCCTTCGTGACAAATAGGTTTTAAGAACTTTTGGTTGTTTCCTTGTAGATATTGTAGAGTATCTTGAGCGAGCTTGACATATTATGTTTTATAATACTGTAGGAAGATGAGATTCACTAGAGATAGAAACGCAGACTTAGCATAGAGATAATTCTCATCTCACTCGGCCGTTTATTTTTTTTGAAACGAGTACGTACTTCGTCTATTAAGATCTTGAATGGACTGTATTTATAAATTTCAGTTGTACACGATCTTGGTAATTTACAATTTTCCATCGAGCATATAGATATATGGTCTTTATGAAAGCATATGACTAGATGGTTGTAAAGCCACCACATCCATATTATGCTGAAAAGGACATGCAGTGGTTGTATGTAATGTATTCCTATTTTTTTTTTCAAATTGTGAATTAGTCCATATATTTTAATAAGGTAACTATGCAACACACTAATTCATGCCTGCATTACTTGATTCCTTGGTGCAGAATAACGAGATTGCTAATAAAACATATCTTCTTTCAAATATATAGGTATCAACCATTGCGTAACTTGGTTATTATTACATTACCTCGGAAGACTTCGTATTGTTTAGCAAAACTGTGATTGTGAATGTAGCTCTTTCCTTGAAAATCTACTAGGTTGCATGTAACCTTTAACTATGAATATCACACTTACATTTACGCACACATCTGTCACTGTGAAACTTCGCTTTTTGTTGTAGGTTATCATGTGTGAGCAATCAACACCTACAGGTCTTCCATGCATGCTGGATGTAGTTAGGTGCTTGTGTGCGATCTCCATTCCTAGCTTGCCCAGGATACCTGTTGTCCGTGAGCAGGTATATTCCCAGGCTGTGCGTATGCTTACAGTTGGATTCCCTATGGATTGTACTTTATCCAGCCCTCTGCATCAGATTTTATGCTTGAGGTCATCAATGCAACAAGTTATTAGTTAAAATCCATCCATTTGTCCTTGTCATACAATGGCTGAAAGTCTGCAGACACCGGAAAAACTTATTATAAGACCAGTCATATAATATCATGGTAACAGTAGCGGGAGAAGCAAGACACTCGTGTTATATAATGTGCTTAGTTTCTATAATGTCTATGTAGTATTTTTTATTGTTATAAGCTACCATGATACTGTCGCCAGTTGTCAAACACGAGTAGTTCCTGAGAGTTGTTTCCAATATAGCTTTGGGGTTTGATATATCTAAAAAATCTTTCATGTGAGGTTGCAGTTTAACAAAGTTTCCTTTTAGAAGGGTGGCATTCTTCACTCTTACAAAATCCCCCTCTTACAAGAGTAAGTTTTGCATCATCCAGTATGGCATATAAACCACGCCTTCTACAGTAATAAACCATGCCTTTTTCACTCTTATAACATTTTTGATTCTGTTTACACATACCCTTTATTAAGTTTTCTAGCTATTTATACCTTTCCATCCTCTTATTTGCGAACAAGTTCTCACAATTATTTGGATAACAAATTAATATTTATTTTGTACAGTGTCCAAAGCAGCCGAACAATACAAATTGCGGGTATTATGTGCTGAAGTATATGAAAGACATCTTTGATGTGAGAAATAGAAATATTCCTGAATGTGTAAGCTACTTAACATTATATTCTTTTAGTTTGTTCAAATTTCTAAATAAATTGAAAAAATCACAATATGTTGATATATTTGTCATATGATTGCAGTATTATTCAAAGTATATTGGTCGTTGCTTCAACCAAGAAGAAATCGATGAGGTCCGAAATGAGTGGGTGACATGTGTTCTTGAGCACACATAAGATTATGTGACATGTGTGGGAGACATTTGTTCTTTAGCATAGACCAATGTGTGAAACTTTTTTAGTTAGTTTTTAGTTCGATTCTAGAGTGGATACTCAGTACTTTGTATTATTGAATCGTTGTATGGATGATTTAATATTAATTAAATTTAGTATGAGTTTCTTTCAAGGTTTGATGGAAATTTTGTTCAACTATGTGTATGTTTGTGAAATAAAAAAGTATAATTGCATATTTATTATAATTTATTAATAATATGGTTAATTTGATCAATATAGTTGGTTCGATATATGACCTGTAAAACTCTAATCAAAGACAACAATTAATGATATGTTGTAAAATGTATGATTCTACAACAAACAACACATGTTGTGTTATCCACACCTATTACAACATGTTTGTCAGGAAAAAATACACCTATTACAATAGGTGTTTCTAGTGAACTACAACATACATAACTTGTTGTATAAATTGTGTATATTACAACAGACACACACCATGTTGTCTAAACAATCCTATTACAACGGTTAAATGTATGGAAAGACAACATACTCCAACTGTTGTATAAACATGTATATTACAACAGGTGCACTGCATGTTGTAATAGACCTACCTATTACAACGGGTGTGTTTAGTGAAAGACAACATGCTTCGAATGTTGTATAATATATATTACAACGGGTGAACTGCATGTTGTAAAAAATACCCCTATTACAACGGGTGTGTTTAGAAAAAGACAACATCGTTCAACTTTTGTATAATATATATTACAACAGGTGCACCACATGTTGTGTAAAATACCCATATTACAACTTGCCATTCCTTAAAAGACAACATGTTTCAACTGTTGTATAAAATACATCTATTACAACATGCGATCACATGTTGTGTAAAGCACCCCCCATAAGACCACACGATCTAATACAACAGTTAACACCTATTGTAAATTGAGAAAAGGAACTGTTGTAAAAAGCATTTTCTATAGTAGTGGGGATAGGATTTATATACTTCAATAGTCTTAATATAGACTAGGGACACAACTCTTGAAATTGAATGTTTCCCAAAAATAGATCTAGTAGGTCCTGCCACTCCTCTCTCAATAGGGCATAAACCCCACCTCATTCATGCCCGTGAGACCAGATTTTCCATTGAGTTCTCTTCTCTTATTGTTTCTTATTGCAGAGAAAGTCCCAAACCTCTTGTATATTTTTATTGAGGTCATCAACTTTCAATAAGTTTAATTATGCCATAGTTTCTAACTAATTATATGTTTGCCATGTGAGAATTGCAATTGCAACTATGGGATTACGATAGAAATATTCCCTCCTCCCAACAATTGGAGCGGAGGCCAAATGTCTAGCATGGTGGTAAATCAAGGTATATTTATCTATGGGGTTTGAACATGGGTCTCTTCATTAAAAACCATTAGAAATTTACCAACTATGCTATCTTCTATTATCCATGGTATTCACATCTGATGTGACTAAGATTTTTGAACTCTAATACTCCTCTCATAATTTTTATCCAGTTAACAACTAGCAATTCTTATTTTTTTCCACTCATACCACTTGACAAATTACTTCTTATGCCTTTGTGGAAGCCAAAATTTCAAAGATACCATTATACAAAATCATGGTTGTTTTACATTTATAATCACTATACATTTGTTATATAGGTTTACTTTCTTCTACAATTTATTGTTTTTGTAGTTCAACCAAAAATTGTTTTAAAATTGTTTTGTCCATTGTAGCTACATTTAATAAAGTGTAGTAATGGTCCATTTTCAATATAAATAATTTTTTAATTTTATCCCATATATATTTGTATGGTACAAGGGGGAAAGAGAGGGAAAGGGAGATTATCCAATTATCTATTTAGTTATATGTGCATAGAGTAAGAAAAAAGGTGGGATAGATATAAGAAAACTATTCAAAAAATGGATATGGATACAAGTACCAAAAATATAGTTCTAATGGATTTGTATAATAGTTTATTTAGATTTTATTAAGTGCATAAACTTATGTAAAATTCAATATATCTTGTCAATTTTCCTTATATAAACAGCGAAATTCCTTCATCCTACAATATTCTACATATAAAATATCTAATTATTAACAAAATATAAAAATTCATATTCCACTTTTCTTTTCCTAACAGTAATGTTCATGACAAAAATACCATGAAGAAATACTTCAGTAGAATATCCAAATATAAAGTTATGGAGGAACTTGTAATTTTAAAGGATATAAACTTTACATGGATCCTATATTTGATTTAATGTAAATTTGTTGAAGGGGATTAATTGAATGAAACAAATGTCTGCATGGTAAGAAAAATCTTATTACCAACTTTTACTTGAGTAAAACATATTTGGAGCATTATATTTAGACTTGAAGTCAAACTAACTCATGTAGGGAAACTATTTGTGTTGACATACACAAATTCATGGATGGAAACTAGGTGAAAACCTAACATTTAGTTTGACAAAAATAAATTAATAATAAAATATTTTGTACTTGTTGGAAAATTCATTGTTTAAATACATGTTCAGTGAAGAAAAATAAGATACCACATGAGCTTTACCACAAATAAATCATTTTTTGTAACAATTTCTTTTTTGTGAGGCATTCCTACCGTTAACATACTTTGTCTAGTAGAGATAAATAAATTGTTTTCTTAAAATGTTCTACATAAAGGGAACAAAGAACATAAAATGTTTACTTGTGGTGAAACAAATTTTTGGTGTGAAATTATATTTTCAAGGTAGACAATCATGTCTAGAAAATACCTTAATTTAGAGAGAAGCAAAAAATTATAATAAATTTATAGCGGGAGACTATACTTGATGAAGAAAGAGCTACTTTGAAAATTGTTTCCTCTTCCTTTGGGTGTAAACAAAAAGTAAACCATATTTCGATCAATTCCCCATCAATAATGTTCCCTTACTAAAACATCATAAATATTGTCAATATTGTTTCCTGTCCCATCATCTCCCATGACCGAATACAACCTAATTATTTCGTTCCAAAAGAGTGTGCAAGAACGAAAACATTGTAATAGACTTGTAGTTTTAGTAATTTTTTAGCATTTCTTAACTGATTTGTTAGGTTATTTTGAACATGTGTAGTATAATCTTGTTGATCACTAGGATTTGTCACATTTGGTAAATTTTTCGTTTGGGTGCTTATCTTAGTCCTTTCTATAAAATTGTGGCTAATCTATGGGAATCCTATGTGCTATTTACCTGCATTGAGCATGACACTCTACATTGGTCATGTGATAGAAATAAAACATCCGGAGTTCAAATTCACAACTTGTTATTTAGGATATCCTTCGTGACAAATAGGTTTTAAGAACTTTTGGTTGTTTCCTTGTAGATATTGTAGAGTATCTTGAGCGAGCTTGACATATTATGTTTTATAATACTGTAGGAAGATGAGATTCACTAGAGATAGAAACGCAGACTTAGCATAGAGATAATTCTCATCTCACTCGGCCGTTTATTTTTTTTGAAACGAGTACGTACTTCGTCTATTAAGATCTTGAATGGACTGTATTTATAAATTTCAGTTGTACACGATCTTGGTAATTTACAATTTTCCATCGAGCATATAGATATATGGTCTTTATGAAAGCATATGACTAGATGGTTGTAAAGCCACCACATCCATATTATGCTGAAAAGGACATGCAGTGGTTGTATGTAATGTATTCCTATTTTTTTTTTCAAATTGCGAATTAGTCCATATATTTTAATAAGGTAACTATGCAACACACTAATTCATGCCTGCATTACTTGATTCCTTGGTGCAGAATAACGAGATTGCTAATAAAACATATCTTCTTTCAAATATATAGGTATCAACCATTGCGTAACTTGGTTATTATTACATTACCTCGGAAGACTTCGTATTGTTTAGCAAAACTGTGATTGTGAATGTAGCTCTTTCCTTGAAAATCTACTAGGTTGCATGTAACCTTTAACTATGAATATCACACTTACATTTACGCTATGGTCATTCAGATCCGGTAAAGAAAAACCTTTTGAATTGGGATGTGAGGTACAAAGTAATTAACGGAATTGCCCGTGGACTGCTTTATCTTCATGAAGAGTCCCAAATTTAGATTATACACCGTGATTTGAAATCTAGTAATATACTGCTAGATGGAGATATATCAGATTTCGGCTTAGCGAGGTTATTTGAGGAAGATGCGACACATGCTAATACAAGAAATATTGCAGGAACACTGTAAGTCATGATATAAGCATACTAGCCATGATGGATGTTGACTATATAGGTAAATTGTTCTATGCTTGTGGATCACTTGCAGCGGATATATATATGCCTCCTGAGTACGTATTGACGGGACAATTTTCTACTAAATCAGATGTTTTTAGCTTTGGTGTTATGATTTTAGAGATCATCACTGGAAGAAAGCATACTGAATTCTCTGGTGATGAGGCGACAGACTTGTTAAGCTATGTCAGTAACCTACTAGATATGTCAATTAATAATTTTAATTGGAACTTAACTTTGTTAGTAGGATCATAAGTTGTTAGTTGGCATATATATGGTATAACGAAAGATACTTTTTCAAAATGGCACACTGATTCTTTGTGTAAGTTTCTTGATGAGAATCTGACACACAGTACTTTCTGTCCGACCAGGTCTGGAAGCATTGGTCTATGGGAAACGCTTATGAAGTAGTGGATCCAGCAGTATCGAGTAGATCCTCACAAACTGAACTTTTTCGGTGTATCCAGATCGGTTTGCTCTGCGTTCAGGAAGTTCCAGCTAACAGGCCTACAATGGCTAAGATCACTGCTGGACAGCCACTCTGTAACAATTCAAAATCCAGGAAACCCTGTGATATTTGCCGGGCTGAGCAGTGCATCCACCTTTCCTCTGAGCACTGGCTCGGCATCGACCTGTGACCTTTCAAGAAGTGTAACTGATGAATCCTCGAAGATATTTTGTAAAGAGTTATAATTTTCACATGTGTTGCTGGAATAAGGATTGAAGAAGGGTTCACTCGAGCCTTATTTTGTGGATCATACATACATCTTTTTGACTTACATGTTGAGCTTATCATACGATTTTAAAGTTTGTAAATTTCATTCCATCAACTTCAAACATGTATACACAAACATTATGAACGTCTTGTTCTGATTTCTAAACATATTTCTGTTCGGACTGTTGGTCAAACCACAAAAGGGCCCAACGGCCAAAGCCCAACAGCACTGGCACGACTGTATCATTCGGCATTCAGAAATCCTCACTGTTGGTCGGTAGTGTATTTCATATCGGTATATCTCCTGGTCTGTTATTCATATTAAGTGAACAGTTTGATACTTTGAAAATTCATGATGAGTGTTTGTTGTACTGTAGGTATTTCATTGATGCCTCTGGGGATAAAAGAGCATACAACATGATTATTGCAGACTGGAGACTTGATTGAAGTTTGGTAAATGTTGATTGAGTGGGGACTTTCCCGATGATTGCAATCAAGTTAGAGGCTCACCCTAACAACGACCACGCATGGATGTTGCTGGAACTGATTTCCCACAACCAACCTGGCACCCCCCCCCCCCCCTCTTTTTGATTTCTAAATCACTGGATCAAATGACCCATTTTCCTTGGTCTTGTTAGCGGGACGTGGAAACGGAGTTAGAATTGCTGAGAAACTGAAGATGGTGAAAGAGGAGTTAAAGAATTGATACAAAGATCTTATAGATCTCTTTCATATGATCAGGAAAGACAAATCTGAGTTTGATTATGTAGCTATTGAGCTCATACTTCAACCCGACTGTCTGACCCCTCATGTCTTAGGAGTCCTATGCACCGGAGAGAGTACTCCAACCGGAGAAAGTGAAGAAATCTACATGTGCCAAAGAACTCAACTGAGGTGGATTTCAGATGGTGATTGAAACACCGACATCTATCATGTTGCAGTCAGAAAGAACAATATGAGGGATCACATTCATTCCCTCATTAACTCTGATAGGGAGCTTGTGGATGAGTCGAGCAAGGTGGCAGATGAAGCGGTGGATTGTTTCATTGATCTTTACAATCAATACCCTATTGAGCTCCCTCCTCTAGTCTCTCTTTTGGGTTCTTGAGTTATTGAGGACATGAACATGCAACTTATCAAGACAACCACCGAAGAAGAGATACGCAAGCCTGTTTTCTCTAATGGGGTTTTGAAAGCAATGTCAACATACAACTTCAATGCAAAATTCTTTTAGTCTTGCTGGGATATTGTTAAAGTGGTTGTATGTTGTCTTGAGATTGTTCTTGGTGGGTGGTCCTATGGTTCTATCTAGAAAACAAAGCTTTCATCAATCTCATTCCCAAGAGGAACTTGTAGACTATTCTGGCTGATTTCATGCATATAGCCTGCTCCTCATTCCTTTACAAGGTCACTGCCAAGGTCTTGGTGTGGTTATAGCCACGAAACCACGTTTATCCGTTATTATAAGTTGGCATATATACTGTTTCTATGTTGGAGGCAAATCGTAAATCTGATCCATCATCCTGTTTTCCACAACCTGACTATTTTGTAGCTATGTTTATTGTTGGTGGAAACTGTTCCATCTATTACGTCCTCATTTTGTTCTTTTCATTTCCAATACTTTTAAGCGTATCCTTCTAGTGGACAAATCAGGGCGAATGGACGCCTAACCTATTGTCTTCCACCTCATATTGTCGCCATTTTTGGTGGCATGGGGCAAAACAATCTGGGGGAATGGGCGACTCATCGCCATTAATGGTTGCAGTTCTGCCTGCAAATCATGGAGTAGACAGAAGGCCTCCGGACTCCATAAAGTGAGATCTAGTGATCTACCTCTCCCCGAGCAATTTTGCCACAACTTCTATAGCAGCAATTGATCAGAGGGAGTGTGGCGTGGGGGTAGAGGTTTAGGTAGAGCTAGGGCCAGAAAATCGATACCCATGCCTAGCCGAACCTAGAAGGGGGCTTTATAGAGAGTGTTGGGGTGATCTGATTACCCATTGAACATTTGCTTGATCGGACCAGGACATCCATATCCGTACCTAGCCGTACCTAGAGAGGGGTTGGGGGATTTGTAGGGATAGTCGGGTGATCTTATTACCCATTGAACACTTGCTTGCTAGAGATGAAAGGGTGGGTGCTTCAACCAAAGCCAATTGAAGAACCACGTCCAAAATCAATCCCTAAAACCGCCTTGACGTGGCAGATAGCGATTGAGTGACTTTTGAGGTTATGCAATAGACAAATAAATTTGTTTGGTTTATAATTTTTGAACCGTGATGAATTTTTTGATGAAGCAAAAATTATTAGATTCGTTATAAAAAATGTAATTTAACAAGACTAATGTTGACATATTTTTTAGAAAAAAAATATAAAAATGATATATAGAAGTGATGTGATGAAGGAAAAAATATAAATGGCTAATTGACACCCTAAGATGGTTAATTGACGCCCAGAAATGGTCATTGACAACCAAAAGTATAAAATTTGAATGAAATAAAAATGATTGTTTCACACCCAAATAGTTAACAAGTCCACGGATGAAATGAAGCCCAATGGTTAATTGACACCCAAAGATGTTTCATGGATGCCTAGAAATGGTTCATTGGCACTCTAACTATAAAAATGACGTCCAAGTAAATATTATGCACGCTAAATCGCATCTAAGGTAATTGACAACAAAAAATAACGTAACGACGCCCAATTACGTTTGTTTGACACCCAAGAACAACTTAGTGGCGCCCAAATATGATTGTATGCATTGTATGGGGTGTAAAAATGCTTCACACCCAACAACAACTTAACATCGCCATTAATGGCTAATTGACACTCAAAGATGATTAATTGACGTCCAAAAATGGTTCATTGACACCTTAACACCCAAAAATGGTTAACTGACACCCAAAAATGATTCATAAACACCCAAAAGTATATAAATAATGCCCAAATAAGGTATTGACAACCAAAAATAACGTAAAGATACCCAAATAGGTTTGTTTGACACCCAAGAACAACTCAATGATGCCCAAATAGGGTTGTACGAATTAAATAGGGATAAAGGTACTTCACATTCAATAACAACTTAATGACGCCCAAAAATAGCTAGTTGACACCCAAAGATGGTTAATTAGCGTCAAAAATAGTTCATTGACACCTAGAAGGATAAAAATGGCACCCAAATAAGGTATTAACAAAAAAAAAATAACGTAACGATGCCCAAATAAGTTTGTTTGAAACTTAAGAATTTTAACAATTTTTGGGCTCTATTTAGTCATTTTTGGAAGCTATTTACCATTTTTAAACTCTATTTAGTCATTTTGAGGCGTTTTCAGCCATTTGTGGGCATATCACTATTTTTTGGTACTTTTTATCATTTTTTTGAGTGCTATGTAATTATCTTTAGGCACCTTTAGCTATTGTTAGGTGCATACTCACAAATTTCAAGTACTTAATTTTTGGACACATATTTATCAATTTTTGGTCACTTTTCATATCATTTTTTAATTTTTTGCCAAAAATATATCAACATTAGTCTTGTTTGAATGTATTTTTTATAAGAATCCACATATTTTTATTTCGTCAAAAAATTCATCATGGTTTAAAAGTTATAAGAATTTTTTTATTTATAAGGGTACTTCACACCCAATAACAACTTATTGGAGCCAATAATGGCTAATTGACACCCAAAGATGTTACTTGACGCTCGAAATAGTTCATTGACACCCACAAGTATAAAGATGCTGCCCAAATAAGATATTGTCAACAAAAAATAACGTAACGATGCCCAAACAACTTTGTTTGATACCAAGAATTTTAGTAGTCATTTTAGGACGCTATTCAACTGTTTTAGGCATTATTTAGTCAGTTTTAGGCCTTTTTAGTCATTTGTGGGCATATCACCATTTTTTGGTACTTTTAATTGTTTTTGAGTACTATAGTCATCTTTAGGCGCATTTAGCTGTTTTTTTGGTACATACTCACTAATTTCAAGCACTTAATTATTTGACAAATATTTATCAATTTTTGGTCACTTTTTAATATCATTTTTTAAATTTTTATCAAAAATATATCAACATTAGTCTTGTTAGAATACACTTTTCATAACGAATCCAATGATTTTTGTTTCATCAAAAAATTCATCACAGTTGAAAAATTATAAACAAAACAAATTTATTTATCCATTACACCTCTATCTACTATCCAATTAAAACTCATCACCTCACTCCCCAAATCAGCTTCTCCTCCATAAACCAACCAGCCGACCGCGAGTGACAAGCAAATTTTCGAATGCCAAAAATATATTGCGCTTGATCAGCAGATTTCGCCAAAAGTATATTTGGTTGTATTTGTTGGTGGTGACGGTGAACAGCTCCACTAACTGGACGACCCGGCATTTTTGGACGATCCCAGACAGATATGAAGGGCCGGGGAGGTGAGCAAGCCATCCGGTATGATGATGTTCCCCCTCTTTCAAGATGGAATTTTGGAACAGATCATTAGGCGTGTTAACAACAAAGACTAAAATGTCTTGTGATACAATCTCGGAACAGAAGATTTGAACTCCTGAGGTGCCACTACTACTGTCGGTGGGGTCGAATAATGTTAGCCATATTGGGGGCGAATAACTGGTCGGCTCCTTGTTTTCTAAGGCCTTATTTGGGAATAAGACAGCGTTTGGCGTACAAGTCATGATAGGTTTATTTGTCATTGATCAATTAATTAGCGATATTGACTGTTGTTTGGAGCAATGAAAAATAATTTTTTGGACAAGATGTCCATCGTTTAGCCCACGTGTACGTAGGCTGTGTTTATTCAGACAAAGCCTATAATGCCCAACACATAAATAATATCGTATGTATTGAGCAGTCGGTTAGAGCGGTATTATGAAAAATTGACAGTCACACAAATGAATTTATTCTTGCCATAAGGATTTCGGTTACCTTGTCCGTGCGACAACTTATTTATCTTTTAGTATGTATGACGCCATTAGGACGGCACAACAAACACAACTTAAGTCTAGAAATACTCACTGGGGCATACTACTTACAAGAATAGGATGATCTAATCAAAATCATAATCAGAAATAAATGGTTGTACCATTGTTTCAGCCCTATTTTATTTCGGTACATTTTAGGATGAAACAAAGGTAGATTGAGATTACGACCAAAAATTTTCCTTTTAATATTGAGATTTCTTTTGGGTAAATTTTGTTGTGTACACATAAGAATAATCAAAACTCTCCCTCGGTACTAACCCTAGCGCTCTAGCAACTAGGCAGGCGACGGTGGGTGTTGCTCTCTCCCGCGGTTCCCCTCCTCTCTCCTGTGTGGTTTTTCTCCTCTTGTAGATCCAAGGGCGCTCGTGCTTTGGGTCTCAGTCACGATAAATGGCGGAAGACTTGGGGACAAATATGAACGACTAGGGTTACAAGAGTAGAAGGAGAGATTATTGATCTGGCAAATGAGGAAGTTGGCCAGCATGAAGAACATGTTGCTCTGACGCTGGTGGCTTGGATGCTTATTGATCGGACTTACAGCTCTCGGGTGTTGAGACGTACCATGATGCAGGACTGGTCTTTGCCAAACAAGACTATCTTCAAACAAATTGGTGCCTCGGTCTTCAAACAAGCTGCTGATGAACTCAGTGCGTGTTTGGTTCGGGACTCAGGGTTAGGCCATATTGTTTTGCCAGCTCGACTTACAACCTTGGTACGCGGTGAATGGACCGGGAAGCAAAAGGGTTTAGGTTGTTTGCTTGCACATGGTGAAGGAGAAGAAAAGAGAATGGAGGGGAAATAATCAAGTGTATTTTCAGCTACTTTGGTCCCCACCAAATCGGAGTGGAGACAAACATAAAGGAAAAAATTTGGCGGAAAATTTATTATAAATGGTAGAGGTAAATGTGGAATGTGGAGGGAAAATATAAATAACACGACGGAAAATACTTATATATCTCACAATCAATGAGAAAAAAGAGCATGTAGTCTCTCACCTCACTTGGAGGGATTACTCAATGTTGGGGAAAGTAGGAAATAAAAATTAGAGGGGAAAATTAAAAATAAAAGAAAATCAGAAAAAACGTAGCTTCCAATTTTAAAAAATTCTTACAATGTTTAGAAAAAATATTGGTAGAGAATACAGAAAGTTTGAAATAAATATTTTTTTAACATAAAAACATAAGAACAAATAGAAAAAGCAAGGGAATAGTGGAGGAAAGTAGAGGGAACTCTCAAGTTTTGGAGAGAACTTAAATAAATAGAGGGAAAGTTATAGGTATTGAGGAGAAGTACACATATAACCACAATGGTTATAAAAAGAAAAGTGGTAATGTATATTTGCATCAACAATGTTTTATGTCACACTAGTCATAAGAAATATATCTTCTTCGTTGACAAAATATTTACACAAGTAATTTTATTTTGATCATGTGAGTTCATTTTACTTGATTTTTTATGTACGGATATGTGTGTGGTGTATGTAATCTTTTGGAATAATATGACTTGTTAAAAAATGACATATTTTTTATGTCCCCTCCCTTCCCCTCCTTATGCTAACCAAATAGACTAAAATAAGTATCCCCTACCTCCCCTTCCCCTCCCTTCCCCTCCGCTTCATTCACTACATATTAAACATAGTGTCTATGCGGTCTGAGTTGACGAAGAAAGTTGTTTAGTTTGTTATCTTGGAGAGGTTCGTTTTGGATTTCCGTTACCTCACACTAGACCAAGTCGTTCCTGCTAGAGGCAGGATTATGAATCCTAGCCGTGTTAGCTTGTGACACCGCGATAGGAAAATCCCTCCATCGAGTCTGGTTCTCGCTTGTCTCCCTCTCCCTCGGCCCTCGCCCCTCTCCCTGTTTCTGTCTCATGTCCTCCCCTTCTCCCTTCTACGGTCTTGTCTCCTGCAGAGCTCCCAAAGTGTGGCATAAATTTGCAGTGCTTACCAGAGCCTGCTACATCGGCTGGTCAATGGCATCAATGCATGCTTCCACCGTCGGGCTACAAGCGGACGGACTAGAAGTAGCGGATATTTGTCAAAAAGTATGACATGTAGTATCATTTCCTCTTATCATCTTTCTCACGCCTATTCTGAGCCATGCTTTTGATCACTTATTCTACTCATTATTCCATTTTCTGCCTCATTGTGTTTTTTGGTCAACGAACAGAGCCAGCAAAAACCCTAGGTAGCACAAGGGGTGACTATTGACCGTTATATTCATTCCCATGTTTATTGAATTGGCCCCCTCCAGTTGCACATCCTCCACCGTATTTTTGCACAAGCTGTTGTTGTCGATCTCTTCTATTGCGAGCTATCTTTGTTTGTCAAGAGTGAACAATGATTTGTTCGTTCGTTTCATTGATAAGTTTGTTTAATCCTACTGTTATACTAACCAGTTCCCTCTATTATGCTTGTTTGCTTATGGAATCGTTTGTGGTGGAATCTCGTGTTCTGGATTTTGTGGTGTTCTTTCTCCAATACCTTCTAGTTCTACCTTCTCAATTGTTCAAGTATTTGCAATCGGTCACCAATCCTTCTCCAACTGCTCCACAACCTTGCATTTTCTCTACATGATTTATTACTTTCATGTTTGTGTGGTTAAAAACCCCAATGCATATATCATTTTCGGATAAGTAAATATAATGTGGGTACTTGTAATGGACAAATTTGATGGTAGTGCTACAAATTTTATCTTACTATTGTTATAGATATTATTATGTGGTTAATCAATTATTCCATTACTTGTATGAATCGACATTCACTTTAAACCTATCACTTTAAATGACCACTCCGAGGGTCTACTAAATTTTTGAGGTACCAAGAACACTTGGCAAACCAGGTTGGCCAATTACGTCAATCCTTTCTTAATTGTTTTAATTTTTTTGTAAATCATTGCATCAATTTGTTCTCATTACCCATTTGGTTTTGTATTATATCCCATATTGGTTTTGATAGCCACAAGGGCTTTTATTGTGTGTGATTCTAAAATAAACCATTTAAATATGGATCTGAATAATTTAATTGATATTTGTATCACGCCTACCTGAGATGACAACCTTTGTTTGAGCAGGCCTAATTTAGTGAGGGTTTTAACAAGAAAAATTTGGGCAAACACGTCCAAAATGATAAAACATGTAAAAGACATAACTAATTTGGAGTCCAACATTCTTATATTATGTATATAGCCAACAATAAAACATCCCTCTGTCTTTCCCTCAAAATAGATGTATTTTCTAAGCGTATGTATTTTAGACAAAATGTTATGTACATACAATGTTCATACAATGATATTGCAATATCCTCAATTTTGGTAAAATTGAGTTATATAAATATAATACATGCATTGATAAGTAATCTCTCAAATAGTACAATTAAGGAAAAATGATATCACATTTGTGGCATGGGTACAACCCATGGCTCATATAAAGACCCATGAGACTATTTTCTTTGCAAATATGCCCTTGTGACACAAGATAAAGAAATAATAAGAATTTCATGTGTTTTGTGGTTTGCAATTGTAAGGACCCTAACCTAGATTTTGGGCTAACCCTATTTGTTTTGCTTAAATAAGATGTTTAGAACATTAATCTAATCCTTTGAGATTTTTTTTATCATGTGACACACTTGTGTTCCAAGTTTGGTCTTGTTTAGATAATGTTTGATCTATGTTTCCTAGTTTTGGACCTAAGTGCAATTTACCCAAGATGAGGTGTTATCTTGCAAAATGTCACATGTTGAGTGTGCCCATAGTTCTTTATCATAGTAAGAGAGAGAATTATGCTTAGGGGTACCTTTTGGAAAGCCAAAGTTCCAAGTTGATCTTGTATGGTTGATGCTTGTGCTTTATGTGCTAGGTTTGGTGCAAATTGTAATTTACCAAAAGTAAAAGGGTTAGCATGCAATTTACCATATCTAGAGTGTTCCTTCTCTTGTTTGACATAATATAAAAGACAAAGGAAGAGGTGGGAGCCTTGTTAGGATATCAGGCAAGGAGTGGCATCCTCATAATGATAAAGTTCTATGAATCATGTGTGGTTTGACCTTGGAAGGTAGTGAATCAGTTTGAGTTAGTATAGTTTATCAGTTTGGGAGATGTGGTGCCCTTGGTAGGAATCCAAGAGGAAAATACCCTACCTAGAGTATATCACCACGACATGCATGTTAAGCTAGAGTGGTTGCATGTGGCCTTTGTAGTGGACAAGTGTCACCTAGACTCTTAAGGTGATGACACACACTACTATAGAAATGGCTTATAAAGCCACTTTTCAAGGTGTCAGTTTTATACAAAAACCGACGCCTAAAGTCTACAATGTCGGTTGATAACATAAACTGACATCCAATCTACGAAGGTCGACCAGACACAGGTACCGCTTTTATTAAGTGTCGGTTAATTAATAAACAACCGACACCTAAACTCAACCGCCAAACCCAAAATTCTAGCGAAAAAATTGGCTCCAAAATTTTACATATGGTGTCGGTCATAACTAAATAACCGACGACTAAAGCGAACAAGAATAGTTGTCAGTTGTCTTTTACTTAAAAACCGACGACTATAATGTAGTATAGGTGTCGGTTTTTTGTAAAGAACCGACACTGTAGGTTTAGTTGTCGGTTTTTTTAAATAACTGACACTTATTGTCAACTTAATAGCTGACCAGCCTGACCGATTCTTCCCTTTTCTCTGTTTCATTCCTGATTTCCCTAGCTCCAACGATTTCCAGTGCTTCCTTTTCCGCTGCCGTGCTCCTGCTCACCGGCTCACCGGCAGCCGTGCTCACCGGAGGCCGTGCTCCTGCTGCCGTGCTCCTGCTCACCGGCGGCCGTCCGTCCCCTAACTACTGCTACGTCCGCCGCTGCTCCTCCGGCTCCACGCTTCTTCGTTCTTCTTCCTTCTTCTTTCTTCGGTAGGCCCTCCGTTTTTCTTCTTCTTCCTTCTCTTGCTCTTCTTCTTCCTTCTCCCTCTCCTTACCAACACAGCCACGGCCGTGCCAGCCCACACGACCGTGCTTGCTGTTGGTAAGGAGGGAGAAGGAAGAACAAGAATATATATATATACTAAAATGAAATCAATTATGAGTTTGCGATTAAATCAATTATATGATGAAATCCCTATTGCATGATGAAACCCTAACATCTGGCCGAGTTGCATGATGAAACCCTAACATCTACATGAATCCCTGTTGCATAATGAAACCCTAACATCTACATACTCTATATGATACCTAAAATTGTGATGAAACCCTAACATCAATTGTGATGAAAGTTGGATTGTAGGTATTGGAATGACAATATACATGTATTGGGACTGTTATTGAACACCTAATCTGACTTAAGATATTTTGTTTGATTTAAACATGATTGGGCATTATTGCATGTTTGAAACTATTGAATTCTTGATTTATTATATAATAATGCTCTAATTGTGAGTGATGCAATGTAAGTGAGCAAATACATGTAGTGGATATGTACTCATTAGCCTAGAACCCCGTCCAAGATTTACTCATTAGGAGTAAATCTTGGATAGTCCCCGGTTTGGGACTGTTCTTGAACACCTAATCTCACTTAGGATGTAAGTGTATAATGTGTATTGGGTTTTCAAGAAAATTTCGGTATCATTTCCCCGTTTGTTCTCTTAGTACATATGCACTTGGAGAACAGCGGGGAAATGCTGCCAAAATTTTCTCGAAAACCCAATACACATTATACACTTACTAGTGAGATTAGGTGTTCAAGAATGGGATAGGTGGTACACATTTATTATATATAA
This sequence comes from Alisma plantago-aquatica, assembly GCA_963693085.1. Taxonomy (NCBI): domain Eukaryota; kingdom Viridiplantae; phylum Streptophyta; class Magnoliopsida; order Alismatales; family Alismataceae; genus Alisma; species Alisma plantago-aquatica. Next base: position 874,517,075 of record OY856409.1, read on the forward strand.
GAATGACATCACATGTATTTGTTGGCCTAAAGTTTTAACCATGCAATAACTCTAATCTGTTAACCCTAGACCCTAATCTTGTCCTAATATATACTTGTTTTCTCTTTGATCATAGAATGGATAGATCATGGATGTCCATTCGCAATCGCTGCACCCCAGAGTTTATTTTTGGTCTTGACCAATTTATTAGATTGGCCGAGGAACATAGGAAACAACCTGGAGATAGGTTCTACTGTCCATGTAGGCATTGCGGTAACAACTTGAAAGTCAACACTGGTGACGAAATCAAAACTCATGTCATGTGCAACGGATTATACAAGGCTATACAGAATGGCACTGGCATGGAGAGATTTCAAACCCGAAACCAGTGGATGTTGATAGAAGTGCTTGTGTGGAAGAAGAAATTGCCTACGATGACGTAGATGTGAATGAACCAGTTCCAGTAGACATCATTGATGCGATGCTGGATAGTTGTGGGGTAGAGCACACTGATCCACCTCCCATTTTTAGAAACATTGTGCATGATGCTAAGATGCCGTTATACACATGTTGTACTAAGTTTACGAAGCTTAGCGTTGTGTTGAGATTGTATAAGTTGAAAGCTAACAATAGATGGAGCGACAAAAGCTTCACGTCATTGCTGTCTTTGTTGAAATAAATGCTTCCTGAAGGAAACGAGCTTCCAATCTCAACATACCAGGTAAAGAAATTGTTGTGCCCAATGGGAATGGATGCCAAGAAGATACACGCATGCCCAAATGATTGTGTATTATTTCAAAAGGACTATGCAGATTTGAAAGATTGTCCAAAATGTGGTGCATCACAGTATAAATTGACGACTTCGGGGGAGTCCAAAACTGGTTCTCCTGCCAAGGTGATGTGGTATCTACCTATAATATCACGGTTTCAATGCTTGTTTGCCAATCTGATAGATGCAAAGAATTTGAGGTGGTATGCAGATGTTAAGAAAAATAATGATGGGATCCTACGACATGCGTCTGATTCCCCACAGTGGAAGAAGATTGATCTATTGTACCCTGAATTTGGTGAAGAAGTCAGGAATCTAAGACTTGGGCTTTGTACAGACGGGATGAATCCGTACGGGACATTGAGCAGCCAACATAGCACTTGGCCAGTCATGATTGTTATATACAATCTTCCTCCCTGGCTGTGTATGAAAAATAAGTATGTAATGCTATCGTTGTTGATATCGGGCCCTAAACAACCTGGAAATGACATCGATGTTTATCTTGAACCTCTGATTGATGACTTAAAGAAACTCTGGGGTGAAGGTGTGATGGCCTATGATTCTTCACGAAGAGAGACATTTCCTTTGCATGCTATGTTGTTTTGCACTATTGATGACTTTCCAGCATATGGGAATTTGTCTGGATATAGTGTCAAAGGAGCTAAAGCGTGTCCTATATGTGAAGAGAACACTGATTCAACAAGAGTAAAACATGGCGGTAAGAATGTATATCTCAGTCATCAAAGGTTTCTTCTAAAATTCCATCTGTATCGTAGGAAGCGCAAAGCATTCAATGGATTGAATGAGGAACGGAGTGCACCTAAACCTATACCAGGGGAGGTTGTTTATGAAAGAGTAAAAGACATTGTCAATGAATTTGGTAAGAGATCACAATGTACTACACGGAGTGACAATTCTTCATTCAAGAAGAAGTCAATATTTTGGGATCTTCCTTATTGGAGTTCTTTGACAGTCAGACATTGTATCGATGTAATGCACGTTGAGAAAAATGTCTGTGATAGCATCATTGGTACTCTGTTAAATATACCAGGTAAGACTAAAGATGGGATAAAATCCAGACTGTACCTACGTGAAATGGGAATAAGGTCAGAATTAATAGAATTACGTGAAATGGGTAATAAAAGAACATACTTACCTCCCGCTTGTTACACATTGTCTAGAAAGGAGAAGAAAGGTTTTTGTGAATGCTTGGTAAATGTTAAGGTGCCACATGGTTACTCATCCAACATCCGTAGTTTGGTATCAATGAAAGATTTGAAGTTGATAGGTCTTAAATCTCATGATTGTCACACTCTAATGCAACAAATATTGCCTGTGGCAATTCGATCTATATTGCCGAAGCATGTAAGGTTTGCAATCACCAGACTTTGTTTCTTTTTCAACAGTCTCTGCAGCAAAGTTATTGACCCTGAGACTCTCGATAATTTACAAAGAGAAGTGGTTGTTACCCTATGTCAGCTTGAGATGTATTTCCCTCCTTTGTTCTTTGATATCATAGTACATCTTGTTGTCCACTTGATAAGGGAAGTGAAAATCTTGGGACCGGTTTTCTTGCATTGGATGTATCCCTTTGAACGATACATGAGCGTTATTAAAGGTGATGTTCGAAACCGTTATCGGCCTGAAGGGAGTATAATTGAAGGTTATGTGGCAAGAGAGGTTATGGATTTATGCAATGACTTTCTCAGTGGTAATGACACTCCTGATAATGACAAGAATATTGACGAGCTATTTGGCAAAGGAATTTTGGGTTCACGTGTGAAAGTAATCAGCCGTGAGCAGTTGGAACAAGGTCATTTGTATATTTTACACCACATGGATGATGTGAACGTTTATATCGAGGAACATACCAATTTCATCAAAAGACAATATCCTCGAGCGAATACAATGTCGCTTGCTAGAGAGCATAACAAGACTTTTATTAAGTGGTTTGAAGATAAAGTCTTACATCAACTATCTCAAACACCAGATGATATTACTGAAACTATCAAATGCCTCGCCTTTAAACCAAAGATGACTATTATGTCTTATGAAGGGTATGACATTAATGGATTCACATATTACACAAAGCGCCAAGATGATAAGAGTGTCGTCCAAAACAGTGGGGTCACCCTTCAAGCATCGACTATGTTTTTTGCAAGTGCAAAGGATAAGAGTCCATGTGAAGCTAAAATGTCATATTACGGTGTCATTGAAGACATATGGGAATTTGACTACATAGATTTCAGAATTCCGCTCTTCAAAAGTAATTGGGTTGATAACACCAAAGGAGTTATAGTGGATGAATTGGGTTTCACTTTAGTGAACTTTGAAAAGATTGGCGAGAAGGCTGAACCATTCATATTGGCATCATAGGCGAAACAAGTATTTTATATCGATGATCCTTCAAATGATAAATGGTCGGTTGTTCTTCATGGTAAAAGATAGTTCGTTGAAGATCCTATAGATGAAGAATAGTACTATGATAAGTATGATGACTCCAGTCCATTCTCAGTTGGGTTGCCAACACCAAAAAATATTGAAGCTAATGATGACTTGTATGTGCACGGAGATCACAATGAAGGATTGTTAATTGATAAAATGTGAACTTTACAATGTGAATGTGAACTTTACAATGTGAGCTTTAGAATTTGAATTACTTTACAATGTGAACTTTACAATTTGAATTACTTTACAATGTGAGCTTTACAATTTGAATTACTTTACAATGTGAGCTTTACAATTTGAATTACTTTACAATGTGAGCTTTACACTTTGAATTACTACTTTACAATGTGAACTTTACAATTTGAATTACTTTACAATGTGAGATTTACAACTTGAATTACTTTACAATGTGAGCTTTACACTTTGAATTACTACTTTACAATGTGAACTTTACAATTTGAATGTGAATTTGTAGATGGATAACCATTCTCCTGATGACCGTGTTGATGACTACCGTGAGGGTGAGGACATCAATGCGCCGCCTCACAATGTAAGTTTTAAAAATATATCATATATTTATATCTATATGTCCATTTATAGTTATATCTTGTAAATGTGAATTATTTTGTCAAATTTTAGGTTGATGATGCACAGGTACCATCTGAAGCACTTGATCAACAACACCAAAAAGTTGACAAGAGAAGGGGCATCACTATGATGAAGAAGTTAATTGCGCAAAAGGGCAATGGACCCAAACTTGTTGTGGATTTCGATAATGCAGGAAATGCATGTGGTGTGAATCGCAATTCATTTATTTCATATCTTGGGTTTGTTACTCGTAGCCATTGCGGTTGTCGCTTAGATTCTTGGCATAAAGTTTCTAAGGAGAAGAAAGATTTAATATGGAGGGATTTATGCGTGAGTTATTATTAATTTGCAATTCTATTTTGTAGATTACTAAATTTTTGGATACTAGTTAATAGCAATTCCATTTTGTAGAGTATATTTGATTTGGATGAAAAGTTGCATCGTAAATGCGTGATGCAACGCTGTGGGAGAGTCCTAAGGAACTATAGGACAAATCTCACCAGAGAATACATAAAAGAAGCCAACAAGAGGAAGAAGACAGCCACTGAACAGTGGAACTTCCTGGACAAAGAAGAATGGGACGCGTTTGTCGCTTCAAGACAAACTGATGAATTCAAGGTATTAGGCGTCAGTCTCAATCTCATTAATTAATATATGTTGTATTCAGTTATTCAAGATTAACATTTAGTGTTACTAACTAAATCATTAATTTGCATACTAACTAGGCCCTCAGTGAGGCACAAAGATCAAGGCATGCACTGAATGTGCATGACCACACAATGGGTCCAAAGGGGTATGCAGGCGTTCGCCAAAGACTACAGGCTGAGGCTACTGTTGCTCAGTCTACTGCTACTCAGGAGTCCTCTACCATAGGTAGCACACCTCTGCCTCGCCATGATGTCTGGATAGCTGGGAGGCAAAATAAGAAGGGAGAAATAACTAAGGCCGCAACTGCTGAGGCGACTGCAAAAATGGTAAAATACAACTCTTACAACAATCATTCGAATATTGATTATTTGTGTTGTTTACTTAATTACAAATTTTTGTTTTGGCGATTAGCGGGAGCTGCACGAGCTGAGGAAACAAGGAAAGTTCATCCCTGAGGGAACAAAGGATGAATTGACAGTTGCTCTGGGTAACCCAGAGCATCCTGGACGTGTTAGGGCTGCAGGAGCTGGTGTGGGCATCAAAGCTTTTTTTGGGCCATCCCAGCGCAAGCATGTCCCAAAAGTGGGACTTTCACAAGAAGAGGTAACATATTTTTTCCTTGTAGATGTTACTGTAAAAGAGAATTCAATAATTAGAATTTGACGTTTCTTTTATCCATGTATAGGTAGATAAGCTATTTGATAGGAAACTCGAAGAAGCAATGAAAAAGTGACAGGCATCTCAGACTGCCACTTACCAGACAATACCTACTGCAGACTCTACTCCTACTCCTACTACAGAGGTTGGGAGTAATCATGTAGAACCACCACCTAGCACATCCACTGTAAGTATTTTTATGACATAGTAACTAGTTTTTTAATTCAAGATGATACGTATATATGAAATTGTAGTCGTTTCAAAAAAAGATGATATGTATATATGTATATAACATTATTTACACAAAAATTTGTAGGGGTTGAAGCCATGTCGTCTAAAAAGTAAAGAATATGTCATGGCAGAGGTGTCAGCTTTCCCATCCCTACCAGGGGAAACATGTCACGGGTCTCCAGTACCAGCTGGTTGGATTCGGGTGAGCCCGATACATATATTCCCCCAGTGGATGGATCTTCCACTGCCATATGCCCACCCAGATTGTGAAACGCTTGGTGAGGCAGTAGGCGGAGTGATATTGTGGCTAAAAGTTGATGTCTTCTTTACTGATAAGGTATGGTAAATTTACATTACGTTCAATTGTTAGTGTGTGTATATGATGGCAGTTGATCTGAAATTATATATATATACAGGTTAAAAAGAAGACACCCACAACATCTAGGCCTCCACTTCCACCTCCTGCATTACCTAGTTGGGTTCCACAGGACCTACCTGTCCCGTTAGGTCCTAACTATAGGGGTATGGAAGTATGGTTAGGGGAACATGATATAAACTCCCCTATAACTGTTTCTTCTGATTCAGATTCTACAGGTCAGTCATACGAAACAAAACTATTTATACAAGATATATTGGAGTTGTTTCGATATGATTGGCTAAATACATCTGTGATAGAGATATGGATAAGGTGAGATATTCTTTATACATCCATATACCTTGTGTATGATCTGGTGATCTGGTTTCTTATTTATTAATGCATGCGTAATTAATACATATTTTGCAGCTACTTAGACAACATATGTGCATATTTTAGATTCGAACATGTAGGGTTTTTTATTCCATCCTTGATTAGTCTAGTAGCTAAAGACCCTACATCAGTTCAACAATATTGCTGTGAGTCTTTTTCAAATTTTGCTGTAAAAAAGAAGATGGTGATAATGGCTCCATTCAATGTAGAGTAAGTTTACTTTGCTTATTATAATTTGGACTTAAGAAAATTACATTTTATTGTGGATTTTGAGTTATTAATTTTTAACTTTTTTTCCTCTAGGGGTAGGCATTGGGAGTTATTGGTTATTGCCCCCGAGACGTTCACTGTGTATTATCTAGATCCTAAGGCGGGTAAATTGAATACAAGATTTGGACACATAATAAAAATGACAATATTTCGATGAGAAATATTTCATTTTTCATATGCGTTAACATATGTTATTACATTACTATTTAATTGTAATGTTCTGTGTTACATTAACATGTAGGGGTTTTGAGGAGTACAAAAAGGCTGGAGGAAAGGTCCCCATGAAAAAGAACCAGCCAATAATTTGGAAGAACGTGAAAGTAAGTTCCCGACTGCAATATATGTATATATTATTTATGTGAACAATGCTTAATTAGTTGTATTTTTTAATATTTTTTATGTTTGAATTTATAGTGTGCTACACAAGGCAACGGATGGGCATGTGGATACTATGTCATGCGATATATGCACATGATTATCAAACATGCTGTAATGGATATCGAATGTATTGCTCAGGTATTATATAGTCTCATTAGAAAATATGATCGAAATATATCAATCTTATTTATAGCTCATTAATTATATATATACATCATTCTCTTTACAGGTGTTTAAAGCTGACCCCATTACAGGAAAGGACTTACCAAATGTTAATGCTCCCTATACAATGGGAGAATTAAATGAAGTAAGAGAAGAATGGGCAACATCCATACAATTAGTGGTGGCTTTAAAATATAATTGGGATCCTGATAGAGAATAATGACTAAACAATGATACTTTATAAATGAATTTCTGAATTATAATATATGTGTGAATGTTTCTACATGTCTGGATGTTTCTACATGTGTCTGAGTGAAAATGAATGAAAGTGTTGGTTGCTATATGAATGTTTCTACATGTGTGAATGTGAATGAATGGAACTACAGATTGCTAGCATGTGTGAATGTTTATAAATGTGTGAAAATAAAATGGAACTGCAGGTTGCATTGCTAAATGCATGTGCTACTTTTTTATTGTTAATTTTGCAGGTTTGCGGCCTGTTGTCGGCTGATATCAATGGATGTCGTAAAACCTGCAGTTCATAACTGAACTGAACAAGTTTCTCATCCTGCGACAAGCCACAACAGGTCTGCAGACTGACAGAAAAAAAAAACCCAATGGGCGTCGGTTATTTGTAAATAACCGACACATAATGATATAGTGTTGGTTTTCCTACAATAAACCGACGTCTATGTCCTTAACACCACGTCCGTGCTGGACAGCACGGCCGTTCTGGACAGCACGGCCGTGCTGGAAAGCACGGCCGTGGGGCGAAGATATATGGTGTCGGTTTTGTACTTATAATCGACACTGATAAGGGTTTGGGCGTCGGGTTTTAACTAATAACCGACACATAATACTATAGTGTCGGTTTTCCTACAATAAACCGACATCTATTTCCTTAACACCACGGCCGTGCTGGACAGCACAGCCGTGGGGCGAACATATATGGTGTCAGTTTTTTTACTTATAACCGACACTGATAGTGCCCAAGATGGCGCCCTTTCTGTGGCGTGAAGGGTTTGGGCATGGGTTTTTAACTAAAAACCGACGCCTATAGTCCCATGATGGCGCGTTTTTGGTGGCGCACGAAGAGTTTGGGTGTCGGTTTCTTATCTAATAACTGACGCCTATAGTCCCCTGATGGCGCGCGAAGAGTTTGGGTGTCGGTTTTGGAGCCGACGCCTAATGGGTGGACTTTTAGTGTCGCCCACATAGGTGTCGCTTAGAAACTGACACTAAAGGCTTTAAATAACCGACACTAAAGGTAGGTTCTGTAGTAGTGACATCTCTTTTGATCTTTCTTTCTTCCTTCAAGTATATAAACCCCTCCCTATTCACACAAGTAAACCCTTTCATTCATTATTGTTCTTCTATTCTTGGTGAACGAGCTTGGGAGCTTAAGGATCTAGAGGAAGCCCCCATGGAGCTTCGGAGGTCGAGTTCCTTACTCATGGTGATTCCTTGATCAACTTCCATATTGGTGAGTTATGTTTCTTTGATGGCCATTTCTTTGAGATCTCTTCTTAGTATTCTTCTTCCTCTCTCACACATGGATCATACCATGGATGAAGTTTGATTAGGATGTGGTTATCTCTCTTTCCTTTCTTCTTGATCTATCATAACCTTGGCACCTTCTTCTTTCTTGAGGTGATGTTGAGGGAGAGTTGGGACTCTTGATGAATCATCTTCCACCTTGGGAACGTGTGATTTGGAGCTTTGATCATGGAGCTTGAACCCTTAATGGATACCTTCTTGAGGAGAGTTATATAACTCTTAACCTCCTTTGTTATTTTCAAACTTTCTTTATTTATATTGTTTCTTATCTGTAGATCGTTTACCTCATGTATGCTAGCAGTTGTTGGTGGTTTTTGATAACTATTTTGATGAAGGAGTTTTTTTTAGTGGCTTCTCATGTCTTGTACCTTCTTTACATGATAGTAGATGCAATAGTAGTCGATCTTCCTAAGGTTGAAGATGACAAGTCGACACATGCACTATGTTATGAGTGGTCGTCATGACTTGTGGTGTTTAAACTGACACATCTTATAAGGAGTCGTCATGACTTGGGGATGCTAAACCAATAGGGTTGATGGAGTTAACCCATCATGCCATAGAGGTTCTTAGACTGATATGTTGCTAAACCGATCTTCTTTGAGGCTGTTAGCTCGTCACGACCACGAGGGTACCTTGTGGGATGGTATGTTTGAGTGCTAAACCGTGACACCTTGGTTGAGCAAGAGGCCGACACACTTCCATGTAGGGTTGTCTGATACACCTTGAGGAAGTGAATCGTGATATCTTGTTGAAACCCTAACCCTAATAGCCCATCACCCCTTCAAGTAGAGTATCCCGTCACACCTTCAAGTGGGGTTGCTCGTCACACTTTCAAGAAGTCTAAACTGATACACACCATGATGGTCTAAAACGATACCCTTGGATGAGCTTGCCCGACACATCTTGGTGTGGTCAGGTCGATGCATGAGTGTTATGAAACCAAGATACATCTAGCCATATGAAACCGATATGTCAAGGCTGACCCTAAGATGCTACAAGCCAACACACCTTGGAAGGGATGATAAATCGATATCACATGATGAGTGTGAAGCCTATACCTTGATGGTGAAACCGACATCTAGGGTTAAGGGATGAACTGAGATGCCTTGTAATTGATTAGTGGATACGTGTGTAATGAAGGGTTGTTTCACCTATACTCTTGTGTATGCATATAATCAATACATAATATGATGATCTATCTAAGATGTCATGGCTATGAATAATTCTTAATCATGATGCTTAGCCCTAAAACTTCCCAATAAGTTGGGAGGTTATGGAAGTAGGGTTTAGAGGTAAAGTAACCATATGATAACCCTAATTGAAATATGGTAAGAATCATGTGCTCATCCTAGTTAAGGACTATAATCCATGGCAAGTGTCTTCTATGTTCCTTTCTACATGATCATAGTTTGAGAGAGAGGTTAATGAGACTACTATGGGAGTACATGATGGTGGGGATGAACTTTGTTGGAATCAAGGGGTGTTAGTTTTTGTGTAGAAATCACATGAACAATTTTAATGATCTAATGAAGTACTTTGTGCATAATTAAGTTAAACCCTATAGTTAGGCAATCTAAGGCTTAACATTCCTTAGCATGATAATGGGGTGATAACTTGTGAAGAGTAACAACATACGGGTCACATAATTATGAAATGGCATGTTGGTGCAATTATCAATGTGTTTACATAATGCCTTGTTGTAACCCATACATAACTTATTGAGATAATACACATATGCCTTTATAAAATGATGATACCTAATGCTGATGAGACAATGAGCTAGTCATACCTAACTAATGTTGATCAAACTTAAATCAGATCCAAGAAGGTATAAATGGTGTGTTTAGGGTTTGGTGATAATAACCATGGTGTAAAACCCTAATTGGTTATATGTGAAAAGCATTGACCCTGACTCTAAGGGAAAGTCATATTATGGAATGTGTATGAATAGAAAGCATGATATTGTACTCTCTCTCTCTCTCTCTCTCGATTACATGACTTTAAACCTTATAGGTAGTTTGGGAGATGTAACTTGTGAATTGTTATAACCCCAATTTTTGTATTATTATGCAATTATTAAATAAAAAGGGGTTTTTGTGACAACTTGTGTGCATTGTTTTACAACTTTGGTTTGTTTACAAAGTTGTCTTGAATTATAAATTTCGTGATTTTTCTTATTTTAATAAGTCAAGGGATGTATAAAGAACAAAAGAAAAATCCTTAATAAGGGAAAAGGCAAGAAGGAAGTAAATAACTTGTGTTTTATTTAAGAAAAAATGGAATTCTCTAGAAGGTGGAATAAGTGTACACAATAGGATGGTTTTAGTACCACTTACCTTCTAATATCTAGAAAATTCGAAATTAAGGGAATAGCAAAGGAAGAAAGAGGAAATATGAGTTTTAATGTAATATATATGCCTTTTTGGTGCATGACTTGCATATGAAGAAAAAGAGATATTCTTTTTTAGTTTTTATCCAAATTGTGCCCAATGATAGATTATGTCATCAAGAACTTTCCCTAAAAATTTGGGATCAAAAAGCTTAATCGATTAGGAGATATGGATTTTACAAAAATACATAAAGTTTGGAAATAATGTGAGAAAGTATTAAATATCACATTTAAATTAGATTTCTAAAAGTATTTATCTTGGAACGCGTGAAAGCAGCCATTGGATCTACTAACGGCACCTGTGCATTGCCTAATTCTAATAGGAGAAGGGCTTGCACAGTGTAAACGAGATCTTCAATCTTGATTTTCTCACAACCTGGTGCGTGAGCGAATGATGCAATTGTTGGGTTGGATTCAGGAGAAGATTATGAACCATCCTAACCTAGGTCTCAATGGGTGTGGAAGCCTCTAGAGAAAATACCTAATCTTACCCAAAAACCCAACAGAGGCTAGGGTTGGAAACCCTAAATCAAGCCCGAATTCCTATATATAGGTGCATGCCAGACCTCGCCCTAGCCCCATGAAGTCGAACGGTTGGCTATCATCTTGGTTATCTCTCTCTAGCATGCAATTGCTCTCCCTCCGAAGAGCTTGACATCGCGGCGCCACTGTGGGTGTTGTTGCAGAAATGAGAGTAGGAGAAAGAACATGCATCATTGGATTGGAGTCAACCACTGACTCACAAGGAGATCAATGGCCCACGCTCACCCCACGTTTTCAAGCAACTGAGTGGGCGCGAGAGACATGAGCCACCCAATACTCACCCGATCAAAGGAGACTCAGGATCTGATGATAGATACTTTCCCAAAAAGAAAAGGTAAATCGTCTCTCAGGTCAGAAAATCAAAGAAATAGTCATATCTTGTAAAATTGATTAAAAATCCGTTCTTTGGCCAAAAACCATGGTAATATATGCATTTTGATAAGAAAAATACAAGCTACATGTTAAAAATATAATCTTGATCAGTATCTTCTTCAAATTTGAAATATTTTCAAAGATTGATGTCTTTAATACTTTAATGGGACCAAAACCCTAATTTGTCAATATTAATGAGTTTAATAGACTTAGTCAACGTTGTTAATCAAAGTTTGATCTTTCTGAATGGACGGAAAACCTTGAACTCATATGAATATTAAAATGAAAGTTTTGTAGAATTAGGGTTAATCTTTATGTATAAAGGTGTATTAAATGATGGAATTCGGGTTTGTCAATTTGACAAGCATAAAAGTGTCAAGTATTCATCTTTTCACCTCTCTAACCCTAATTTAACTTAAGAAGTATAAAATTGGGTCTTTTTCATAAAAGATACCTTTTTGTAGCACAATTGAGTATATAGAGCCTAAAGTAGGGTTTGAGAATTTAGGAAGTGGAAATGAACAATATTTGGAGTAAGAGAGTAATATGAATGAAGACATAGGAAAGTGGACATAAAAACCTATCTTGAGAATCAAGTTAGTCCTTTGATGGGATTTAGAGTCATGCAGTGACACATGGGTGTATGCATTGAATTTCAGGTTGATATGCTTGATTGTGTGATTAAGTCTACTATTCTCGTTGAACTACAAATTCTCCTGAGACAGGTATGTGTTACACCTAAGATTATCCGATGTAGTTTCATGCAGTTTATCGAAGGTTTTTCCTCGCATGGTTGAAATTATATACTTGAATGTTTATTTCATTCCATGCCAACTTTAAAGTGACTATGATTATCACATTACATATGAACATGACTAATCCAAGTCTAGTACACCTCTAGATCTATGAAAAGGCCATTATCCTAGATAGGGGAAGGTATGCTTGGTACCAACCTGGGTAGGGGGTTCATGACAAGTCACCCGCCTAGATAGGGGGAGACATGAGAAGTTACCCACATGGATAGGGGAAGTCATGATGAAGTCATCCGCCTGGATAGGGGAGGACAATGAATACTATAGTATAAGGCCCTGAGGGGATACGACAGAGGGTGGTGAAACCTAGATTGCGTAGTCATGGTAAAATTGTTAATTTGGTTTGTTAAGACATTAATTGTTGAATTATGTTGTTAGCATTATCTGTGAAATTTTACTTTCCCCCACATACCGGTATGACTTGGCATACTGATCAACATTTTGATTGTCGAAGTTTTAGGATATTCTTGCTGGAAATTGGATATTCAAAGAAGAAGTCATTGAAGCAAAATAAATGAAGTAAGACATGGAGGATATAGTTAGATAGTCTATTACTCGGTAAATCCTAGAACCCATTTTTTTGTAAACTTTGAAAAGAAAATTATATTATCATGCAACACATTTCGTTAGTTTAGTAAAATTTATTAATTATTTCTGATTATGTGCAAATTCATTTGATCCTATTTTTGGGATAACACGTCTAGTTTCTTGGCCTTCCTTAATTGGGGGTTGCCGGGGAATGGGGTCGTTACACTTGGTATCATAGCCTAGTTTACCGCATAATCCTTAATAATTATTAAATTTTGCAAAGTCTTTAGAGCCCAAAGGGAGTTATTAGAGGATTTTCCAAACATCGTGGTGTCTATAAAAGGATCATGATCTGGGGGCTGGCAATATTTTCCTCCACCCAACTAGTCGGTTTATGAGGACTCTCGGATCTGTGTGACTGCTTGGCCGAAATCAGAGGATTCGACTCAAAATAAGATACCTGTAGGTATTCTCATTTACTCTCATCACTTCTCTACCCCTTTCTGGTAAAAAACTCTAAGTTCCTTAGGTTTCTATCTCTCCACCTCCTCTTAATTAATGGGGTTATGAATGATAAGGATTAAGGAATCTTCCACCAAACAATAAAATGCATGTATACAAGATGTCACAGATGTAAGATAATCATAAGTTATGAAACTATAGTAATAAAGTTATCTGTGTTACAACATGGTCTGTATCAAAACAATTGTTGTCCAAAACAACATCGCCAATGAGTACCCCAAGCCGAGGCCCATGCAAAAGAAGAGGCCCTCCTCCGGAAAGAGAAGGCACCTAGAAGGTGAATCCTCCAAGAAAAGGAAAAGAGAAGATGAAGCTTCTGAAGAGAAAGGCCCTGAGTCTGAACCTGTCCCCTTCCACATCGACCACCCTAAAGAGAGCCCTAAAACCGAGGAAGAACCCATGTCTGACGATGGGGTAAAGGATGCTTCTAATTTTAGGCTGGCAGCCAAACTGATTGTGACACCGACTACTAAGATGCTCTGGTTAGAGCAACAAAAGAAGTTGACGAAAGCCATCTGCACCCTTGCTCTTAGAGATGTTCCATGTAATGAGAATGGTGAACATGTGCCCATCTGTCCCCGCCTCGGTGCCACTATCTTGGATTTTGTGAAGTTGAATATTGAGAAGTTCTAGGGGCAAGACAAGACAGAATTGGTAGACAAGGCTGATGCTTGGATTTTGGCTGTGGAAAATGGGTTCCACATTTTGGAGGTCCAGCCAAGCAAGAAGGTCCTCTTCGCCTCTCATCTTCTGGAGGGAGCTGCAAAGATATGGTGGGAGAACCATATCATGGGTCGAGACCTAAGCAAAGAACCCATGGCCTAGCCAAATTTCCATGCCCTTTTCACTATGAGATTCATTCCTCCAGCAGCCAAGAAAGAAAAGGAAAAGCAGTTCACCTTCCTGGTTCAAGGGAACTTGTATGTGCTAGCTACACTCACCAATTTCACCTGTTGGAGTGTTTTGACTACATGCTGATAGAAGAAAGGAGGGTGGAACATTTTGTGGACATACTTCATCCTGCCATTAAGCACCATGTCATGGCTAGTAAGCCCAAAACTCTCTTTGAAGATCTCAACTTTGCCCTGGACATGGAGAAGATAGTCATGCCCCAACATAACCAACCTAAGGGATATCTCAGCTTCATCAAGGGAATTTTCGGCCCCAGGAATGACAATTGGAAGAACCAGGGCCGTCACCTTGGCAAGGGAGGAAAATGGAAGCCCTACCACAAGCAACGACAACAAGGGGCATCATCCAGATGCTGCAAATGCGGGAGATGCCACCTTGGGAAGTGCCACTTCGAAAGGAGGGTGTGTTTTCGATGCCAGCAAGAAGGACACTTCCAGGCTAATTTCCCCCTTCTTGATACCAGAGGACAAGCCCCTGTGGTAGCCCAACCAGTGGTAGAAACACCGCTAGTGGCCCAACCAGCAGTTTCAGCTCCACCAGTCCCACCTGTAGGAGATCATCGACATGCTCGAGTGTTCTCCATCGACAATTAGGAAACCCAAGCTAATTCCAATAGTCTAATACATGGTAATAACCCTTAGAGTAGTTTTTCCATCTTTGATTATGCAATGTAATGGAAGTTTGATATCATGAAAACTATGTAGGCACACTTGAGATTATGGGACAAAATGTGAAAGCTCTTTATGATTGTGGATCAAAGAATACTTTTATTTTGAGAAATCTTGCGACTATGCTTTGTTGGATTTCAAGGATTTAGGATATGTGTTGGATGTCACTACCCCCAGCGGTCAAATCCTTACATCTCTTGTGAAAACCACTATTTTACCTATTAAATATCTAAGTCCTGATTTCCCCACTACTTTTATTTTGTTAGACATCAATGATTTTTATGTGATAATTGGCATGGATTGACTTAATACCTATAGATCCCATACTGACTGTAGGGAGAAAAAGATTTTGATAAAGAGACTTGGACACCCACCCTTAACCATTAGAGGGAGGAAGGATGTGACCACTAGTCTGTACATGTCGGCCTTAAAAGCAGGACAAATGATAGCCAAAGGTTGTCAGGCTTTCCTCACAGTTTTCACATAACTTGAACCTAAGGTTAAACCCTTAGGAGAGATAGAGGTAGTTTGAGACTATGAGGACATGCTTCTAGATGATTTACCTGGTCTGCCTCCAGAGAGAGAGGTGGATTTTACCATAGAGTTAGCTCCCAAAACAAACCCTATCTCGAGAGTACCATATAGGATGGCCCCTGCTAAGCTATTAGAGCTGAAGAAGCAACTATAAGAATTGCTAGACAAGGGCTTCATTAGGCCTAGTACCTCACCCCGGGGAGCTCCAGTCCTCTTTATAAAGAAGAAGGATGGATCACCCCACATGTGCATTGACTACAACATGATAAACCACACTACCATAAAAAACAAATACCCTCTACCCAGAATCAATGACCTATTTGACCAACTTAAGTCGGCCCAAGTCTTTTTCAAAATTGACCTAAGGTCCAGGTACCATCAGTTATGAGTTAAGAATGAAGATATACCGAAAACTACTTTTCGCACTTGTTATGGACATTATGAGTTCTTAGTCATGTTGTTTGGACTGTCCAATGCCGCAAGTGTTTTTACGAACCTTATGAATACTATGTTCCAACCCTTCTTAGTCATGTTGTTTTGTCATAGTGTTCATAGATGACATTTTGGTATACTTGGATGACCTAGACCAACATCGAGACCACCTGGTTAGAGTCCTTGAAATCCTAAGGAAGCAAAAGTTTTATAGGAAGTTCTCAAAATGCAAGTTTTGGATTGATCACATCATGTTTCTCGGGCACATCATCTTTGGAGGGACGATCTCAGTAGATCCTGCCAAGGTGTCCACTTTACGTGACTGGCCGATGCTGAAGAATCCTTTGAAAATTCACACCAACAATTCATCCAAGATTTCTCAAAGACCACCCTGCCTGTCACCAAGCTCACTCAAAAGGATGATAAGTTCATATGGTTTGAGTGGTGTGAAGCCCGTTTCCAAGAGTTAAAGGAGAACTTGACCACAACACATGTGTTGACTCTGCCATTTGGAAACAAAGGTTTCATGATATTCATCAATGCATCCAAGATGGGACTGGGATGTGTGTTAGAGAAGAATAAGCAAGTTGTCACTTATGCATCCTGGAAACTTAAGCCGAATGAAGTAAACTATCTGACGCATGACCTAGAGCTGACTGCGATCATACATGCCCTAAATATCTGGCAACACTACTTGTATGGTGCTACCTTTGAAATTCTCACTGATCATAAGAGTCTGAAGTACCTCCTGACTTAGAAGGACCTCAACCTAAGACAGAGATGCTGGATGGAATATATGAAAGACTATGACTTCACCGTCGCGTATCACCTAGGAAAGGCCAATGTGGTAGCAGATGCTCTTAACCAAAAGCAACTTAGATGTGCAACCACCTTGTCCACTTACCGGAGGAAACTGGAGGAGTATGCTATATGGGCCCCACAACCATTAGAAAATCGGATTGGTTTGGCTAACATTAAGATAAAACCTAACTTGCTGACCAATTTAGTAGTTGCCTAGCTGGATAGCCTAGATCTTGAGAAGAAGAGAGGTTTGTTGGGGAAACCTCAGATGCACCTATCCTTGTGTAACACCCCTCCCTAGGGTTACATACATAACCAGCAGAAGCACAACTTAATCCCCAACATTATCCATAATGTGGGGTACTTGGCATTTTAGGGAGGGTTGTCACATACATGATCTCATATCAAGCAGTAAATAACGCTTTGCATTATTGAAATATAGATTCATACATAAGTTCTTGGAAAGAAAACTACATCATGATTCTAAAGCTACACATAATCTAGATGACATATGAAAGATAGGATCTCCATAGATGGACATCCCACCATGAAACAACTTCTAAGGTCTTGTATCCTTGGAATCTTCTCAAGATGTCTCCTTCCCTTTAGCTCCAACGTCTGTGGACATCTCATCCCCAGCTATGCAAAGGAAAAACAAACATGGTAAGTAAGCGGCATTGGCATGTTATAAAGCATAAAAGTAAACTATAAAGATGACTTGACATAAATATGGACATACATTTAACATTAATCATTTATTGACATCTTTTACGTAAGGAACTTGACTAGAAGTATATTCTCCTCTCTTAATGCCCCATAAGGAGCCCATAATGCTCGGAAAACCCATAATTGCTCGAAAAACCCATAATGCTCGGAAAGCCCATAACAAGGTGCATATAAATCTAAATCAATTTCCATTAACCATGATCTTTCTTAGACTTAATGATCTTCTTAATAACTTAAACTTGATCTTTATTGGGATTTGTCCCTCTTGAACATAATTGGGATTTCTCCCCATGACCATAATGGGATTTCTTCCCTCTTAAGCATGAATGGGAATTTCTTCCCTCTTAATCTTGGTTTCATATATCTTAATTATAATTCATAACATTAATGGGGTTTCTATACTTAGACTTAGATTATAGCAATCAAACACGCAATAACCATATACTTGAAAGAAACATGTACATTTCATGACTTTAGCATAAAGTGCATAAACATATCATAATCATTCAATAAATCAAGTTTACTATCCCAAGGGCATGGCCTTCTTACCTTGAGCTAAAGCACCTAAGTCAAACCTCGTTTGACTGATTGGATTCCCTTAAACACCTGAAATTAACATGATTACCCTTTTTTATTCAAATTAAACCCTAATATGTGCCATATAATTATTGAGATGTGAAAACATCACAATCAATCGATAAAAACCACAAAATCGGATTCCTCATCAAAAATCCTTTCCAAAACCTATTTTTGCGGATTTTTCTGATAATCAGGCGATTTAATATGAATTTCCAAAGAACATGTCAATGAAAATCAAAGAAAAGTCATGTGGCATTTTTGAAAACCCTAAAATACCCTTCGCAATTTAAAGCATCGCATTAAACTGACATGGGTACCAAGGTCATTTGATGACCTGGATTCTTCACCCCTTAGCCATGGCGTCGAGCCATTTCCTGGAGCTGAAAGCTCCTTGATATGCGGCGAAAGGGAGGGAATTCGAGGGAAACTAAGGCTACCAGTGAGCTCTTGGTACCCAGATGAAGCCATCAAGATAAAATGTCGGGCATGAGATGAACTGGAGCTTCAAGAAGCTGCTCCAGTCATGGACCTATAAAATAGCAAGACGACGATGCAGATCTATCAGGGAGAGTGAGAAAAAGGGAACAAAACCATGCAGATGGATTCGCAGAGGTGAGGCGCAAATGAGGGAAACATTGACTGAGGCAAAAGTAGCCAGGAAAGGCCATGGGGTGATAAATAGAGGTCGGTGGCTCGAAACAAGGGCGGCAGCCAAGTACTAGAATCCAGCGAGAAACCACCCGTCGAGGCCATCAAGGCACTCCTTGCAACGCGTCAGAGTCCCAAGAGGAGAAAGGTGGCTCGAGGGGCCACTGGACAGGGACGGCGACGAGAAACCCAACCAAGGTCAAACACAAGGTTGTAGGTTGCTATAGGACCTGCCGATTGGGGCGACTTCAAGGTAAACCGGGAATGTGAAAATGAAGCTTAGGTGTCGAGGATGCTCACCGTAAGAGCGATTTGGTTAGAGGTGCCGGAGAAGTCGGGGAGAAACTTTGGTCGTCGGAGAAGGAGGGGGAGTAGACCGGGGCTGCTGAGGGAGCCAGAGGTGAAATTGAGCGAGGAGGCGAGGCGCTTGGGGTCCGGTGATGCCTTCGGGCTCTTTAGATGGATGCGGAGGAGGCTAGAACATCATCTGTGTAAGTGGGATGCGAGCCCTATATTGGACGTTTCTTGTATAGGTCAAAGGAGAACGCAAGTAAAGGCTCGCTGGGTTCGTATTGACTTTGTGGTTTCATCGGTGAAAGAATCAAGAGCAATGATGGATTGTGGAGTGAGAATGAGGTCGGGGGGGGGGGGGGAAACGACCTGTGAAACGGCTCTGACTGCGGGCTATGTAGAGGTAGATGATGACGAATCAATCGTTGATCACTGATTGAAAGGTGTTGATGACCCATGAAATCATAACAAGACCAGGGTAACGCGTTATAGCACAAATAAAACGAACCATAGGTTAATTGCTTATATTCATGAAATCATATTTAAATCTTGGTCCATCTATATTCAAATCTCTCTCAAATTAATTTGGAGGTCAAACATGGTGATAATGGGTTCAAATTTGAACCATAGGTGTATTAGGGTGTCTAGAATATTCCCATTTAATTAGAGTTACTGCTTGTACACGTTTTAGGCCTAAAATAGCAAAAAACATTATGTGCACTTAAATGACCATGATGAATGTAAATAAAGCCATTAATTTCTCAAATAAGAATTTCAAGATATGAAAAATGTGCACTGAACATTATTTCTTTTCAATTAACAAGATGTAGGCCATTAAGCAAGCAATTAACCATGTAAATCACTAATTACAATATGAGAGCGAAAATTTGACATAAAAGCATTTATTCTCATTTTCTTAAACAAAAGAGCATAGATATATATGAAAACATTTTCTTTAAATAAAACAAGGATAATAGAGCAATTGGACATAATAAAATGAATTTGCAAAACTAACATGGGCAATTTGCATTTAAGTCCTCAACAATTATCTTATTAGAAAAAGAGCATGCAGAGAATAAAATATTTTGGAATTTTTTTTGCATAGAAAGAGTGGGATGTTACACCTTGGGTGTGGATGGTGGGATTTTATATAAGAATCATATTTGGGTTCCTGAGGATTCACCATTGAAGACTCATATCCTACAAGAAGCTCATGGTTCAAAGTATATTGTACACCCTAGCACTACCAAGATGTTTAAGGACTTGCAACGATATTTCTAGTGGCCTGGCATGAAGAGGGACATAGCGACATATGTTTCCAGTTGTGTCACTGCATAAATGGTAAAGGCTAAATACCAATGACTTGGAGGATTGCTACAATCCATTGAGATTCCTGAGTGGAAATGGGATTAGATCACCATGGACTTTGTGGTGGGTCTCCCCAGGTCTAAGAAAGTTCATGATGCTATATAGGTTGTGGTGGACCTCTTAACCAAGTCGGCACACTTCCTTGCCTTGAAGATTACTGCCAAAATTTTAGACTTAGCTGAGTTGTATATCCAAGAGATAGTTTTCCTGCATGGTATTTCGAGCTCGATTATATCTAATTGTGACCCCTAGTTCACCTTGAAGCTATGGAAGCAGGTGCATGAAGAACTTGGGACAAGGCTGAAATTTAGTACCGCCTACAACCCCCAAACTGATGGATAGTTAGAGAGAACGATCCAAACTTTAGAAGACCTATTGAGAGCGTGTGTGCTCGATTGGGGTGGATCAAGGGAGCAGTAATGGCCTTTAGCTGAGTTTGCCTATAACAATTGCTACCAAGCTAGTATCGGGATGCCTCCATACAATGCACTATATCGGAGGTCGTGTTAGTTGCCACTTTATTGGGATGAGGTTGGTGAGAGGATCTTGTTGAGGTCAGAGGAACTTTAGATTTATGCTGACAAAGTCACTTTGATCAGACAGAGGCTAAAGAAAGCCCAAGATCGACAAAAGTCATATGCGGATGCAAAGCAGATTGATTAACATGTCACTGTGGATGAACATGTGTTTCTGAAGATCTGACCCCTTTGAGCTATATCCAATAATAGAGGAAAATTGAGTCCCCAATACGTGGGTCCATTTGAAGTTCTAGAACAGATTGGTGAAGTAACATACCGTATAGCCCTACCCCCATAGTATAGCATGATGCATGATGTGTTCCATGTATCCAATCTAAAGCGATATGTGAAGGATCAAAGCAAGGTGTTGAGCATTGAACCTATTGAGCTCCAAGAGAGCTTGAGATATCGTAAGTCACATGTGAGAATACTATATACTAAGGTTAAGAAACAAAAAAAAAGATAGAGATGGTGAAGGTTCTCTGGAAGCACCATGGAGAGGATGAAACCACATGGGATCTGAAGACATACATGGAAAGATCATATCTTGAATTGTTTGTATGATTAGCTGAATTTTGAGAACAAAACTCTTAAAAGTGGGGAAGGATGTTATAACCCCAATTTTGGTTGTATTACTATGCAATTATTAAATAAAAAGGATTCCACTGGAGAATTTGTGTGCATTGTTTTTTGACTTGGGTTTCTTTGCAAAGTTGTCTTGAATTATGAATTTCGTACTTTTTCCTATTTTAGTAAGTTAATGGATGGATAAAGAACAAAAGAAAAATCCTTAATAAGGGAAAATGCAAGAAGGAAGTAAATAAATTGTGTTTTATTTAAGAAAAAATGGAATTCTCTAGAAGGTGGATTAAGTGGCCACAGTAGGATGGTTTTAGTACCACTTGCCTTCTAATATCTAGAAAATTCGAAATTAAGAGAATAGCAAAGGAAGAAAGAGGAAATATGAGTTTTAATGCAATATATATGCCTTTTTGGTGCATGACTTGCATATGAAGAAAAAGAGACGTTCTTTTTGAGTTTTAATTCCAAGATTTTCCCAATCATAGATTATGTAATCAAGAACATTCCCCCAAAATTTGGGATCAAAAAGCTTAATGGATTACGAGATATGGATTTTACAAAAATACCTGAAGTTTGGAAAAATGTGAGAAAGTATTAAATGTCACATTTAAATTAAATTTCTAAAAGAATTTATCTTGGCATGTGTGATAACAGCCATTGGATCTAAGATCCAACGACACATGTGCATCACCTAATTCTAAAGGGAGAAGGGCTTGCACAGTGTAAATGAGATCTTTAATCTTAGTTTTCTCACAACCTGGTACGTGAGCGAACAAGGAAATTGTTTGGTTGGATTCAGGAGAATATTCTGAGCCATCCTAACCTAGGTCTCGAGGTGTGTGGAAGCCTCTATAGAAAATGCCTAATCTTTCTGAAAAACCCAATGGTGGCGAGGGTTGGAAAGCTTAAATCAAGCCCCAATGCCTATATATAGGAGCACCCCTGATCCAACCCTAGCCCCATGAATTGAAACGGTTGGTTATCGTCTTGGTTCTCACTCTCTAGCACGTGCTTTCTCTCCATTCGATGAGCTCAACATCACTGCTCTGTCATGGGTGCTATTGTAGAAATGAGGGTAGGAGAAAGAAGGGGCTCCGTCGGATCAGAGTCAACCCCTGATTTACAAGGAGATCAATGACCCAGGCTCGCCCCACATTTTCAAGCAACTGAGTGGGCGCGAGAGATGCGAGTTACCCGATCCTCGCCCGGTCAAAGGAGACCTGGGATCTAACGATCAATATTTTCTCGAAAAGAAAAGGTAAATCCTCTCTCTGGTCTGAAACTAAAAGAAATAGTTATATCTTGTAAAATTGATTAAAAATCCCTTCTTTAGCCAAAAACCATGAGTAATATATGCATTTTTATCAGAAAATGCAAGATACATGATAAAAATAAAATATTGATCAGTATCTGCTTCCAATTTGAAAGATTTTCAAAGATTGATGTCTTTAATACTTTAATGGGACCAAAACCCTAATTTGTTAATATTAATGAGTTTAATAGACTTAGTCAACGTTGTTAATTAAAGTTTAATCTTTTATGAATGGAAGTAAAACCTTGGACTCATATGAATATTAAAATCAAAGTTTTGTAGAATTATGGTTTCTTTATGCATACAAGTATATTAAATGATGGAATTAGGGTTTGTCAACCTGGGAAACATAAACGTGTCAAGTATTTATCTTTTCAGCTCTCTAACCCTATTTTGACTTAAAAAGGATAAAATTGGGACTTTTACATAAAAGATACCTTTTTGTAGAACAATTGTGTATATAATGCCCAAAGTAGGGTTTGAGAATTTAGGAAGTGAAAAGGAACAATATTTGGAGTAAGAGAGTAATATGAAAAAAGACATAGGAAAGAGGACATAAAAACCTAACTTGAGAATCAAGTCAGTCCTTTGATGGGATTTAGAGTCATGTAGTGACACATGGGTGTATGCATTGAATTTTATGTTGACTTGCTTGATTGTGTGATTAAGTATACTATTTCTATTGGACTAAAAATTCTCCTGAGAAAGGTATGTGGTTACCCCTAAGATTATCCGATGTAGTTTCACGCAGTTTCTCAAAGGTTTTTCCTCACACAGTTGGAATTATATCCTTAAATGTTTATTTCATTCCAATGCAACTTTAAAGTGACTATGATTATAACATTACATATGAACATGACAAGTCCAAGTCTAGGCCACCTCTGGATCTATGAAAAGGCCATCCACCAGGATAGGGGAAGGCATGTTTTGGTACTGGCCTGGATAGGGGGTACATGAGAAGTCACCCACCTGGATAGGGGGAGAATTGATGAAGTCATCTGCCTGGATAGGGGAGGATAATGAATACAGTAGTAAAAAGTCCTGATGGGATACGATAGAGGGTGGTGAAACCTAGATTGGGTAGTCATGGTAAAAATTGTAAATTTGGTTTGTTAAGTCATTAATTGTTGAATTATGTTGTTAGCATTATATGTGAAATTTTGCTTTCCCCCACATACCAGTATGGCTTGTCATACTAACCGATATTTTGATTATCGGTGTTTTTGGATATTCTTGCTGGAAATTGAATATTCAAAGAAGAAGGCATTGAAGCAAAATAAATGAAGTAAGGCATGGAGGATATAGTTAGATAGTCTATTACTTGGTAAATCCTAAACCCATTTTTTTGTAAACTTTTGAAAGGAATTTTTTATTATCCTACAAAAAGTTTAGTTAGTTTAGTAAAATTTATGAATTATTTTTTATTATGTGCAAAACCATTTGATCCTATTTTTGGGATAACACCTCTAGTTTCATGGCCTTCCTTAATTGGGGGTTTTGGAGGAATGGGGTCATTACTTGAAAACTAAGAAGTTGGTTAAATAATATAAAGCATTGGTTGTAAGCCTTGATAAGGGAACATGGGTAGTATGAATATGTGAATGGGCATACTTGGTTACATTGACTATTTTTTAACTTCATACACTCCTACCTATGGGAGATAGTGAAAGTCAGATATTTGAGATAAAATGATGCTAGAGAATCCTATGTGGAATTAGCGTGAGGCCTAATCCTAAATTAGAGAACTTATGATGCATGCTCGATCTACACAAAGAGGTTTGTGTTGTTTTGTGGGACAAAACATGCAACGGAAACACAAATTTTATCTAACCACAAACCCATAACTAGTAGATTGCATCGACAACTATGTAATAGGAAGGATGGTTTAGCTAGATATACTTGGTCATGAGGCTTGCTCAACAATAATATCTCACAGCTAGTGCGGTCTACAACCACCTAGTCTTCAACGACGTCTGTGCATCTCCTGGTGTAGACCCAAACTATGGTTGACAGTCATCCTCCTGAGTGGCATAAATCTCCCTCCTCTATAGATAGTCTACATAGACTACCATGAACTCTAGTCATCCTGAGATGGACAAACTAGACGGAGTCATCCCCTTCTATCGGCATACTAGTCACTGACACACTCTCCCACAATCATTAGCTTTTTTGTAGTTGTCTTTCCCTCATTGTTCCTCCCTAGATGGATGGAACTTGCTTGGGCTCTCTCGGTTACCAAAACTAGAGAGGAAAGCAACTTTGTAATGCAACTGATGTTCTAAGTTTTGTCTTCTGAGAAGCCCCCTATACCCATCTATTTGTAGTAGAGGGTAGGGTCAGGGTTCCCAGTCTGTGTGGGAGTACAAGGGTCTAGATTTTCCACAACCTGATTGTACTGAGGCAAGCGAACTGGTCATTTCACAACTCAACTAGTCATTTGGGCAGGTGAGCCGATCAGTTCACTTTTGAACCAGTCATTTGGAGCGTGAACTGGTCGTTTCACTTCCCATACTTTCCCAAAATTGACTTTTCTTATTCGTTTCTAATTAATGCAAAGATTAATTCTTGTCCCAATCGAATTGAACAAGTGAAATGAAAATCTTTTTTCACAAATTGGGAAATCCAACACCTACTCGGTTGGTCAATGTGAACCAATCGGTTCAATAGTGTGAACCGATCATCTCACTGACCATGAGCCGATTGGTTCACCCAGTGAACTAGTTAGTTGGAGGTCTAGGCTGTGCAGACTTCAGTCAATGCAGTTCTCAATCAATCTGACACTCTAATCAATTGGTTCAACACTTGAACTTGATGATTATGAGTCAAGTCTATTGATAGAATATTTAATTGAATATCTAAACACTTTAGTAATCAATCTAAACATCATTCATGGATAAACTCCTCTTCTTGGTTAATCCTATGTGTGCGACCCTATAGGTTCCATTTCACATAGGCAGTGAATGTCTGTAACTAACTTATGACATCACAAGTAAATAGTGGTGCCTATTCGCACATTAGTGCTACCCAAGGAAGAGGAAAGTTGGAGAACAACTTCCAACCTACAATCTGTTATTGGTGTTACAGTGAATGTATAGTCCCTTTGTCACTGATATCCGAATTGAACGTGAGGCATGGACATGTCATCCTCTACAAATGTTCAATCCATGTTTCTTGAACCAGAGCATACTATCTGAGATATATGCAAGCTCAATATCATATATTAACTTGCATGTACATGGCCATATATTTCTCAGTCTTAGCTTATCAAGTGGCCAGGATATCATACTCCCTTAAGAGGGACAAATTCCGCATCTATCACTCACAGTCAAGTCTGCATGTGTCAAAGTCACCCAATCATCACCGTTATAACAACCCATGTTTCATAACTACATTTGATAATGTCAAAGTGTACCCAATCACATGTGATGAGTGTAGTGATTGTAGGTATAAGAACTACATTCACCACCGATATTATAAGAGATGATCCTGACTAATCTAGTGTGGTTTCCATGCATCACCCTTATGCTGGGTCTGTCCGATACACTATTCTCTAACATGTATTTGTGTGCTTGGTATGATATCACATATCATGAATAATGAGGCTCTGTCATCAACCAACACACACTCTAGTCTTTTGTGTTATTTATGTCTATTGCTATTTCCACAATAACAACCGACTAGGAGCATAACAAGAATGTATACTCTTAACATACATATGATCTCATTGTTTAGGTCCTCAACCCGAAGAAACATGTCATTGAGTAATATAATTATTTGAACATCTAACATGTTATATCATTATCTCAAAACATATTAAACATATAGATAGAAATTGCCTTTATTATTATTCAATTCATTTATTAAATTATAGACAAAAATTGCCTTTATTATTATTCAAATCATTTACAAAGTATGCCATTACAATCATCATATGACTGGCTCTATGGGCATGCATACCAATAGACTTCCACTTGCACTTAGAGCCAATCTCCCATGAACCTCAGTCCTTTTGATCTAGCATGACCATTAGGCTTTTGTTGTGAAAATGCCTTAGTCAAGGGATCAACAATATTGTCTTCAGTTGGTACTCTGCAAATCTTCTCATCTCCTCGCTGTACGATCTCTTGTATGAGATGGAAGCGCCACTATAAGTGTTTGGACCGCTGATGTGATCTGGGTTATTTAGCTTGTGCAAAAGCTCCATTGTTGTCACAATAAAGCTCAATTGCGTCACAGATGCTAGGAACCACCCCGTGTTTAGAGATGAACTTCTTGATCCACACAACCTCCTTTGTTGCATGGGATGCAGCAATATACTCGACCTCTACTATAGAATCCACAACTATCTCTTTCTTAGAACTCTTCCAGCTCACAACTTTGTTGTTGAGGCAAAACACAAATCCTGACTGCGATCTGTAATCATCTTTATCAGTTTGGAAGCTTGCATCGTTGTAACCCTTTACCACCAACTCTTCCTCACTGCCATAAATGAGGAACCGATCCTTAGTCCTTCTCAAGTACTTGAGGATGTTCTTCACGGCTATCCAGTGAGCATCTCCAGGATCTGACTAGTATCTACTCATCATACTAAGTGCATACGAGACATCAGGACATATGCACAACATTGCGTACATGATGGATCCAATTGTTGATGCATATGGAATCCCATTCATGCGTTCCCTATCTTCACAAGATTTGGGGACATTGAGTTCTAGAGACAGGAACTCCATGCCTCATGTGTATGCTTCCTCTCTTTGAGTTCTCCAAGTTGAACCTCTTCAACACTTTGTCAATGTATGTGATTTGACTTAGTCCAAGAAGACTTCTAGATCTATCTCTATAGATCTTTATTCCTAAGATATATGAAGCTTCTTCCAAGTCTTTCATTGAGAATGTATTTCCAAGCCATGTCTTTTCCTTTTGTAAAGTGAAAATGTCATTCCCCATCAATAGTATGTCATCTACATACAATATGAGGAATGTAGTCATGCTCCCACTAACCTTCTTGTACACACAAGGCTCATCTTCATTTTGACTAAAGTCAAACTCTTTGATTACTTCATTAAATCGAAGTTTCTAGCATCGAGATGCTTGCTTCAATCCATAGATTGACCTTTGCAGCTTACCGACTTTATTTGCATCCTTTAGATTGATAAAACCATCAGGTGGTGTCATGTACACATCCTCGAAAAGATTTCCATTAAGGAATGTGGCATTAGCATCCATCTGCCAAATCTCATAGTCATAGCAGGCTGCAACAGCAAGCATGATCCTGATGGACTTGATCATGGCAACTGGAGAAAAGGTTTTGTCATAGTCAACACCTTGAACTTGTGTGAAACCCTTTGCAACCAATCTTCCTTTATAAGTTTGCACATTGCCATCCATGTCTATCTTCTTCTTGAAGACCCACTTGCATCCTATGGGTTTTACCCCTTCAAGTGGATCCACCAAGGTCCATACCTTGTTGGTATACAAGGATTTCATCTAAGATCTCATGGCCTCAAGCCATTTCTTAGAATCTAGTCCCTACATAGCTTCTAGTTAGATAGTTGGCTCATCATATATGACCAACTCACCGCCTTCTAGATTCACAAGATATCCAAATCTTTCAGGCTCAAGGCGTATCCTACTAGATCTATGAGGTTCCTGTGTTACTTGAGGAATTTGAGATTCTACAACAACTTGTGATTCTCTATGTTCCTTTTGTATATCTATTGGTTCAATGTTTTCTTGTTGTTCTCGAACCTCTTCGAGCTCTATTTTCCTCCCACTAATTCCTTTGGAAATAAATTCCTTTTCTGGGAATACACCAATTTTAGCAACAAACACTTTGTTGTCAGATGGAGTGAAAAAGTAATATCCCCTAGTTTCCTTGGGATATCCAACAAGGTAACACTTATCTGATTTGGGTACAAGCTTTTCAAGAAACATTTTCTTGACATAAACTTCACATCCCCAAAAATCCTCATAAAAGACACATCAGGACGCTTCTGATTCCATATCTCATATGTTGTCTTTTGAAACAATTTAGATTGTATGTGGTTAAGTGTATGTGCGGTAATTTCAAGAGCATAACCCCAACAAGAAGTTAGAAGATCGGCAAAACTCATCGTAGATCACACCATTTCAATTAATGTGTGATTCCTTCTTTCTGACACACCATTTTGCTATGGTGTTCCAGGTGGAGTCCATTGTGATACAATACCACGGGCTCTCAGAAGGTCCTCAAACTCTTGGCTTATGTATTCTCCACCTCGATCAAATCATAATGCCTTAATACTTTTTCCAAGTTGGTTCTATACTTCATTCATGAAATCCTTGAACCTTTCAAGGGTTTCTGATTTATGTCTCATCAAGTAAACATAACCATACCTACTGAAATCATCAGTAAAGGTAATGAAGTACCGATACCCACCTCTATCATTTGTTCTAAAAGGCCCACATACATCAATATGTATGAGTCCTAATAGATCACTCACTCTCTCACCTTTTCCTAAAAAGTGAGCCTTGGTTATCTTGCCCAATAAACAAGATTCACATGTCTCTAATGATTCAAAATCAAAAGAGTCCAGATAACCATCTTTATGGAGTCTAGATATGCAATTCTCATTTATGTACCCTAGACGACAATGCCAAAAGTATGTTTTGTTTGAGTCATTTAGTTTTTGTCTTTTGGTGTTTATGTTGTATACACTTGTATGTAGATCTATCAAATATAGACCAGAAGGGAACTACCATAAAAGATCCCATCTTTAGAAATGGAACAGTTTCCATTCTTAATAAAAAATTCAAATCCATCCTTGTCCAATCAAATTACAGAAATGATATTCCTGTTAATGGCAGGAACATAATAGCAGTTCTATAACTCTATTATCATCCCACTTGGTAGAGATAACTCATAGGTTCCTACCACACTGGCAACAACTCTTGCTCCATTAGCAACACGTAGTTCAACCCCGCCTTTCACTAAAGGCCTACTTCTTTTTAGATACTTCACATTTGAACAGATGTGTGACCCACATCTAGTATCAAGTACTCATGACGAAGAAGTAGTAAAGTTAATCTGAATCACATATACATCAGATGTAGAGATCGCTATCTCTTTCTTCATCTTCCTTGATTTCCTTGATCCTCTCCATATTTTGAGCGCTGAAGACTTGGACTTCAACTTGGCGGGAGAACACTACTCTACCTTGCATTTGTTCTTGGACTCCATTCCACTGATAACTATCATGGAACTATCCTTCTTCTTTTGTGCCTCTAACAACGCCTTAAGCATACATAGAGCAGATTCTATGACCACTGGTATCTTAGGAATATGCAGAACACTTCTCATAGCCCTTAACCAGTTATGGAAATTTATCTCAATTAAATCACCCTGTTTAAACGATGATTTCTTTGCCATTTGATTCTATAAGAGAAAACATTTGCATTTTGTCAAAACTCCTTTTGATTTGATTTGATTTGATTTGAATAAACTTGACGATATTAACTAGGCCTTTAATTAATTATCGCTCCCACTATTTTGATCAAATTGATAACCCTCATATATCACTTTGGAAGATTGTAGTGTACAACCTTCTAGTGAGCAAGACCCTGAGTTCCTCTCAGTTATGGACCAGTGATGGCTGTCACCCATAACTAGATTCTTTCTGGTAGGCAACTTTTGCCAATTTCATCATATGTAACTCTTGATAAATGTCATGCAAAACTACTTGTCATGATCATCTCCATGCCTGAAGGTGCATAATCCTATTAATATCACCTTGTTAAGTCTGTTCCCATAAGCCAACACAATGAGTATGCACCCTACGAAGGTAGACCTACATACCCACTATCACACTTCTTCGAGATAGACGGTGCACCACGCGAAGGTGTTCCTACACTTAGTCGATCAAGATTTTCATGTATGTTGCTTTTGGAAGACATCTTAAACTTAATATTTATATTTTATGGCTAGATATTTATATACTTATACATATCCAATCACCACATATACAATATGTATCATATGCATGCTATATCCCATAAGAAAATATGTGAAGCGATAAAGTGATTATTATGACCATCCTATTTGTAGTTCCTTGAGCCACAAGGAATTACGATCATCTAGGTATACATCATATGTAACAACCTATTGTAGATGAAGATCTATTCTTGAGTCATTTCGGGTTGATCAGCTCATCCTATGAATGATCAGGTCGCCTCCTGGCCGGTCGGTTGGCTATCACCAACCGATCGTCTGGCTCCTCTAGACGGCCAATTTGTCGGGTCATCCCTAGCCTTAGCTACTCATCATGCACCATCAGCCGGTCGTATCGGTCCTCCAATTTCTCGTCTGGGCTTCCATCATTATTTGACATAACGGGAAATAAAACTATCCTAGTTTTACATATCCTTGGGAAACCCCGAGTTACATTCGGGGGGAGCAAAGAAAGAAGAGAAGGCTCGAGTTATCTCGAGTTATATATGGAACAGAAGAAAGGACTCGATATGTAGACTGAGATGCAAACAATCATAACGAACCATGCATACACATAGGGGTTTATAGGCCATAACCATGCTAAACATCCACCATCAAAACCATTTTAGGGTGTTGCGTATTGATTGCATATATATACCATATCATATATGTATATAGGGATTTGTGGTGTTTAATCAGATATGCACATTATCCAGTTAAACTATTGTCATCACATGTAATAAATAAATGTCCATAAACCAAAATCCTCTTATATCGATTAATCCTAAAACATAGTATGTTGATGTGGCTCTGATACTACTGTTGGGTTTTGTGGGATAGAACAGGCAGTGGAAACAAAATTTTTGTCTGACCACAAACCCTTAACCAGCAGATCACATCGACAACTATGTAAAGATGAAGGATGGTTTAGCGAGATATACCTGGTCCTGAGGCTTTGTAACGTCCCAGGATTTGAAGACTCAGATATAATGATCTTATAAGGAATGATTTGACTACCCATATCACCAAGGTGCACCTCCTTTTTCGGGAGCCCATCACTAAAAAACTCCATAGTTAAGCGTGCTCAGCTTGGAGTAGTACTAGGATGGGTGACTATTTGACAAGTTGATCTTGGCTTGCACATTAGTGAGGACAAAGTGCGCAGTTAAGGCTAGTGGTGGTATGTGGGGCCAATCCTCAATCCTAAAACTCTGCTAGAGCTTTGGGCAGTGGGCCCAGGTGTTATAAATGGTATCAGAGCCAATTCCCCTCCAATAGGTGGGTTCCACATGGGCATGGAACACCATTCTTGAGCCATGCGGTCCAGGCATGTAGGAAAGGGTTGTCCATGGTTGACATAGCCACCCTTGCGCTGGTATTCCGTGATCGGGAGCTGGATGCCCATGGCCATTCTGAGTCTACACTGAAATGGGGTGATGTTATGAGGCCTTATAGTTGAGTCTTAATGAGGACATCAAGAATCTAAGTGGGGGAGATTGTAACGTCCCAGGATTTGAGGCCTCAGATATAATGATCTTATAAGGAATGATTGGACTACCCATATCACCAAGGTGCACCTCTTTTTTCGTGAGCCCATCACTAAAGAACTCCATAGTTAAGCGTGCTCATACTAGGATGGGTGACCAGTTGTGAAGTTGATCTTGGCTTGCGCATTAGTGAGGACAAAATGCATAGTTAAACATCAAGGGTTAACACATAACCTAGGTCAGGGGTGTTACAAATTATAAACCCCTAACAAGGATTTTGTCCCCAAAATCACAAGAAAAAGGAGAGACAGATTATTCAGTTGGCATACCCTCAAGTCTCCGCATAATATCTTAGAATCATGGAGATATCTTGGATTTTGTAATCCACACAAAGTTCCTTTCATTGATTCAACCTTATCAATGTTTATGTTTATGCAGAGCATAAACCCCTAACATATGATGTCCATATTATTGAAAGGAAAAAGCATAAAAGAGCATACTTCTATCATCACCCAAGAATATTTATCAAAAAGGAAAAACATATATATCTAACAGAGATAATTCACTCAGCTATCCTTTATTCATTTAGGACAGTTCACTTAGCAAACTCTATGTAATTGGGAATGGTCACATAGCTTTTCCTTTTTATTAGGAATGTCAACATATCTTTTCCTTTTTGGTTGGGAATGTCCACATAGATTTTCCCTTTAAGTTGGGGATGTCCACATAGCTCTCCCGTATTAGTTGGGAATGTCCACATAGCTTTTCCCTTTAAGTTGGGGATGTCCACATAGCTCTCTCCTATTAGTTTGGAATGTCCACATAGCTCTTCCCTATTAGTTGGGAATGTCCACATAGATTTTCCCTTTAAGTTGGGGATGTCCACATAGCTCTCCCCTATTAGTTGGGAATGTCCACATAGCTCTTCCCTATTAATTGGGAATGTCCACATAGCTCTTCCCTATTAGTTTCTTTATACTCTCTAGATTGTTTCAAAATGACTACTTAATCAGAGTAATTAGAAAGATAACAATCTAAGAGTTCCATACTTTCCTTATCTTCAATAACCATATACCTGACCAGGGTATACAAGTATTGAAATTAGGTAGTATGCACTTTATTTACTATTATATTCCTCACTTTTCATACCATTATACACACAGAAATTTCAATTCCTAGATTTCCTCCAGGCATCATTTCTATATTTCATCTTTCAACAAACAGATAGGGAAGATCATAAAACATTTTAAGGAACACTGAGTAGGATATAAGTTCTCATCTCCCTTGTGTCCTTATAAGACTAATCAAAGGAATTAAAAAACAACTACTTTCATATCTTTAGCACATAGAATCATAATATGAAGTATCAGATTAAATATATTTCATTTAAGTATCACCGCTCATGGTCACCTACCACATTAGATTGATTTTAACACATAATGTCTAGTTGCCTCATGTTGCTGCTTTTGCCTTCTCTTAATGGTTACTGCCCTAGTGCACTAGGCATTTATTGCACCGGTGACACCAAAAACTCTGGCTTTTCAGCATTTCTAGGCAAATGTCTCTAAAATTATAGAGACCTTACCTTAATTCTCAGCTTATTGCCCCTCCTTGGGCACTACCATCACATATGTACAGATTGTCCAAACTTATGGTAGAGTCTACATTCTTGCCATATGATAATCTTTCCCACATTTCCACTGTTCTAACATGACCATGTCACTCAGGAATCCTTTCAAAGCCCAAATTTTATGCATTAAAGACTGGTAACTTTGATTGTAATACTAGTATCCACTCTTTTATATGCATTACTGTTGTCCTATCCTGCCCTTCAAGAGCATAACATAGGCTTCTCTATCCTGATTAGGTCAAGGTGGGAATTCTTAGGCACTTGTTCTCCTCTTGCCTGGTCCCATGCACCCTCTCCTGGTGCAACAACATTGCCCTTAGGAATGTGTTTCTCATGTTCTCCAGTCATTTTCAAGTTCTTTTTCTCCTATGTGAGTAGAAGATACTATCAGATAAACTGGAAGACACTTAGAACAGACTCTACAACCTTAGTCCTATGTCTCAGTAGACTCAGCGAACCTAGAGCTCTGATACCACTTAATTGTGGCATAAACCTCAAGAAAACATAATTAACTAATGCAGAAGCGTTCACTAAGCAACGAATTACCAAAAATCACTAAAAATTAAAACCTTTTTATCAAAAGATCCATCAATTAAAAACTTTCTCACATAGAACAAAAGTAACACATTAACATTCTTGTTCGAAGGTACATATTCTGTATCATCTCTTTATGAGAATTATAAGCATCAACTATCCTGCTAAGCTGAACACAGGCAGTATGGAAATCTCGAGGCACTGAGCCAAAATCTGGAAAACATTAACTACTACTCCGAGGACCTGATAGTACAGAGACGACACATAGGACTATATATACATCTATACAAGGCATAACAGCCACTGTCTCCACCTGAGACTTCACTACTGTTCCTGCTACTGCTGCTGCTGTCCTTCACCTACTGAAGGATTCCTGCCTCCTCGTCCGTGTCCACCTAAAAATGTAGTTCCCACAGTGGTGAGACAATTGTAAATTTCCCCAGTGAGAGATATAACTCTCCGCCAGTAACATTATTATTGCAGCTTAAGAAGATAAATATGAAAGAGGAATCATATTTTTTTGATAGAAGTTAATTCAATGTCTATCAGATTAGAATATTATTCTTATTCAACATTGCAGCTATAACTTGAAAGAGCAACATGACACTTATCCATTACAGAATATGAAGAACATGTATAACATTTATTCAGTACAAAATCATTATCACATCATTAACTCTCTTCAGGCTTAGATCATATATCTAAAGCCTGGCATTGTCATTGTGGAGTCATGGCCTGTAACCATACTCTTTTCACACAGTGTTGGGATCTTAATCCCTCAACTCACCAAGTACATTTCCTCTTCTTAACAAGTTCATCATCATGATTATGGCATCTGGGTATCTAAACCCATAACTCACCATAGGATACTTATTACCACTTGTTAGGTAACTTTTACCTGCAGATCATCTGACCAAAGACATCATAATTCTTGCTACACAATGTATTTTACAAAGTACACAAAGCTCAATGATTCCTACTACACAAAGCATATGAAGGCTTATAAAGCCTATAAAATATTCTCAATAAATAAAGCATCATAGCCCATACCTGGCTATTCTCATCTTTTCAACATATCTACATGATTAGTAATCATGATATCATTTCATATTAGTACCATGCAATACATGGGTTATCTTATTCATTCATAACCCATTAGTTTGTATTTAAGCTTCACATAGGATTACTCTACATCAGATCTTCACATAGAATCACCCTGTATTAAGGTTTCACATAGCATTACCCTGCATTAGGGTTCACATATCATTCATTTATATTAGGGCTTCACATAGCATTACCCTGTATTAGGGTTCACATATCATTTAACTTGTATCAGGGTTTCACATAGCAAGGAAATCAATATGGATAACATAAGTATTCATTCATACTTATTTATTCTTATCATTCACTATTATATGAATTATCAACACACAACATGAGTTTCTCTCTCATCTTTGCTAGAATATAATTACATCATAGTTTATAGGTTTGGATTAACCTTCTCATAATGCATGTTAGCCCACATTCAACAGGGTATATTACATCTCAATGTAACCATTGACATAACACATCTCATGTGTCATTCATCCAATTATCCTGGACTTATAACTCATCAAGGTATACTAGTATTGGGGTGTTGGATGTGATATCTATCATATCTTGATATATCACTTCCCTCAACACCTTATCTTACTTGAGTTCATACACTTAGCTTGTATTAGGGTATTCCACATCCTAATACTTTATGCACCAGTTCATCACATTTATCAAGCAAAGTATTGGTCATTATTCACTCACTTAGATTACACAACTGTTGCCAATACTATGGACTCATCCTTGAGTTAGGAACTATTAATATGAGGATATTCATTATCAACCTCTCTAGGTGTTACATTTGTCATAACATTAATCACTATTCCATTATTAGGAATAATATTCTCCATATTTATAATTTGAGGATTCACATAGCATATTCCATACATTTATGGATTTCACATAGTATTACTCTTCAATAGAGTTTCATATAATCATCCTTCTATATTAGGGATTCACCTAGTATTATGTGAAATTAGGATTTCACAACACATCACCCAGTGATAGAACTTCACATAGGATTAGTAGCACAACACTATATTAGGCTTTCATATACCTTTATCCTATTTCAAGGATTAGGGTTCACCATTCACATCCATGTGGGGTTTCTCTTTCCTCATACCCAAATTAGGGTTAGGATATACAATTCCCATTAAATTAGGGTTACACACATAGCATCGCTCTAATTAGAGTTACACACATAGCATTGCTGTAATTAGGGTTAGAGCTCATTGATTAGGGTTTCGTGATCTCATTATTATGGATCAAACCCTTATCACATAGTTTACTCATAATGAGAGAATTAGGGCTTGATTATATAATCATTCATCCCTCTCAATCTCTCTCTCATCCTCTTTATGATGTTAACTACTCCAAGATCAATCTAGGTCAACTCTTCACTTGAGTGCACATAGCTAGGGTTAACCTTCACAATCATCATGGGTCTACATCTTTAATAATCACATAGCTGATTGACCTTTGATTATACTAGATTTACAAATGGTCTAATCAATTAAACCATCAACTATATAAGGAATTCAAATGAATTGACCAATTAAACTTTCAATTCCACAAAGTGATCAATTGGGTTAACCATTGAAATCTTCAAATACATTGAGTATCTAAATCGGTTCACCATATTGGACCTTCAATTACATGAGGTATTCAAATGGATTAACCATGTTGATCTTCACAAAGTTAATTACTTAGACCCTCAATGATCTAGGTTCTCATACATCATTTGGTTGAAAACCATTTGAACAAGTTGTACTTGAAATCGATTAGACAAAGTAGGTATTAAACCCGTTTGCACTTTGGGTCTCCAAACGGTTTGGGAACGTTTGGTCCCAAATGGTCTTGAGACCGTTTGGTCCAAACCTCCTCAAAACGGCATGGACCAAATATGGTCTCAGTCGATCAAATCAATTTAGAGTTCTCAATGTTGATTCCTTCAAACATTGAATTCATGTACCCAATCATCAATTGGACCTATCATCATACTTCAATTGAGTTAAATAGGTCAACCTACAACTGATTTAGCCCTCAATTTACCCTAAATTAGTCATCAACTAGGGTTTGAATCAATTTAATTAGGGTTTGGAATCAATGATCCTTCAACACTAATCAATGCAAGATTAGTTACTTTGAAACTTTTAAACCATCATCCAAATTGAACATGACCTGACCCCAAACGGTCTTGAGGTCGTTTGGATGACCTCCAAACGGTCTTGAGACCGTTTTCCCATCATATCATCAAAATCCAAGTCAACCAATTAAGGTTTGGATCATTGGATTGATCACCAAATCAGCAATTGATTACACTTTAACTTAGTAACATTGGATCATCAATTTCTTAACCATAATCACCCCTAGACCTCCAAACGGTCTTGGGTGACCTCAAAACAGTCGTGAGACCATTTGGATGAGCTCCAAACGGTCTTGAGACCGTTTGTCTCATCCAACCCTTGGATTCTAGTGAAATTTCATCAAGGTTTGGTCTATTGAGTCGATCAACAAATCATCAATTGATTGCTTGGTAACTTGGTTACTTTGGACCTTCAAATAGGCAACCATACTTAACTCTAGACCTCCAAACGGTCTTGGCTGATCCCCAAACGGTCTTCAGACCATTTGGGTGATCCCCCAATGGTTTTGAAACCGTTTCGGTCAATCAACCCAAAACATCATCTCAATCACTTACAAAATCAGCACTTAGCCGATTAGGGTTCATGCCATATCTTTGGATCTTCAAACACTTAACGATACTCAACCCTAGACCTCCAAATGGTCTTCGGTGACCCCCAAACGGTCTTGAGACCGTTTGGGTGATCCCCAAACAGTTTTGAAACCGTTTTCTTTAATCCACCCAAAATCTCAAATCAACTCATTGGAATTTCAGCACAAATTGCACTTAGGGTTTACCTAATTGATTAGCCTTCAACTCATGATTCCTTGGGAATTAATCCATCAAATTTGGTGAGTCATTAACCAACATGAATAGGAACAGGAATCTCAAACGGTCAACCCTTGGTCAACCCTCTCAAACGGTTTTGAAACCGTTTGCCCAAAAAGTTAAAATACTCAAGTTGAAAATCAGCACTTAATCCAATTAGGTTTGCCTAATTGATTAGACTTCAACTCATGATTCCTTTGCAATTAGTCCATAAAATTTGGTGGGTTATCAACCAACATAATTCGAAACAGGAATCCCAAACGGTCAACCCTTGGTCAACACTCTCAAATGGTTTTGAGTCCATTACCCATTCGGTTTTGGACTAAATTACCCAATCGATCTTGAAGTTGAAATCCATTCAGTTTTGAGGTGAATTATCCATTGGATCATGGGTAAAATTACCCATGCGGTCTTGAGTAATTACCCATGCGGTCTTGGGTGTATTAGCCATACGTTTTTGAGTGAATTACCCATGAGGTCTTGTAGTCCAAATACTGCAAACGGTTTTGAACTCAAAAGTGACCATTCAGTTTTGCAACTAACAAAATCATGCAGTTTTGAAAACCGTTTGCTCATTCCCTTGGATAAGGTGTGTGTTTGTGATGATTTCATCATCATCAACCTGTAAACCTTAGAAATATACTGCCATCTTCATGGCAATTGCATCAACTAATCAGGGGTATTACAAAAAGAGCAATTGAATCAATTGAATTGAGAAATTGAGTTCAATAACAATGAATATGGGTTCAAGTTATAAAACCCGCCTCCAATTGAGCTCCAAAGCTCCAAGCTCATGGCAACAATGGTGGATGCAACTCCTTTCACTATTCCAAGGGTCGTCCTCAAGCTTTGAGTGAAAGGAATTGGTTAGAATTGAAGAGGGGATCGAATTATGAAGAATTCATACATTGATTTTCAATTTTCACCATTGATTCAAGGTGAAAAGAGGTCAAGAACCTTAAAAACAGGTTGGGGATCGTCCTCTTGATCCTCCACAGTTCCTTGGTCGTTTTCCAAGCAAGGGGAAAGAAAGGAATCCGAAAAAGCCTTTGTTTTGGCTTGGAAAAGGTACTTTTATAAGAAAATTGAGGAGAGAGAAAATCTCTTATAAAAGTCTATTTATTCCAAAATTGCTTCCACCACTTCCCCCTTGGTTTATTTCATGAAATGGCATCTCTATCCCCAGCGAGATCCCTTCCATTATCCATGAATTAAGGGAAAAGAAAATAAGCACCTTAACCCTTATAATAAGAATATCCATATTTGAGTGGAAATTATTTTTCTTATAATAATGGTGAGTGGAATTTCACCTCCTTAGGATATGCTCGTGCCTTTGCAAGTATTTATGCTCATCCACACACATCTGAATGCAACCATTTTAATTTTGGTTGAGGGCCCTTTAATTAATACATTCAATTTTGCCCTAAATTGAATTAGGGTTTCACTTAGGATAAATCTTGATTATTTTAATATCAATATTCTCTCTCCTCCAACTTAATTCAAATGAGGTGCCCCTCTCATTTTATTTTCTCTACATGATGCCAAGAAACATTATGGACCTTATTGAAGTGGTAATTTTCATATTGAACCCTAGGTTTTGGGTAAATTGCACATTACACCAAAACTAGGTTTTAATGCACACGGATTGCTTTACAAGCTTAATCTTTGTGCCCAAGCTTGTGAAAACCATACCACTACATCATATTCATTCTTATGATGTCTCAATATCATAGGAACATCTTATCATGCAACATTTGCAATTTAACCCCTCAACTTGGGTAATTTGCACTTTAGTCCAAAATAAGCAAACATTGCTTCAACATTGTTCAAACATGACCAAAATTGAAACATAAGTTTCTCATGAGCCCTAATTTCTTTTCCCAAGATAAGATTAAGTATCTACTCAACCTTAATAGGAAAAATATCTAGGGTTAACACATAATCCAGGTCAGGGGTGTTACAAACTATAAACCCCTAACAAGGATTTCGTCCCCGAAATCTCAAGAAAAAGGAGAGACAGATTATTCAGTTGTCATACCCTCAAGTCTCCACATAATATCTTAGTATCATGGAGATATCATGGATTCTGTAATCCACACAATTTTCCTTTCATTGATTCAACCTTATCAATGTTTATGTTTATGCAAAGCATAAACCCCTAACATATGATGTCCATATTATTGAAAGGAAAAAGCATAAAAGAGCATACTTCTATCATCACCCAAGAATATTTATCAAAAAGGAAAAACATATATATATAACAGAGATAATTCACTCAGCAATCCTTTATTCATTTGGGAAAGTTCACTTAGCAAACTCTATGTAATTGGGAATGTTCACATAGCTTTTCCTTTTTATTAGGAATGTCCACATAGCTTTTCCTTTTTGGTTGGGAATGTCCACATAGCTTTTCCCTTTAAGTTGGGGATGTCCACATAGATGTCCCCTATTAGTTGGGAATGTCCACATAGCTTTTCCCTTTAAGTTAAGGATGTCCACATAGCTCTCCCCTATTAGTTGGGAATGTCCACATAGCTCTTCTCTATTAGTTGGGAATGTCCACATAGCTTTTCCCTTTAAGTTGGGGATGTCCACATAGCTCTCCCCTATTAGTTGGGAATGTCCACATAGCTCTTCCCTATTAATTGGGAATGTCCACATAGCTCTTCCCTATTAGTTTCTTTATACTCTCTAGATTGTTTCAAAATGACTACTTGATCAGAGTAATCAAAAAGATAACAATCTCAGAGTTTCATACTTGCCTTATCTTCAATAACCATATACCTGGCCTGGGTATAGAAGTATTGAAATTAGGTAGTATGCACTTTATTTACTATTATATTCCTCACTTTTCATACCATTATACACACATGATTTTCCATTCCTAGATTTCCTCCAGGCATCATTTCTATATTTCATCTTTCAACACACAGATAGGGAAGATCATAAAACATTTTAAGGAATACTGAGTAGGATATAAGTTCTCATCTCCCTTGTGTCCTTATAGGACTAAT
Source organism: Alisma plantago-aquatica (assembly GCA_963693085.1). Classification (NCBI taxonomy): domain Eukaryota; kingdom Viridiplantae; phylum Streptophyta; class Magnoliopsida; order Alismatales; family Alismataceae; genus Alisma; species Alisma plantago-aquatica. The sequence continues at coordinate 874,558,723 of OY856409.1, forward strand.
CAAAGGAATTAAAAAACAACTACTTTCATATCTTTAGCACATAGAATCATAATATGATGTATCATATTAAATATATTTCATTTAAGTATCACCCCTCAAGGTCACCTACCACATTAGGTTGATTTCAACACATAATGTCCATTTGCCTCATGTTGCGGCTTTTGCCTTCCCTTAATGGCTACTGCCTTGGTGCACTAGGCATTTATTGCACTGGTGACACAAAAAACTCTAGCTTTTCATAATTTCTAGGCAAATGTCTCTAAAATTATAGAGACCTTACCTTAATTCTCAGCTTATTGCCCCTCCTTGGGCACTACCATCACAGATGTACTGCTTGTCCAAAATTATGGAAGAGTCTACATTCTTGCCATATGATAATCTTTCCCACATTTCCACTGTTCTAACATGACCATGTCAATCACGAATCCTTTCAAAGCCCAAAGTTTATAAAATTTATTCACTACAGAATCATTATCACAACATTAACTCTCTTCAGGCTTAGATCATATATCTAAAGCCTGGCATTGTCATTGTGGAGTCATGGACTGTAACCATACTCTTTTCACACAGTGTTGGGATCTTAATCCCTCAACTCACCAAGTACATTTCCTCTTCTTAACAAGTTCATCATCATGATTATGGCATCTGGGTATCTAAACCCATAACTCACCATAGGATACTTATTACCACTTGTTAGGTAACTTTTACCTTCAGATCATCTGACCAAAGACATCATAATTCTTGCTACACAATGTATTTTACAAAGTACACAAAGCTCAATGATTCCTACTACATAAAGCATATGAAGGCTTATAAAGCCTATAAAATATTCTCAATAAATAAAGCATCATAGCCCATACCTGGCTATGCTCATCTTTTCAACATATCTGAATGATTAGTAATCATGATATCATTTCATATTAGTACCATGCAATACAAGGGTTATCTTATTCATTCATAACCCATTAGTTTGTATTTAAGCTTCACATAGGATTAATCTACATTAGATCTTCACATAGCGTCACCCTGTATTAAGGTTTCACATAGCATTACCCTGCATTAGGGTTCACATATCATTCATTTGTATTACGACTTCACATAGCATTACCCTGTATTAGGGTTCACATATCATTTAACTTGTATCAGGGTTTCACATAGCAAGAAAATCAATATGGATAACATACATATTCATTCATATTTATTTATTCTCATCATTCACTATTAGATGAATTATCAACACACAACATGAGTTTCTCTCTCATCTTTGCTAGAATATAATTACATCATAGTGTATAGGTTTGGATTAACCTTCTCATAAGGCATGTTAGCCCACATTCAACAGGGTATATTACATCTCAATGTAACCATTGACATAACACATCTCATATGTCATTCATCCAATTATCCTGGACTTATAACTCATCAAGGTATACAAGTATTGGGGTGTTGGATATGATATCTATCATATATTGATATATCACTTCCCTCAACACCATATCTTACTTGAGTTCATACACTTAGCTTGTATTAGGGTATTCCCCATCCCAATATTTTATGCACCAGTTCATCACATTTATCAAGTAAAGTATTGGTGATTATTCACTCACTTAGATTACACAACTATTGCCAATACTATGGACTCATCCTTAAGTTAGGAACTATTAATATGAGGATATTCATTATCAACCTCTCTAGGTGTTACATTTGTCATAACATTAATCACTATTCCATTATTAGGAATAGTATTCTCCATATTTATAATTTGAGGATTCACATAGAATATTCCATACATTTATGGATTTCACATAGTATTACTCTTCAATAGAGTTTCATATAATCATCCTTCTATATCAAGGATTCACCTAGTATTATGTGAAATTAGGATTTCACAACACATCACCCAGTGATAGAACTTCACATAGGATTAGTAGCACAACCCTATATTAGGGTTTCATATACCTTTATCCTATTTCAGGGATTAGGGTTCACCATTCACATCCATGTGGGGTTTCTCTTTCCTCATACCCAAATTAGGGTTAGGATATACAATTCCCATTAAATTAGGGTTACACACATAGCATCTCTCTACACATAGCATTCCTCTAATTAGAGTTAGAGCTCATTGATTAGGGTTTCATGATCTCATTATTATGGATCAAACCCTTATCACATAGTTTACTCATAATGAGAGAATTAGTGCTTGATTATATAATCATTCATCCCTCTCAATCTCTTTCTCATCCTCTTTAGGATGCTAACTACTCCAAGATTAATCTAGGTCAACTCTTCACTTGAGTGCCCATAGCTAGGGTTAACCTTCACAATCATCATGGGTCTACATCTTTAATAATCACATAGCTGATTGACCTTTGATTATACTAGATGTCCAAATGGTCTAATCAATTAAACCATCAATTATATAAGGAATTCAAAAGAATTGACCAATTAAACTTTCAATTCCACAAAGTGATCAATTGGGTTAACCATTGAAATCTTAAAATACATTGAGTATCTAAATAGGTTCACCATATTGGACCTTCAATTACATGAGGTATTCAAATGGATTAACCATGTTTATCTTCACAAAGTTAATTACTTAGACCCTCAATGATCTAGATTCTCATACATCATTTGGTTGAAAACCATTTGAACAAGTTGTACTTGAAATCGATTAGACAAAGTAGGTATTAAACCCGTTTGCACTTTGGGTTTCCAACCGGTCTTGAGACCGTTTGGTCCCAAATAGTCTTCAGACCGTTTGGTCCAAACCTCCTCAAAACCGCATGGACCAAATATGGTCTCAGCCGATCAAATCAATTTAGAGTTCTCAATGTTGATTCCTTCAATCATTGAATTCATGTACCCAATCATCAATTGGACCTATCGTCATACTTCAATTGAGTTAAATAGGTCAACCTACAACTGATTTAGCCCTCAATTGACCCTCAATTAGTCATCAACTAGGGTTTGAATCTATTGAATTAGGGTTTGGAATCAATGATCTTTCAACACTAATCAATGCAAGATTAGTTACTTTGAAACCTTTGAAACATCATCCAAATTGAACATGACCTGACCCCAAACGGTCTTGAGGTCGTTTGGATGACCTCCAAATGGTCTTGAGACCGTTTTCCCATCATATCATCAAAATCCAAGTCAACCAATTAAGGTTTGGATCATTGGATTGATCACCAAATCAGCAATCGATTACACTTTAACTTAGGAACATTGGATCATCAATTGCTTAACCATACTCACCCCTAGACCACCAAACGGTCTTGAGACCATTTGTATTAGGTACAAATGGTCTTGAGACCGTTTGTCTCATCCAACCCTTGGATTCTAGTGAAATTTCATCAAGGTTTGGTCTATTGAGTCGATCAACAAATCAGCAATTGATTGCTTTATAACTTGGTAACGTGGGACCTTCAAATAGGCAACCATACTTAACCCTAGACCTCAAAACGGTCTTGGGTGATCCCCAAACGGTCTTGAGACCGTTTGGGTGATCCCCAAATGGTTTTGAAACTGTTTCGGTCAATCAACCCAAAACATCATCTCAATCACTTACAAAATCAGCACTTAGCCGATTAGGGTTCATGCCATATTCTTGGATCTTAAAACACTTAACCATACTCAAACCTAGACCTCCAAACGGTCTTTGGTGACCCCCAAACGGTCTTGAGACCGTTTGGGTGATCCCCAAACGGTTTTGAAACCGTTTGGGCTAATCCACCCAAAATCTAAAATTAACTCATTGGAATTTCAGCACAAATTTCAATTAGGGTTTACCTAATTGATTAGCCTTCAACTAATGATTCCTTGGGAATTAATACATAAATTTTGGTGAGTCATTAACCAAAATTAATAGGAACAGGAATCTCAAACGGCCAACCCTTGGTCAACCCTCTCAAATGGTTTTGAAACCGTTTTCCAAAAAAGTTAAAATACTCAAGTTGAAAATCAGCACTTAATCCAATTAGGTTTGCCTAATTGATTAGCCTTCAACTCATGACTCCTTTGGGATTAATCCATAAAATTTTGTGGGTTATCAACCAACATAATTAGGAACAGGAATATCAAATGTTCAACCCTTGGTCAACCCTCTCAAACGGTTTTGAGTCCATTAGCCATTCGGTTTTGGACTAAATTACCCAATCGATCTTGAGGTTTAAACCCATTCAGTTTTGAGGTGAATTATCCATTGGATCTTGGGTAAAATTACCCATGAGGTCTTGAGTAATTACCCATGCGGTCTTGGGTGTATTACCCATACGTTTTTGAGTGAATTACCCATGTGGTCTTGGAGTCCAAATACTCTAAACGGTTTTGAACTCAAAAGTGTCCATTCGGTTTTGCAACTAACTAAATCATGCGGTTTTGAAAACCGTTTGCTCATTCCCTTGGATAAGATGTATGCTTGTGATGATGTCATCATCATAAACCTGCAAACCTTCGAAATCTACTGCCATCTTCATGGCAATTGCATCAACTAATCAAGGGTATTACAAAAAGAGCAATTGAATCAATTGAATTGAGAAATTGAGTTCAATAACAATGAATATGGGTTCAAGTTATAAAACCCACCTCCAATTGAGCTCCAAAGCTCCAAGATCACGGAAACAATGGTGGATGCAACTCCTTTCACTATTCCAAGGGTCGTCCTCAAGCTTTGAGTGAAAAGATTTGGTTAGAATTAAAGAGGGGATCGAGTTATGAAGAATTCATACATTGATTTTCGATTTTCACCATTATTTCAAGGTGAAAGGAGGTCAAGAACCTTACCAACAGGTTGGGGATCGTCCTCCTGATCCTCTAGAGCTCCTTGGTCGTTTGCCAAGCAAGGGGAAAGAAAGGAATTCGAAAAAGCCTTTGTTTTGGCTTGGAAAAGGTACTTTTATAAGAAAATTGAGGAGAGAGAAAATCTTTTATAAAAGTCTATTTATTCCAAAATTGTTGCCACCACTTCCCCCTTGGTTTCTTTCATGCAACGGCATCTCTATACCCACCTAGATCCCTTACATTATCCATGAATTAAGGGAAAAGAAAATAAGCACCTTAACCCTTATAATAAGAATATCCATATTTGAGTGGGAATTCTTTTTCTTATAATAATGGTGAGTGGAATTTCACCTCCTTAGGATATGCTCGTGCCTTTTCAAGGATTTAAGCTCATCCAAAGACATCTGAATCCAACCATTTTAATTTTGGTTGAAGGCCCTTTAATTAATACATTCATTTTTGCCCTAAATTGAATTAGGGTTTCACTTAGGATTAAATCTTGATTATTTTAATATCAAGATGCTCTCTCCTCCAACTTAATTCAAATGAGGTGCCCCTCTCATTTTCTTTGCTCTACATGATGGAAAGAAACATTATGGACCTTATTGAAGTGGTAATTTGCATATTGAACCCTAGGTTTTGGGTAAATTGCACATTACACCAAAACTAGGTTTTAATGCACACGGATTGCTTTACAAGCTTGTGAAAACCATACCACTACATCATATTCATTCTTATGATGTCTCAACATCAGAGTAACATATTATCATGCAAAATTTGAAATTTAACCCCTCAACTTGGGTAATTTTCACTTTAGTCCAAAATAAGCAAACATTGTTCAAACAGGACCAAAATTGAAACATAAGTTTCTCATGAGTCCTAATTACTTTTCCCAAGATAAGATTAAGTATATACTCAACCTTATTAGGAAAAAAATATAGGTTTAACACATAACCCAGGTCAGGAGTGTTACAACAGTTGTCCTCGTGAGTGGTAGAAACCTCCCACATCTATAGATAGTCTACAAGGACTACCGAGAACTCTAGTTGTCCTGAGATGGACAGACTAGAAGGAGTCGTCCCCTTCTGTCAGTGTGCTAGTTACTGACACACTCTCCCACAATTAGTCACTTTTTTTAGTTGTCTTTCCCTCGATGTTCCTCCCTAGATGGGTAGAACTTTCTTGGGATCTCTCAGTTACCACAACCCGAGAGGAAAATAACTTTGCAGAGAAACTAATGTTCTGAGTTGTTTCTTCTGATAAGCCCCCAATACCCCTCTATTTATAGTAGAGGGCAGGGTCAGGGTTCCCAGTCTGTGCGGGAGTAGAAGGGTCTAGATTTTCCACCAACTGATGGTACTGAGACAAGCAAACCAGTCATTTCACAACTGAACTGGTCATTTGCGTAGTTGAGCTAATCAGTTCACTTTTTAACCTGTCAGTTGGGAGTGTGAAATGGTTGGTTCACTTAGTGAACATGTCATTTCACTTTCCAGACTTGCCAACAATTGACTTTCATTATTCATCTCTAATTAATGCAAAGATTAGTTCTTGTCCCAATCGAATTGAACAAGTGAAAAGAAAATCTTTTGTCACAAACTGGGAAATTCAACACCTACTCGGTTGGTCAATGTGAAGTGATTGGTTCACTAGTGTGAACCGATCATCTCGCTGACCATGAGCCGATCGGTTCACCCAGTGAACCGGTCGATTGGTGGTCCAGGTTGAGAAGAACTCAATCAATGCAGTTCTCAATCAATCTGACACTCTAATCAATTGGTTCAACACTTGAACTTGATGATTTTGAGTCAAGTATATTGCTTGAATGTTTAATTGAGTACCTAAAAACTTTAGTAATTAACATAAACATCATTCATGGATAAACTCCTCTTCTAGGTTAATCCTATGTGTGTGACCATATAGGCTCCATTTCATGTTGGCAGTGAATGTCCATAACTAACTTATGACATCACAAGAAAAGAGTGGTTCCTAGTCGCACATTAGTGCAACCCAAGTGAAGAGGAAAGTTGGAGAACAACTTTTAACCTACAATCTATTATTGGTGTTATAGTGAATGTATAGTCCCTTTGTCACTGATATACGAATTGAACTTGAGGCATGGACGTGTAATCCTCTACAAACATTCAATCCATGTTTCTTGAACCAGAGCAGATTGTCTGAGATATATGCAAGCTCAATATCATATTTTGACTCACATGTACATGGCCATGTATTTCTCAGTCTCACTTATCAAGTGGCCAAATTATCATACTCCCTTAGGAGGGAAAAATTCCATATCTATCACTCACAGACAAGTCCCCATGTGTCAAAGTCACCCAATCATCACCGTTATAACAAACCATGTTTTAGGATTGTGTTTGATGATGTTAAAGTGTACCTAATCACATGTGACGAGTGCAGTGATTTTAGGTCTAAGAACCACAGTCACCACCAATACTATAAGAGAGGCACCTGACTAACCAAGTGTGGTTTCCATGCATCACTTTTATGGTGGGTCTGTCTGATACACTATTCTCTAACATGTATCTATGTGCTGGGTTTGATATCACATATCATGACTAATGATACTTTGTCATCCACCAACACACACTCTAGTCTTTTGTGTTATTGATGCGTATGGTTATTTCCACAATAACAACCAACTAGGGACAATACAAGAATGTATACTCTTAACATACATATGATCTCACTGTTCAGGTCCTCAACCCGAAGACATATGTCGTTGAGTAATACAATTCTTTAGACATCTAACATGTTATATCATTATCTCAAAACATATTAAACAAATAGAAAAAAATTGCCTTTATTATTATTCAAATCATTTACAAAGTATGCCATTACAACCATCATATGATTGGCTCTTTCGGCATACAATAGACTCCCACTTGCACTTAGAGCCAATCACCCATGAACCTCAGTCCTTGTGATCTAGCATGACCATCATGCTTTTGCTGTGAAAGTGCCTTAGTCAAGGGATCAACAATATTGTTTTTTATTGGCACTATGCAAATCTTTACATCTCCTTGATATACGATCTCTCGTATGAGATGGAAGCACCATTGTATGTGCTTGGAATGCTGATGTAAATCTAGGTTCTTTAGCGTGTGCAATAGCTCCATTGTTGTCACAATACAGCTCAATTGCATCACAGATGCTAGGAACCACCCCATGGTTAGAGACGAACTTCTTGATCCACACAACCTCCTTTGTATAATTGGATGCAGCAATATACTCGACCTCTGTTGTAGAATCCACAACTATCTCTTGCTTGGAACTCATCCAGCTCATAGCTCCGTTGTTGAGGAAAAACACAAATCCTGACTGCAATTTGTTATCATCTTTTTCGATTTGAAAGCTTACATCAGTGTAACCCTTTACCACCAATTTATCCTCCCTGCCATAAATGAGGAACTAATCCTTAGTCTTTCACAAGTACTTTAGGATGTTCTTCACATCTTTCCAATGAGCATCTCTAGGATCTGACTGGTATCTTCTCATCATGCTGAGTGCATACTAGACATCAGGACGTGTACAAAACATTGTGTACATGATGGATACAATTACTGATGCATATGGAATCCCATTCGTGCGTTCCCTATCTTCATAAGATTTGGGACATTGAGCTCTAGAGACGGGAACTCCATGCTTCATGGGTATTCTTCCTCTCTTTGAGTTTTCTAGGCTGAACCTCTTCAACACTTTGTCAATGTATGTACTTTGACTTAGTCCAAGAAGCCTTCTAGATCTATCTCAATAGATCTTGATTCCTAAGATATAGGAATCTTCTCCCATGTCTTTCATTGAGAATGTATTTCCAATCCATGTCTTTTCCTTTTGTAAAGTGAGAATGTCATTCCCCATCAATAGTATGTCATTTACATACAATATGAGGAATGTAGTCATCCTCCCACTAACCTTCTTGCACACACAATGATCATCTTCATTTTGACTCAAGCAAACTCTTTGACTGCTTTGTCAAATTTAAGATTCTAGCTCTGAGATGCTTGCTTCAATTCATAGATTGACCTTTACAGATTACATAATTTATTTGCATCCTATGGATTTATAAAACCTTCTGGTAGTGTCATGTACACATCCTTGACAAGATTCCCGTTAAGGAATGTGGTTTTAACATCCATCTGCCATATCTCACAGTCATAGTAGGATGCATTAGCAAGCATGATCCTGATGGACTTAATCATGGCAATTGGATAAAAGGTTTTGTCATAGTTAACACCTTGAACTTCTATAAAACCCTTTGCAACCAATCTGCCTTTATAAGTTTGCACGTTGCCATCCATGTCAGACTTCTTCTTAAAGACCCACTTGCACCCTGGGTTTTACCCCTTTAGGTGGATCCACCAAGGTCCATACCTTGTTGGTATACATGGATTCCATCTTAGATCTCATGGCCTCAAGCCATTTCTCAGAATCTAGTCCCTGCTCAACTTCTAGATAGGTAGTTGGCTCATCATCTGTGACCAACTCACTTCCTTCTTGAGTAACAAGATATCCAAATCTTTCAGGCTCAAGGCGTGTCCTACTAGACCTACAAGGTTCTTGTATTACTTGAGGAATTTGAGATTCCACAACAACTTGTGATTCTCTATGTTCCTCTAATACATCTATCAGTTCAATGTTTTCTTGTTAGTTTCAAACCTCTTCGAGCTCTATTTTCCTCCCACTGATTCCTTTGTAAATAAATTCCTTTTCTAGGAATACATTAGTTTTAGCAACAAACACTTTGTTTTCAGATGGAGTGAAGAGGTAATATCCCCTAGTTTCCTTGGGATATCCAACAAGTTACACTTATTTTATTTGGGTCCAAGATTTTTAGGAAACATTTTCTTGACATAAGCTTCAGATCCCCAAATCGTCATAAAAGACACATCGAGACACTTCCCATGCCATATCTCATATGGTGTCTTTTGAACCGATTTATATGGTACGTGGTTAAGTGTATATGTGGTGGTTTCAAGAGCATAACCCTAGAAAGAAGTTGGAAGATCGATAAAACTCATCATAGATCACACCATGTCAAGTAATGTGTGATTCCTTCTTTCTAACACACCATTGTGGTGTGGTGTTCCAGGTGGAGTCCATTGTGACATAATACCATGGGGCACTCAGAAGATCCTCAAACTCTTGGCTTAAGTATTCTCCACCTTGATCAGATCGAAGTGCCTTAATACTTTTGCCAAGTTGGTCATGTACTTTATTCATGAAATCCTTGATCCTTTCAAGGGTTTTTGATTTATGTATCATCAAGTAAACATAACCATACCTACTGAAATCATCAGTAAAGGTAATGAAGTACGGATACCCACCTATAGCATTTGTTCTAAAAGGCCCACATACATCAATATGTATGAGTCCTAATAGATCACTCGCTCTATCACATTTTCCTTAAAAGGAAGACTTGGTCATCTTGCCCAATAAACAAGATTCACATGTCTCTAATGATTCAAAATCAAAAGAGTTCAGATAACCATATTTATGGAGTCTGGGTATGCGATTCTCATTTATGTTCCCTAGATGACAATGCCAAAGGTATGTTTTGTTTGAGTCATTAAGTTTTTGTCTTTTGGTGTTTACGTTGTATACACTTGTCTGTAGATCTATCAAATATAGACCATAAGACAACAAGGCACTTCCATAAAAGATCCCATCTTTAGAAATGGAACATTTTCCATCCTAAATAAGAAATTCAAATCCATCCTTGTCCAAACAAGATATAGAAATGATATTCCTATTAATGGCAAGTACATAATAGCAGTTCTGTAACTCTATAATCCTCCCACATGGTAGAGATAACACATAGGTTCCTACTACACTGGTAGTAACTCTTGCTCCATTAGCAACACGTAGTTCAACCTCTCCTTTTTCTAAAGACCTACTTCTTTACAGATCCTTCACATTTGAACAAATGTGTGACACACATCTGGTATCAATGACCCATGATGAAGAAGTAGTAAAGTTAATCTCAATCATGTATACACCGGAAGTAGAGATCTCTATCTCTTTCTTCATCTTCCTTAATTCCCTTAATCCTCTCCATATTTTGAGCACAGAAGACTTGGACTTCAGCTTGGTGGGAGAACACTTCTATGCCTTGCATGTGTCCTTGGACTCCATTCCACTGATCACTATTATGGAACTATCCTTCATCATTTGTGCCACAAACAACACCTTAAGTGTTCATAGAGCAGATTCTGTGGCCACTAGTATCTTAGGAATATGCAAAACACTTCTCATAGTCCTTAACAAGTTATGGAAATTTAACTCAATTAAATTGCCCAATTTAAATGATGATTTCTTTGCCATTTGATTCTACAAGAGAAAACATTTGCATTTTGTCAAAACTCCTTTTTATTTGATTTGATTTTAATAAACTTGATAATATTAATTAGGCCTTTAATTAATTATCGCTCCCACTATTTTGATCAAATTGATAACCCTCATGTATCAATTCAGAAGATTACAATGTACAACCTTCTTGTGAGCATGACCCTGACTTTCTCTCAGTTATGGACCAGCAAGGGCTGTCACCCACAACTAGATTCTTTTAGGTAGGAAACTTTTTCCAATTGCATCATATGCAACTCTTGATAGATGTCATGCACAACTCCTTGGCATTATCATCTCCAAGCCTCAAGGTGCTTAATCCTATTAAGATCACCTTGTTAAGTCTATTCCCATAAGCCAACACAATGAGTATGCACCATGTGAAGGCATACCCACATACCCACTATCACACTTCCATGAGATAGATGGTGTACCACGTGAAGGCATGCCTACACTTAGTCGATCAAGCTTTTCGTGTGTGTTGCTTTTGGAAGACATCTTAAACTTAATATTTATATTTGAGGGGTTTGATATTTATATACTTATACATATCGAAACACCACATATGTAATATGTATCATATACATACTATATCCCACAAGAAAACATGTGAAGCGATAAAGCAATGATTATCGCCATCCTATTCATAATTCTTTGAGCCACAAGGAATTATTGTCATCTAGGTATACATCATATGCAGCAACCTATTGTTGATGCTGATCTATTCTTGGGCTGTTCTAGGTTGACCAACTCATCCTATGACTGATCAGCTCACCTCCTGGCCGGTCGGTTGGTTGTCACCAACGGATCGCCTGGCTCCTCCAGTTTATCAGTTCATCCCTAGCCACCAAGTACTTGTCTCTCACCATTAACTGATCATCTCCATTCTCCAATCACTCGTTTGGGTGCCCATCATTATTTGACATAACGTGAAATAAAAGTATCCTATTTTACATATCTTTGGGAAACCCTGAGTAACATTCGGGGGAGAAAAGGTAGAAGAGAAGGCTCGAGTTATCTCGAGTTACATCCGGAATAGAAGAAAGGACTCGGTACATAGACTAAGATGCAAACAACCACAACCAACCATGCACACACATAGGGGTTTATAGGCCATAACCACATTACACATCCACCATCAAAACTATTTTAGGGTGTCACATATTGATTGCATATGTATACCATATCATATATGTATAGAGGGATTTGCGGTGTTTAATTAGATATGCACATTATCCAGTCAAAGTATTCACATCGTATGCAATAAATGATGATAAACCAAAATTCTATCATATTGATTAATCCTAAAACATAGTATGTTGATGTGGATCTGATACCACCATTGGGTTTTGTGGGACAGAATAGGAAGTAGAAATAAAAATTTTATGTAACCACAAACCCATGACCAACAGATAGGATCGAAAACTATGTAATTGGAAGAATTATTTATCGAGATATGCCTGGTCCTAAGGCTTTCTCAGAGATAATACCTCGCAACTAGTGCGATCTACAACCACATAGTCTTCAACGCCGTCTATGCAACTCCTGGTGTAGACCCAGACTACAGTTGACGGTCATCCTCCTAAGTGACAGAAACCTCATGCCTCTATAGATAGTCCACACGGACTACTAGGAACTCTAGTCATCCTGAGATGCATAAACTAGAAGGAGTTGTCCCCTTCTATCGGCGTACTAGTCATGGACACACTCCCCCACAATTAATCACTTTTCTGTAGTTGTCTTTCCCTTGTTGTTCCTCCCTAGATGGGTAGAACTTGCTTGGGCTCTCTCAGTTCCCACAACTAGAGAGGACAACAAATTTTCAAAGCAACTGATGTTTTGATTTGTGTCTTCTAAGAAGCCCCCTGTACTCCTCTATCTATAGTAGAGGGAAGGGTCAGGGTTCCCAGTCTGTGCAGGAGTAGAATGGTTCATATTTTCCACGAACTAATTATACTGAGGCAACCAAACTAGTCATTTTACAACTCAACCAGTCATTTGTGCAGGAGAGCCGACCGGTCCACTTTTTAACCAGTCAGTTGGGAGTGTGTCACGCCCCTCCAAGAACAAATGTGATAGCGGAAGAAAACCTCATGTTTTCCATAACATGGGTCACTCAACTTGGAGGAACGTTACAGACATGATAATCATTGCAATAAAATAAATGAAACACCATGCATTAACTCAAAAATATATTCATACATATTTCTTTAAAAGGGAAAACATAAATTGTCTTATCTTGATTCCAAGCCTAAAACATGTATGCTAAGCAAATCTAAAACATGGAATGATAAACTAGACTAGATAAACTATTGAATTGGTAGATGGCACCCCACCAAGATAAAGTCTCCTTGAGTCAGCTACACTTGAAGGCTCACTTCAATTCCCTGTTGCTCCTTGATCTAGGGACATCTCATCCCATGACCATGCAAAAAAAAGCAACAATGTAAGTAAGCGACACCATACATTTTATAAGAACTAAAAATAAGCATATACTTGACTTGAAAGAAAATCTTGACATGAATTTAACTTAAGCATTCTTGTAATTAACTACTTGACATAAATAAGAACCGAATAAGTAAAATATGCACTCTCTATGATTTTTTCCCACTTAAGAGCCCATAATTGGCACGAATGCCCATGATTTGGCTAAATAGCCCATAACAACCATAAAGGTCCATGACTGGCTATGAAAGCCCATAATTGGCACAAATGCCCATAACAACCCCCTTCAGGTCCATGATGGTGAGAGCATATAAACTTAATCAAATTCTTATAACCTGATTCTTAAAGTGAACATTACCATAAACTTGAACATTAAATCTTTGACATAATGGGATTTCTCCCTCATTACATGATTTACATGGTTCTTTCTTAAATGTCTGAATCATTACATGATCATAATCACTAAACTAATGAGCATCTATGATAAACATATGACTTTATTAATATACAAACAACATGCAATAATATAATCTAAGACATGATCATGATCTTAATTTCATTCATTTACTTGGAATTTAAAGCATAATCATAATACATACACAACATATGACCAAGGTACATATGTATGATGGCATGACCCTCTTACTGTATTGGAGAAATCCCTAACTTAGTCCTTATGATCTTGGTCAACTCCTAAGTTCCTGTAATTAACATTTGTTGAATTAAATACTACTTAATTGACATCTTAACCCTAATTTGGGTCTTGTATGGAAAACAAGGTCTGATGTTAACTATTTCAGGTTAAAAACCTCGAAAATATTGTTCCTTATTCAAAAACCTTTACAACGACTATTTATGCAGATTTTTCTGACCATCCTACCAATTACTATGAATTATTGTACTTCTGACCAATCACAAATTAGAGAAAAGCCACGTTAACCTATTATCCAAAATCCTGGGTGCAAAGCTTAGCTGGACCAATCGCATGTGGCCATGCTACCGAGGGACCATAGTCTGGGCCATGCACACTGGTTATTGCAGAAACAACCCTAAATACCTAAATTGGCCATTGGATGTGTGACACATGCGAGGGGTAAAACTAGAAAACGACACTGGTCTTTGTTCTTCTTCGATCCGTGCTGAACAACGTGAAATCATTAAGAAAACTAGGACCAAAATACCAGATCTAGGGTTGATCTCGAGCAACCGAACCTGCAACTGAGTTCCCAAGGTTGTGGCAATCTCAATGAGCCAAAACAGTAGCCATCGCAGTCTCAGAAACGTCAATGGCGACCTCTGCCATTGCTAGCGAGAAATAGAAACTTGATATCCCTACTAGAGTCAGTAGAGCTTGCTACTACTGGTAAGAATCAACTTGTCAGGGCTCAGTGAAGACCAAGGTCGCAAAAGCATCACAAACGGAGGCCTAATCATCGAGATTGGCCCAGGCATCGGCGAGTAGAGCAAAAAGGGGGAAAGAAGAACTCACCCTGTGATGATCAATCAAACCCATGGGAAGATTCTCTATGGATCTAGAAGGGGGTTTAAGTTGATGAGAGCCATTGTGATGGTCACCAGAACCTAGGTGATGCCAACTTTGTAGGTGGTTGCATTTTATAGTAGGGTAGCCAAGAACCACGGTCCTAGAGGGTGAGGCGGCAATGGAACATGCTATCTGAGCCTCTGCGGGTCATTTTCTGGGAGCTTATTTATAGCTTTACTGGTCAGGGATGCAAGAATATCTCTTTGAGATAGAAATAGGGGAAGGTTTTGACTACTCCAAGAGTTTAGGGGATCTAGGGCTCAAGACCCTAACAAATTTGGGGTGGATCTGATCGGGAGGTTGTGAGGATGATGGGTAAGAGATTTTCTTGCGCTGGGAAAGCAGAGAGAGAGGTTGGGACCAAGAAAAGTCTGCGCCACTGAAGAGTCCAGTGCAACTGGAACTTGAGAGAGGGAGACACATCTCAACCCTTAGATACATCCATGAATAGTAGGACTTTAAAATGACCGTACGATCCAAGAAAGGAAAGAAGATAAATCACAGATAAATTGGAAAGTAGGATACAATGATTAAAACAAAAGTTTAAAATTAAAAACTATATTGATTCTTCTCTAATTAATTTAGGTGGTCAAACAAAGTTCTATTGCCTTCAAATTTTAACCATAAGTTAATTAGGAAGTTTACAATCTCCCTATCAAATTAGATTTAGGTTTTCATTAACTTTTGTTCATCAACTTATATAGGTCACTATTTTAATAAAATGAATTATCATTTGTGTTCATTTAATTGTAAAGAACAGAAAGTAAGAGCATAATTCATTTTCTCTCTCTTTATTCATAATTAAACTAATTTATTCAAAATTTGGGTAACTTTCCTCATTGTTTAGGATCTTGAAATTAAAAGTTGAAAATTTGCACTAAAGACCCTGAACTTACTTTATTTACAAATTTGTGATGTTACAATTCTACCCACCTTAAATAAATTTCGTCCTCGAAATTTCCAAATACTACCCACCTTAGGGTTTCAATTATCCCTTCTTAAGTTTCATAACTTTCAATAAAAGCATATATTCAACATTTAGGGTTTGCAAAATACGAATTAAAGGTTACTTTGATCACCATCTTCTAAGTCCATGGCAAAAACCCTAGCTTGCCTCTTAGGTGGAGGATCCTGGTTCCAATTCTGATTTGTGTTTGCCTCCTTCTTCAACAACTTTGTGCAACTTGACCTGAGGTGGCCATTCTCTTCATAGTAGAAGCATGATCCTGTACCATACCTACATGGACCTGCATGGTTCTTCTTACATGTTGGGCATAAGGGCTTCTCAACTTCTACAGTAGGCTCGGGTGCCTTCCTCTTATGGTTTTTGGGAGGTTGATACTGGTTGTTCTTCTAATGACCTTCTTTTGGTGAGACCTCTCAGGGTGGTCTTCTAGCTCTAGAGCTGCGTCCAAAGCAACTTGAAGGGTTATGTGGCCCCTTCCTGATAGGGCAAAGCTTAGGTCAGGCTTCAGTCCTCAGATGAACTTATTTGTCCTACATCGCTCATCATAATCATAACCGTACCTCTGTAGGATCCTAAACTTCATGGAATAATGGGTCACCATCATGTCACCCACTTGAGCTAGATTGGCAAACTCTAGCTCCTTTCTATCTATCATGGCTTCAGAAACATAGTGCTCCTATAAGGCTTCAACAAATCCTTCCCATGTGAGTGTAGGTTCATCAACCAATCATGAGTTGAGGAAGTTCTCCCACCATCCACGGGCAGCTCCCTTCAGCATGTGGGTGGCAAAATGAACCCTAGACTGCTGAGGGCAGTCTAGGTCTTGAAAACAATTCTCCTTGCTCATAATCCATTCTTCTCCCTTGGTGATGACATCATCCTCTCCTTCTCCAGCAAAGGAGTCGGGCCTGATCTTCAAGAAATCTTCCAAGGTCAGCATGTGGTGTCTGGGTTGATGTTGTCCTTATCCTAGGGCATTGGTGAGCAGTTGGACTAAGTCCTCCAAGGTTGCCTTAGGGTTCCTTCTTGATCCACTTCCCTCACTAGAAGAGCTAGCACCATCTTCCCTATAATTTACCTTATCAGAATTCTTAGGAGCCATCTAGAAAAACAAGGTATACCTAGGGTTAGAACATGAGAATCTTTAGCTTAGTGGCCATCTACTCATCACTCTGATACCATATTGTAATGCCCCTCCAAGCCCAAATATCACAGCGGAAGCAAACCTCATGTTTTCCATAACATGGGTCACTCAGATCAGAGGAACATTACAAACACGATAATCATTGCAATAAGATAAATTAAACACCATGAATTAACTCAAAAATAGATTCATACATATTTCTTTATAAGGGAAAAATAAATTTTCTCATCTTGATTCCAAGCCTAAAACATGTATGCTAAGAAAATCTAAAACATGGAATGATAAACTAGACTAGATAAACTATTGAATTGGTCGATGTCTCCCCACCAAGCTAATGTTTCCTTGAGTCAGCTACACTTGAAGGCTCACTTCAATTCCCTCGTACTCCTTGATCTAGGGACATATCGTCCCACGACAATGCGAAACAAAGAAACAACATAAGTAAGCGGCACCATACATTTTATAAGAACTAAAAATAAGCATATACTGGACTTGAAAAAAAATCTTGACATGAATTTAACTTAAGCATTCTTGTAATTAACTACATGAAACAAATAGGAACATAATAAGTAAAATATGCACTCTCTATGATTTTTCCCACTTAAGAGCCCATAATTGGCACGAATGCCCATGATTTGGCTAAAAATCCCATAACAACCATAAAGGTCTATGACTATCTATGAAAGCCCATAATTGGAACGAATGCCCATAACGACCCCTTGAGATCCATGATGGCAAGAGCATATAAACTTAATCAAATTCATATAACCTAATTCTTAAAGTGAACATTACCATAACCTTGAACATTAAATCTTTAACATAATGAGATTTCTCCCTCATTACATGATTTACATGGTTCTTTTTTAAATGTCTTAATCAATACATGATCATAATTGCTAAACTAATGAGCATCTATGATAAACATAGGGCTTTATTAATATACAAAAAACATGCAATAATATAATCTGAGACATGATCTTGATCTTAATTTCATTCATATACTTGGAATTTAAACCATAATCATAAAATAGAATAACATGCCATTTGACCAAGGTACATATGTATGATGGCATGACCCACTTACCTTATTGGAGCAATCCCTAACTTAGTACTTTTAATCTTGGTCCACTCCTAAGTTCTTATAATTAACATTTATTGAATTAAATACTACTTAATTGATATCTTAACCCTAATTTGGGTCTTATATAGAAAACAAGGTCTGATGTTAACTATTTAGGGTTTGAAACCTAAAAAATCATGTTCCCTATTCAAAAACCTTTCCAACATCTATTTATGCGGATTTTTCTGACCATCCTACCAATTGCTGTGAATTATTGTACTTCTGACCAATCAAAAATTAGAGAAAAGCCACGTTAACCTATCATCCCAAATCCTTGGTGCAAAGCATAGCTGGACCAATCACGTATAGACATGCTACCCAGGGGCCACAGTCTGAGCCATGTACATTGGTTATTGCAGAAACAACCCTCAATACCTAAATTGCCCATAGGGCGCGTGACACATGCGAGGGGTAAAATTGGAAAATGCCACTGGTCTTTGTTCTTCTTTGATCCGTGCAAAACAACATGAAATCATCAAGAAAACTAGGACCAAAATACCATATCCAGGGTTGATATCGAAAAACCAAACCTACAACCGAGTTCCCACGGTTGCGACAATCTCAATGAGCCAAAACGGTAGCCATCGCAGTGTCAGGAACTTCAATGGTGACTTCCGCCATTGCTAGAGAGAAATAGTAACTCAATAGCCCTACTAGAGTCAACAGAGCTTGCTACTACTGGTAAGAATCAACTTGCCAGGGATTAGTGAAGACGAAGGTCACAAAAGCATCGCAATCATCGACCTAATCATCGCGATTGGCCCAAGCATCGACGAGTAGATTAAAATGGGGGAAAAGTAGAACTCACCCTATGATGATCAATCAAACATGTGGGAAGCTTCTCTGTGGATCTAGAAGGGAGTTTAAGTTGATGAGAGTCGTCATGATGGTCACTAGAACTCGGGAGATGCCAACCTTGTCGGTTGTTGCATACGGAGTAGGGTAGCCGAGAACTAAGGTGCTAGAGGTTGAGGCGACGATGGAACATTCTATATGAGCCTCTGGGGGTCGTTTTCTGGGAGCTTATTTATAACTTTACTGGTCAGGGATGTGAGAATATCTCTTGGAGACGGAAACAAGGGAAGGTTCTGACTGCTCCAAGAGTCCAGGAGATCTAGGGCTCAAGACCCTAACAAATTTGGGGTGGATCTGATCGGGAGGTTGCGAGGATGACGGGTAAGAGATTTTGTTGCGCTGGGAAAGTAGAGAGAGAGAGGTTGGGACCAAGAATAGCCTACACCACTAAAGAGTCCAGTGTGACTGGAACATGAGCGGGGGAGACACAACTCAACCCTTAGATATGTCCATGAATAGTAGGACTTTAAAGCGACTGTCCGATCCAAGAAAGGAAAGCAGATAAATCACAGATAAATTGGAAACTAGGATACGATGATTAAAACACAAGTTTCAAATTAAAAAGTATTAGGTGGTCAAATGAAGTTCTATTGGCTTCAATTTTTAACCATAAGTTAATTAGGAAGTCTACAATCTCCCTATCCAATTAGATTTAGGTTTTCCTTAACTTTTGTTCAACAACTTATACATGTCACTATTTTAATAAAATGAATTATCATTTGTGTTCATTTAATTATAAAGAAAGGAAAGTAAGGGCATATTTCATTTTCTCTCTCGTTATTCATAATTCAACTAATGTATTCAAAATTTGTGTAACTTTCATCATTGTTTAGGATCTTAAAATTAGGAGTTGAAAATTTACACTAAAGACCTTGAACTTACTTTATTTACAAATTTGGGATGTTATAGAGTGTGAACTGGTCAGTTCACTTAGTGAATCGGTTGTTTCACTTCCCAGACTTGCCCACAATTGGATTTCCTTATTCGTTTCTAATTAATGCAAAGATTAATTTTTGTCCCAGTCGAATTGAATAAGTGAAATGAAAATCTTTTGTCAAAAACTAGGAAATCCAACACCTGCTCAGTTGGTCAATGTGAACCGATCAGTTCATGAGTGTGAACCGGTCATCTCACTAACCATGAGCCGATCGGTTCACCCAGTGAGCCAGTCAGTTAGTGGTCCAGGTTGTGTAGAACTCAGTCAATGCAGTTCTCAATCAATATGACACTCTAATCAATTGGCTCAACACTCGAACTTGATGATTCTGAGTCAAGTCTATTTATTGAATGTTTAATTGAGTACCTAAACACTTTTGTAATCAATCTAAACATCATTCATGGATAAACTCCTCTTCCATGTTAATCCTATGTGTGTGACCATATAGGTTCCATTTCACGTTGGTAGTGAATGTCCATAACTAACTTATGACATCACAAGCAAAGAGTGGTTCCTAGTCACACATCAGTGCTACCCAAGTGAAGAGGAAAGTTAGAGAACAACTTTCAACCTACAATCTAATATTGGTGTTATAGTGAATGTATAGTTCCTTTGTCATTGATATCTAGATTGAACTTGAGTCATGGACATGTCATCCTCTACAAATGTTCAATCCATGTTTCTTGAACCAGAGTAGAATTTTTGAGATATATGCAAGCTCAATATCATATATTGACTCACATTTATATGGCCATGTATTTCTCCGTTTCGCTTATCAAGTAGCTAGGATATATACTACCTTAGGAGGGATAAATTCCATATCTATCACTCACAGTCAAGTCCCCATGTGTCAAAGTCACCCAATCATCACCGTTATAACAACCCATGTTTCAGGACTGTGTTTGATGATGTCAAAGTGTACCCAATCACATGTGATGAGTGTAGTGATTTCAGGTCTAAGAACCACAATCACAACCAATACTATAAGAGATGATCCTGACAACCAAGTGTGGTTTCCATGCATCACTCTTATGGTGGGTCCGTCCGATACACTATTCTCTAACATGTATATGTGTTCTTATTTTGATATCATATATCATGACTAATGAGACTCTGTCATCAACCAACAGACACTCTAGTCTTTTGTTTTATTGATGTCTATGGTTATTTCCACAATAACAACCAACTAGGGACATAACAAGAATGTATACTCTTAACATACATATGATCTCATTGTTTAGGTCCTCAACCTAAATACATATGTCATTGAGTAATACAATTCCTTAAACATCTAACATGTTATATCATTATCTCAAAACGTATTAAACATATAGACAGAAATTGCCTTTATTATTATTCAAATCATTTACAAAGTATGTCATTACAATCATCATATGACTGGCTCTATGGGCATACGTACCAATAGTTTGATGTGTTGAAACATATTCTCTCTCTGTTGATATAATATCAGCTTTTCTACAGAGATGAATGTAATAGATAATGATTTCTATGGTAAGTATATGTGACATGGCACATGTGATGATTGGCATAAGAGATGCTTATATGCCAACAAAGTATGATGAGATAAAAATGTACCACAAATGTGATGTGATGGGTCTTAGGACCTGGCAAGGGCTTAGTGCCTTGTTGAGGTGATATCCTCTGATACTAGAATGAGCGATTGACATCCTATAGTGATGTGACATTAGTGATAGCCTTGTGAGGTTGTGTAATAGTGGTTATGGTATTGTGAATGGAAATGATATAGACATTATGTGGTGATAATGTGACAAACTCACACTCTATATGTTTACATATATTTATAGTGTGTTATGCCCTTATTTTATAGAGTTTGTTATGATTTCATACGTTGTAACTTGATTGATGATAAAAGACACGTTAATTGGCCTAACTAATCAAGTGGTATCTAATCTTGTAGCTTGCCCTGTGCATAGATCCATTGTAGTATCATTTTTATTGCAAGATGGTGAAATAAGTTTAACTTTGAGCACATATTTTGGAATATACGGGATGCAAGTCAAATATTCCCTTGTATCTTAAATTTTAGGTTGTGTTTTAGATGCCCATGTGTGAGCTGATCTCGGTGTTACATGGATGGCCATGCGTTAGCCACTCCTTGTTAGAAAGGCCATGTGTGTTCCTATTCTCGTAGCACCGTTCCCTGCACTAGGTGGGCTAGATGTTATATGGGTGGCCATGCATGAGCCAACCCCTTTGATGTGACTGTATGTCACTTGTGCAGTTGATTAACATGTCTCTACGGCAATATCACCTCCTTACTAAAATTTAAAGGAAGTACAAAACATCCATCTTTTTAGAAAGATAAAAGTTATTGACGGAAGAATGTATAATATTCCAAGTAAATAAGTATGCACCACATACATTATAAAATGTCAATAGCAGCGGAAATAAAAGTACTAAGCCTGTTACATGGATTTCTTTGTTCATTACATGATTGTTCCCAAAAGAAAATGATAAGAGAAAAGGATCTAGCTACAACAACCTAGACATCCTTTCAGATAGCTTGAGATCTACTCCTGAGATGACTTCCTTCAAACTTATCCTTCTCCTTGTTCAGCACCAACAACTGGGTGGTTGGGAAAGCACCCAACAAAAGGGGAAAGAAAACAATGTATTTGTCACAAAACTAGTCTAGGATAACAAGATAAGTAAAGAAAATAAGAACAGGCTAGGGTTCATCATAATATGAAGATAACAAGAGTATGGGGATATATTCAAAAGAAACTTGCCATTAAAAATTATATTAAAAAGGATTTGCATGTAAGATAATTATGTCTACCAAATTAAGTAGAGTTGAGGCACCTACTGGACCTCTAAACTACATGTGAGGGGAGAATAAGACATTCCCAGTCACCTACACAATTATATAGGGGAGAATAAAAATGTTCCCTAGGGAGATTATATACATGCCCACTGTGGGTGGATGTACATGAGTACCGCTACTTCAAATTAAATAGAACATAAATCTACATGCTAGAAAAGTATTCATGGCAAGAGTAGTCATAATATTCAATAAGCATGGTAGTGGGGTATAAGACCCAAACAAGAAGAAATTATAATATGATTTGAGGCATGAACAACATTAGGATTCAAGAATAGAAGATTTAGGGTTCGTTTAAGCCTCATTAGGGAAATATAGGGTTTGGTTGCAATTATTCCAACCTAGGGTGTAAGGAATGTACATACCTCTCTTATCGATATCAATTACTAACTTTCACCACTTTAATTGAGTCAAAGTTCCACTTTGCCTATTTTCAATGTATTAACATGTATTAGAGTACATAGTGCATATTAATGTATAGAAACCCTAATTTTTGACCATTTTAGAAAAACTGAAATTTAGACTCTTAAAACATCACCAATGAACTTATTAAGTTCTCCTGATCAAGAAACCATATTTTTATATTAATTTTGGAGTTATGATGATTAAGATGTGATTTTTATGGATTTTATGTATTAAATTAATTTAAAAAAATCGCCCTACATCAAAGCATGGAATAAGACATTTAAAATATTTTTATTAGGTATAGATTAATTTTAAAATTCCAAAACATATTTATTTGTCAAATTTGGATTAGCGGATTAGAAGATATGAATTTTTCAATACTAACTAATAGGAAATTGCCACATCATCAAACTGATCGAGATAATTGAAGAGAGAGGGAGAGGGAGAAAACACCAATTGACCCAATATCAGGTTTGGAGATGCATATATAACCAAGCTAGAGCTTCTAGAGAAAGTAAAATGTCAAGAAACCATAACCCTAGAAGAACATGGTAAATAGAGATGGAGATCATCGATTTTAAACATAGAAGCATGAGTTTTAAGCATGTAGTAAGTAATATATGAGAAGGGGGTTATAAAACTTGCCTGAAGGAAGGTAAGAAGGTCCAAATAGAAAGGATCCAAAATTTAGAAGGTTTGGTTTCTCGAAGCCAAACTCCTTTCTTGAGCAAAGATCACCTTCTCCACTTTAGAGGTGCAAACCCTAGCAAAAGAGCATGGAGATGAGATGTTTTAGGGTTCTAGGTGGAGTTTTACCATGGAAGGTCATGTTTAGACCTAGAAGAAGGTGGGAGGAAGCAGAACATCATGAAAACATTGAAGGAAGGTAGGATACTTACTATTTTTGGTCGAAATCACCTAGGAGGAGCTTAAGAAATCCTAAATAGAGAAATTTGGAACCCTAGGAGCCTTCTTCACCAAGGTAGACACTCTCTTTTACCTTAGGATAGAAACTTCATGTAAAATCATAAAAGGACCGATGATCTAAGCTGTGGTAAAGAGAAGGAGAGGATTTCTTCTTAGATTGGGAGGTGGGAAGGAGTAGGCACGACTTTATAAAGAAGGGGGCAAGTCTGAGGTGTCTATGGGGCTTTCCATGTGTCCTTAGGGTAGGGCTTCATGGCCATGCAAGAGGAGATCTCATAGACACTTCTTGTATATCAAAGGTTGGTCCTAAAATCCTTTGGAGACTTCTAGGCCATCCCCATTGTTATTCAAAAAAAGAAATAACCCCACTTGTTGATAGCTTTTAAAGATAAACTCATTTATAAAGAGGGTAATCCCGCAAATTCCCTTACTGAGAAACACCTTCAAACCAAGGTGAAAACAGGTGCCCTATGGTTCAAAAACTAGAGAATGGTAAGGTAATATATAAGTATTATAATGCATGGGACAATTTTCAAAGAAAACCACCCAATTGGGTGAATTGCAGAAAAGTTCATAATGTACCTAAAATTGCATAACTTGCACAAACAACATCCAAATTGGACCAAACTTCATCCAGAAGTTATATTTGATGTGTTGAATATGAATTTCCCATTATTTCCATATTTTTAAGTTATATAATCACATTATTCATTACTCATTCCTTTTACTCATTTTCTCTCTCCTAACTTATCCTAATATTTCAAGGTTGTCCAAATTAGATGAAATTGGACATGTAGGCTAATTTTGATATGTAGATTTAAAATTGTAAGTTTGTTTCAAATTTTGAGACTTATTTTTATGAGATATGTCATATGGACCATTAACGGCCCATTATCTAAATTATTCATCCAATTAAGTTCCTTATCTTCATATTACCACCAAATTGAGTTATGTGCCATATTTTATGTATCCATTATAAAACTAAATTAATGTTAGAACATTAGGTTACATTAAGGTGATCTATGCATGCATCAACTCATTGGAGTTATACTAAACATATATTTAGGTCTAACATTCAACCTTGTTTGGCGAAGTCCAAAATGTCAGCTTCCAGGGTATGGTCCGAGATCTAGTATGTTATAGCACACCACCCCTTAAAGGGATTTCATCCTCAAAATCAAAACATCCATTTTTAAGAAAACAACTTATTCACCATCCCTTAAAGGATTCATCTTATTAAGTCAAAACTATTCTTTAGGTTCAAAAGGTTCAACTGCACTTTCTTACATCCAACTATATAAGCATCATGCAAAAAAAAAACATAACTTGTAAAGACTAACTATGAACTATGGGTTAACTTGATCTTGTCCATCCTCAAACAAGTCTTTTCACCTGGGAGACTAGTTCAACATATTAGGGTCCCTAAAGATAAACCATATAGATGTATAAGGCTACTATTGCCTAAAAGCATGCTATTTTGAACTATTCATATCAGCTCAGGCCAGGCTAGTATCATATGGATTCAGGAGTCCTTGTAAACCAAGATAGTGGTGCAGCGGAAAATCTCGCCAGCCCCCAAACCCTGATTGTTACAACCCCAATTTTGGGTTCATTTGGTAAGAAATATGATTTCTCCTAATAAATATAAATGAACAAATAAGGATGTCTTTTGATTGAATGCATGAATTTCGTGTTGTATGTTTTCTTAATGGGCCATATTGGCCATTGAGCCCAACTGAAGGAAAAAGAAAAAGAAATTCAATTGGATAAGGAGTACATAAGAAAATAAAGAAAAAGGCTAAGAAATAATTCCCAAAAAATAGGATTTCGAGTTTAAGGGATTTCTTGGGGTTCAAGGAACTCATAATCATAAATTAATGATAAAAGAAATAGAAAGGACATGGAAAATATGAGTAATTGAAAGATAACTTGCAAACCAAGAAAAGGGATCGTACACTTGAGATAATAACTTCAACTTTTGTAGTATGGAAGATAAAAACATAATTGAGTTTCCCTCAAAATTTGAGTAGGAAAGGAGTTACCGTTTGGGAGTTATTAATTTTCCACGTTTTCCCTCAAATATGGCTTTAATTTAGAATTTAAGAAATTGTTTCCTATTTTGGTTGAACGCGAGGATGGTGGGCCGTTGGATCTTAATCCAACAGGCGCCACTCATCATCCAGGTCCCAAGTAGACTGGGACTCTGGATCTGTCAGAGGGATTTTTCCTCTGAAGTTTCCTCACGAACCAATGAGTGGGCAGGCTTGCTGAGTTATCCTTTGAATTCAGGAGATAAAAATGAATAGAAAACCCCCTGGTTCGACTAGGATTGGAGGAGGTTCTGGGAAATGCCCAAACCTTGCAAGCATGGCCCGATCCTACATATATGGGAGGTCATTGGAGAGAACCATCATCGTTTCTTGCTAGCCCAACCTCTGTGTATTAGTCCAAGGAGCGTTTTTATGCTCTCAATTGATGTTTTCATCCTGATCTGCAACCCCGACACCGTGGCGACCCTCGCCGGAGTTCGGCGAGTGAGGGACAGCGGTGGAGAATTTAGGGCGAGGAATTGGACCCACCAAAAACTTCTTCGAGGGGAGGCGATACTCCCTGGCCGATCAGTGTGAGCGGAGGACGTCGAAGTCTCAGAGTCAACCTCCAGGTTGACCGCGCGAAATTGCTGAGAACTGAGGAAGACGACGACCGAGCCACCCTACGATCTGAGTCCACGGTGATCTCAGCTAAATCCAACACTAGCTCCAGAGCGAGAGCGGCTGTTGTTAGGTGCGCACAACCAGGACCGTTAGATCTAAGGGCGGATCACGGGACTACAGATCGAGCGGCTCGTGATTTTTGGTAATGATTCCTCTCTAATCGAATAATCAAGAAAAAGGGTTTTTATTTGCAAAATTCGTAGTAATAGCTAGGAACCTCATATGGAAAAACTTTATATATGAAAGTTGTGTAGAAAAATACGAGGAATCTGATAAAAATACTTTGAGAACCTGATTCTACTCCGTTTTTCAAAAGTACCCTAATTGCTAGTAAAGTGTATTAAAAGTTGATGAGAAACCCTAATCGAATATTAATGGTGTAATTTGGTGAATTAATAGGTAAAATTAATAAGCTTAACCCTGTTAATTATAAAAATGGTTTAATTATTCGTTTTGAATGCAAATATGCCTAAATTAGAGTTGTAATCCAGAAAAGAAGGCTGACCTATATGGAAACCCTAATTTGTGATAAAAAGAGATAAAAATCATATTTATTTGGAATAAGGAAATTAGATGATAAATAAAGATTCTAAACTTGATATGATGTGCCATAATGAGAAATTAGGGGTTTTATGTAGTTTTGATAAATTAGAGATCATAATATTAATAATGGAGGCAAAAACCCTAATTTCCAAAGAAACCCTAAAAATTGGAATTGAAATCCTAAGTAATGTGATGAAATTGGATAAATATTAATAAAAGGAAATTGGTGCTTTTATTTCAGGATTTCTATTCCTCATTGCTTGCTTGATTGGGTTTCTCTGCATAATCTTTCTTGAAATCTGCAGTTGAAGGTATGTGGTTACGCTTATGAATAACCGTTATAGTTTCACGACGATTCCCAAATGTTTTACTGGTTGCTTTAAATAAATTGTTGGATGAATTTAGTTCATGCAAACTATAATGTGGCTATGACTGTCACAAAGGATATATGCCTACAAGCTCAGATCCTGGTTCTCTCTATGGCATTATAGTTGACCTAGTACATGGCTACCTATGGGTAGGTCCATCAGGTCAGAGGAAGACCTAGTACATGGCTACCTATTGGGTAGGTCCATTAGGTCTATGGATGACTTAGTACATGGATACCATTGAGGTAGGACCATCAAGTCACATTGAGTTAGATATTGGGCTATCTTCGGGTAGTGACATGCGACTCTATTACCATATGAACCTAAAAGAGAGGTGGTATCCATGTCCACTGCAGGGACAACCTAGAGTTCGAGAATATATATGGATTGAGTTGTATGGCTTAAAATGTAATCTTGATTGTTAATTGATAATTGACTGATTACTTTGTTATCATAGTTGCACAATTATCGTTTCCCCCACATACCAGCTTCTTGCTGACCGACGTTTTGTTTGTCGGCGTTTTAGGTACAAATGAAAAGAACAAACAGTAATGTGGCATATGCAGAATTAAATGAGAATTAATGTGCACAGGACTATTAGTTGGATTAGTGTCTTCATGGATAGAAGTTTAGAAATCCCAATTTTAAAAAGGTAAGCAAAGTTTTATTTTATACCAGTTTTCAATTTAGTTGGTAAAGTTTATTAATTGTTATTGATTATTTGTCGAACCTTTGATCCAGGTTATTGGTTAACGGCTCTGACCTTTTGGTCTCCCTTAATTGGGGGTTACCGGGAGACGGGGTCGTTACACTGATCCTTTCTAGACACCTTTGCTTTCAACTTCATGCCCTAGTAGTTGCCTAAAGGCAAAGCTGAACAACCTTAAGTTAATATGGTTACTTATGCATCTTTTAGTTGTAAGTATTTTAGGGATCTATTCATCATTATTCTAACGTGAAACTATAGGATCCTCAATAACCTTGTAAAGAGGAGAGATCACCTCCTTACTAAAATTGAAATGAAGTATAAAAAATCCATATTTTTAGAAAGACAAAATATATTGAGGGATGCATGTATAATATTCGAAGTAAATAATCATGCACCAGATACATTATAAAATGTCAATAGCAATGAAAATAAAAGTATTAAGCCTAGTACATGGCTTTCGTTGTTCATTACATGATTGTTACCAAAAGAAAAAGATAAGAGAAAAGGATCTAGTTATAACAACCTACACATCCTTTTAGATAGCTTGAGTTCTACTCCTGAGATGACTTCTTTCAAAATTGTCCTTCTCCTTGCTTAGCACCATCACCTAGGTTGTTGGGAAAGCACCCAGCAAAAGGGGAAAGAAAACATGGTATGTGTCACAAAACTAATCTAGGATAACAAGATCAGTAAAGAAAATAACAATAGGCTAGGGTTCATCATAAGATTAAGATAACAAGAGTATGAGGCAATATTGAAAAGAAACTTTCCATTAACAATTATATTAAAAAGGATTTGCATGTAATATAATTATGTCTACCTAACTAAGTAGGGTTGAAGTACCTACCAGACCTATAACCTATAGGTGAGTGGAGGATAAGACATTCCCGGTCACCTACACAATTATATATGGGGAGAATAAAAATATTCCCCAGGGCTATTAAATACGTACCCTCTGCGGGTGGTTGTACATAAGTACCGCTACTTTAAATTAAGTAGAACATAAATCTACATGCTCGAAAAGTAGTCATGGCAAGAGTAGTCATAATATTCAATAAGAATGGATGTGGGGTATAAGACCCAAATAAGAAGAAATTATAATATAATTTGAGCCATGAACAACATTAGGATTCAAGAATAGAAGATATAGGGTTCATTTAAGCCTCATTAGGGAAATATAGGGTTTGGTTGCAATTATCCCAACCTAGGGTGTACGGAATGCACATACCTCTCTTATTGATATGAATTACTAACTCTCACCACTTTAATTTAGTCCAAGTTCCACTTTGCCTATTTTCAATGTATTAACATGTATTAGAGTACATAGTGCACATTAATGTATAGAAACCCTAATTTTAGACTATTTTAGAAAAACACAAATTTAGATTCTTAAAACATCACCAATGAACTTATTAAGTTTTCTTGATCAAGAAACCATATTTTTATGTTAATTTTGGAGTTATGATGATTAAGATGTAATTTTTATGGATTTTATGTATTAAATTCATTTGAAAAATCATCCTTCGTCAAAACATGGAATAAGACCTTTAAAACATTTTTATTAGATTGTTATTAATTTTCGAATTCCAAAACATATTTATTTGTCAAATTTGGATAAGCGGATTAGAAGATATGAATTTTTCAATACTGACCAATAGGAAATTGCCACATCATCAAACCG
The DNA here is from genome assembly GCA_963693085.1 of Alisma plantago-aquatica. NCBI lineage: Eukaryota > Viridiplantae > Streptophyta > Magnoliopsida > Alismatales > Alismataceae > Alisma > Alisma plantago-aquatica. The sequence continues at coordinate 874,589,092 of OY856409.1, forward strand.
ATCGAGATAATTGAAGAGAGAGGGAGAGGGAGAAAACACCATTTGACCCAAGATCAGGTTTGGAGTTGCATATATAACCAAACTAGAGCTTCTAGAGAAAGTAAAACGTCAAGAAACCAAAACCCTAGAAGAACATGTTAAATAGAGATGGCGATCATCCATTTTAAACATAGAAGCATGGGTTTTAAGCATGAAGTAAGCAATGTATGAGAAGGGGGTTATAATAATTGCCTCTAGGAAGGTAAGAAGGTCCAAAAAGAAAGGATACAAAAGTTATAAGGTTTGGTTGCTCGAAGCCAAACTCCTTTCTTGAGAAAAGATCACCTTCTCGACTTTAGAGGTGCAAACCTTAGCAAAAGAGCATGAAGATGAGATGTTTTAGGGTTCTAGGTGGAGTTTCACAATGGAAGGTTGTGTTTCGACCTAGAAAAAGGTGAGAGGAAGGCTAACATAATGAAAAAAATGAAGGAAAAGAGGATACATACTAGTTTTGGTTGAAATCACCAAGGAGGAGCTTAAGAAATCCTAAATAGAGAAATTTAGAACCCTAGGAGCCTTCTTCACCAAGGTAGGCACCCTCTTTTACCTTGGGACAACAACTTCATGGACAAACATAGAAAGAAAGATTATCTAAGCTGGGGTAAATATAAGGAGAGGATTGAATCTTAGTTTGGGAGGTGGGAAGGGGTAGGCATGACTTTATAAAGAAGGGGGCAATTCTGATGTGTCTATAGGGCTTTCCATGTGTCCTTAGGGTAGGACTTCATGGCCATGCAAGAGGAAATCTCATACACTCTTATTTTATATTAAAGGTCGGTCCTAAAATCCCCTGGAGACTTCTAGGCCATCCCCACCGTAGTTCAAAAAAAGAAATAACCCCATTTGTTGATAGCTTTTAAAGATAAGCTCATTTATAAAGTGGGTAATCCCTGAAATTCCCTTGTTGAGAAACACCTTCAAACCAAGGTTCAACCAGGTGACCTATGGTTAAAAAACTCGAGAATTTTAAGGGAATATATAAGGAATATAATGCATGTGACAATTTTCAAAGAAAACTTCCCAATTGGGTAAATTGCAGAAAAATCCCAAATGTACCTAAAATTGCATAACTTGCACAAACAACATCCAAATTGGACCAAACTTCATCCATAAGTTATATTTGACGTGTTGAATAAGCATTTTCCATCATTTCCATATTTTTAAGTTATATAATCACATTGTTCATTACTCATGCCTTTTACTCATTTTCTATCTCCTAACTTATCCTAATATTTCAAGGTTGTCTAAATTAGATGAAATTTGACATGTAGGCTAATTTTGATATGTAGATTTCAAATTTGAAGTTTGTTTCCAATTTTGAGACTTTTTTTTATGAGATATGTCATATGACCCATTAACGAACCATTACCTAAATTATTCATCCAATTAAGGTCCTTATCTTCATATTACCAGCAAAATGAGTTATGTGGCATATTTTATGTATCCATTGTAAACCTAAGATTAATGTTAGAACATTAGGTTACATTAAGGTGATCTATACATACATTAGCTCATTGGGGTTATACTAAACATCTATTTAGGTCCAACCTTCAACCTTGTTTTCCTAAGTCCAAAATGTCAACTTCCATGGTTGGGTCTGAGATCTAGTATGTTATAGTTACTCTCATGCTAACCAAGAGGTGCGCAAGGTCATGGATCTGACTCTTCCATTTACATTGTGTGGCACTAATTTCATCTTCACTATGGTTAGTTGGATTTGGGTGGTATTACTCAAATCCTCAGGGCATAATAAAATACATAATTAGCCGTTTAGTGCACATGTATAAGATCAAATACGAGTACATTGGATGAGGCCTTGCTTTGCTTTGATACTATTTATTTTGTAACAATTATACATGTTCTTCATATTCCCTTTCAAGATTAAATATAATCTACACTTAGTGGATCATGGTATATGGATATTGTCTAGTAATAGAGTCCTATGTGTCATCCCCATACACTGAGGTGCTTGGGGGTGTTCTCCATGTGTTTTTATGATGTGATGATCAACATGTTGTTTTTGGCTTGTCTGCCTTCGGTGATATGTATGTGTGGAACTGATATCTTATGTTTTGAATATATGCTATTAAATGCAAGTGTTGACTCTTGTGGAATAAATCTCAGTTCATGGTGCTAGTTGTAAATCAGTTTTAATTTTCTGTGGTTTTCAATAATTCACAATTAATGGTTAATCATGGTTTAAGTTTTGAGTAATCTAGCTTGTGTGGCAAAGGGTGTCACAACAATAATCCAATAATGTTATTAGCAAAGAAAGTGTAGAAAATACAATAATAAAGAGATTTCTAAAAGCAATTGACAATTGGTTAAGTGATATACCCTAGAAAAGAGAGTTTTTGTGCATAAAGGAAGTATAACAGTTATATGGTTTGCTAAATAACTAAAATACTGAATTATATGCAAGTTGCCAAAAGAAAATAAGATGCATGGAGTTTCAGATAATTATAAGAATAATTATCCAGCCATAAATGTTTGAGGCAACAATTAGTTTTATCTTGGTCTGACTTTTGGTAAGCTTGAAACTAATAAGAAAAGGAAGAGAATTCTAGAATTTGATAGAAAAAGAACTCTAAATGTGGAGTAGGTATTTAAATTAATAATTTACTAATGAAGAAAGTTTTATGCATAAATATTGTTCCAATTAATCCCACAAATTAGATGTATGTTGAAAAAGTTAATATTGACTTATCCTACAAATTTGGGATCAAAAGGGTAATCCTAGTAGGCTAGAGAAATCTAAGAAGAGATGGGAGTGTTTTTAGAAATTAAAGTAAGTATTCCTATTTAGAAATCAATTTCACTACTAAGACATTAGTAGCAATTGGAGGCTCTCTTTAATAAATGTCACACATGCCAGAAGCCCTCAGATTCTAATTTGGCATTCGGTGCACTATCATCTACCTCTAACCAAATAGGAATGTAGGCCAACAACAACTCTACTAGCCCATTCTCCCTCTCTCTTTCTCTGGTCCCTCTCATGATCTGAAAACAACTCACATGCCTCCCTCTCTCCAAACCAACTCTAGTGTTGAGTAATTTGACATGAATTGGTGACTTGTGCACCAAGTTATTACACCCCATTGCCAGCATCTCTCCTTTGCAACGACCCCTAGAACCCAAACCCTAAGATTCCCCACCAGGGGCTATAAAACTCCCCCTACAACTTCACCTATCCTCCAAGAACTCATCGGCACCCTTGAGCATGAAACAAGATCATAGCACACCCTCTTCTCCCTCACCATCACCTCACACTGGAAACCTTCTACCACTGCCATGGAGCCAGGCCTCTTAGCCTCCCCAACTTGGGATGATGCAGTGAACAGTTTCACAAGAACCAACTAAGGACAAAATACTAGTTCTCGAGTCACCCAACCCTCTCCCTCTCCTTCTTCCCTGCTACTCTAGAGAACAATTCCCACCTTGGCTGCCACTATTCTTCACACGAAGGAGGAAAGAAACAACTGTTAGATGGGGGGTTGAGTCAATTGGTCAACAAGATCTGACGACAAGGAAATAGACCGGCCACCCTCTCAACCTTGTTATTGGTTCAACATGAAGTTGACCTTATTGAAGAGCCTGTCTGGGATAAAAATACATTAAAGCCATGACTGACTTGGCAGAGGCACACTCCAATAAGGAATCCCCATGTCAGACTAACATAAAGGCATTCCTACTGATGTGACAATGTCCTATCAGAGAATTTAGGTTTAATCTTGTATTAATTATAGAAATTAAATAGTAACTTGATTTGTGACATGTAATATATGAAACTAATAAAAAAAGTTAGGAACAAAATAAAAATATGATTGAGATTTGATAATTCTTCCTTTTACAAAAGTATATAAAGATACAATCTTTGATGAAAAAATTCATAGAAACCCTAGTTTCATGATTTTAATGGTCATTACTTGTTTAAATGATATTAATGGATAAAGCTTAACCTTTTTGTATAAAAAGAGCATCTTGGACCTATTATGGGTTAAAAATTATTATATTACTAAAATTAGGTTTCTAAAGTGGATAATGATTTATATGTTTGAAGGTAGTAATTGATGCGCATGTACTGTAGATTTGTATATTAAACATGTTAAATGTGTTTGATGAGATATAATCTGATATTGTGAATATGGTTTAACATGATCATGATCATAATGATGTAGAATTAGGATTTCTAATGTGAATTTCCATGCATATGAAGAATTAGGGTTTTGAATTAAAAATGATAACTCTAATGAACTTAAATTAATCCATGTAACATCCTCAATATTTTAAACATGTGAATGAATCCCTATTAAAGACCTTGATGTTCATATTTCAACCTGATGCTTCAAGTTAACCCTAATATGAAAAAAAGACTCAAGGTGTTAGTAAAATCATGTTTTCGATGAAATTGTAGATCCATGAACATTGTCACTCGATTGTAAATTTATTTCACACATATAACCCTAATTAGTCAATATGTGACACATGAGGGTTCACAATGAAATTTTCCTGACTAATATCCCCAATTGTTCCTAACTAAAACCATATGACTTTATTTAACATGTTTAAAAGTATGGGTAAACACATGTTTATCCTAAAAGGGAATTAGTCGATGGTTGTGACTCTAAAAAATGAAAACTAAGTTGATATTCAGATTCCTCATAGTCTAACTACGAAACTTGCAAAGTTTGATCTCTATTGGATAACCATAGACCTCTCAATTTATAGATAAATGAAATATATAAAGTTAATAGTTTAATTAATTGATTTTTTGTCTAATGCATTAAATAAACCTATAGTCCCTAGTTTTAATGTTGTCACATGGAATCAGAGTCCACTCCAACTCCCGGACTCACAATCCTTCATGGGTCGGGACTCATATCCCCTGCCCGATGGCTAGATCCCATAGGACTCTATAGTCCCCAACTTCATATCCCCTCCTAATCTCTCTGTCCATAACAACTCATCAAGAATTGTTTCCACTATTGTGATCCTTGCATCTTACTGAGCTACCCCTTACTAGATATGATAGGGGTTGATGCCCTAGAACCCTCGGTCATTGAGAGAGTCTCTTTGTCTATGAAACTTGGACACATCCGACCCCCACTCATTCCATGATGCTTGGACTGTATAAGAAGCCATCAGAAAATGATCTAGGATCCTCTAAAATCGAAGCATCATCTTCATTTTGCCACAGAGAACCCTACACTCATCCTCCCCTTATCCACCTATGCACTGCCGCAACATAGACCTCCGTAGATCATCCCTAACCTCCACCACCCCAAGAGAAATATCAAATGAGTGGGCAATGTTGCTAGGAAGCTTCTTTCATCTGAGCTTCGTAGTGATTTTAGGTATGTATTGTTTCTCTCTTTTTGTCTTTCTCGCTAATGTTCATACTAAGGTCAATCTTTAGGCTATTGTTATCATGATATTTGTCTTCTGTGAGCCCATGCAGATTGGTTCATTTTTGTCAGAGAGAAGTTTCAAGGGCTCTAGCAAGGTTGCCGAGATATTGTTTTCCCGATAACCAGGGTGGAAGTTACCATTGGGGTTCTTGGAACCTCAATGGGCGTAGTTCTAGCTCTTTGAGATCACCCAGACCTTGGGATATCATCTAGAGGGTCATTCTGACAAGATTAGCCACTGATCTTGAGTTTTTATTAATGTTTTATTGATGTTTTCCCTTTTGTACTTTGCTTATCCAAGAAGAACAAACCCGATTATAGTTTTCCACTTGTACCCGTCACATATGTTCATCTTTGTCACACGCCCCATGGGTATAATGGAAATTTTTGACATTTGTCGCATTGACCAGTGCGTGGAACTAGACCATGGGCTCTGGCTTGCATGGCCATGGGTGAATGGTCCATTTGGGCAATACTGCCCACTTTTGGATAATGCTTCACATGTGGAATTATCTCAATTTTGAAAATCCATAAAAATTAATTGGTAACACCTATGGGGTCAAACCATATATGATTTTTGATAAATTTTTCAAGATCTAAATGATGGACTAGGATTCAAAACCTTATTTAACTCTATTTTTCCATGATTCACTAAGAGCGATGAAACCCTAGAAATCAAGTTAAGGATTAATTATTAGTGAATGATTATTGAAGGAACATGTTGTGTATAACCCTAAATAGATATGCTACATGGCTATATTACATTCTTTTATTATGTCCTTGAGGATTTGAGTCATACTACCCAAATCCAACTCAACACTACTAAGTTGAAATTAGTTCCATACAAGATCTAGGAAGAGCCAAACCCCAAGATATTCGCTCTACCCGATCGGTACGAGTCTGCATCACAGTGACATATAATCAATCTATAAAACAATGACATATAGTCTGTAACTAGCCCCCCTGGTACAAGTCACAATGCTAGCATCCAGGGTATTCAAACCCAATCACTAAGGTACAACCATAGTTGTCCTCCAAAAAGAGGTCTATGTATGGCCGCCACCATCCTCTCAAAACACTAGGTGTCAAGATGACAAACACCCCACGTACTCCACGTGTTATGTATGCACTCTGAGTTTCCCTTAGGAATACTCGTTTCACCATCCTATAAGTTCTAACACTGAATATGGTTCTATGGCATAGGTAACTACATCATTAGGGTGTCACTTGATTAGTTATCTCCGATTGGGTGAATTAAGGCTGCATCAAACAAGTGGACATACAAACCCTAATCTATCTCTAGCAAACATTGCTATATAGCAACTTCGGAAGATATACGATGAACGAGACATAATTTCTCAACTCAACATCACGTGGCACTCTTCACCTTTCAATCAAGAGACTATACTTGACATCACATCATCATCACATAGTTCTATTTATTTCCATTCCAAAGGCTACACTTGTCATCACATTATCATAGGACATAAATCCATCACAATATCACAGGGCATTGGCCCTTGTCATCATAAGAGGATTATACCTCATTTAGGGATCAACCATGCCCAAAGGTCATTAATACCATAATATCATTCCCTTCAAGTTCATCATTATCTTTCAATGCCTTATAACAAGGCTCAACAAACATCACCACTCATGTGATGCATAGGCTCAACATGATGTTGTAATAAGTAACTAAAAGATATTTACAAGATAACATTGTAGGGTTATATTAGCATTAAGAGCATTCATTTATTATATAAACATATAAGGAAGCTATATGATTGATCATCATCACACTGATAGTTCAAGTTTAGAATAAGAAAGCATAAATCATAAAGCTATGATAACCACTAGTTAACACATTGGAATTGAAATCAATCATTAGGAAGGATATTCCATCATTATATTAACCATTCAAGGAAGGGTATCATAAATAACCACCATCATGTATTATCATTAGGGTTAGATTCAACAAGATAGGTTACTTTGATGCTACAAATCAACACTCATACCCAAACCCAAGCTCATGTCATCCCCATTGGACCATGGATGCATGGGGTGAAGCATCACCATCACATTCCATACGATTCTCAAGTATAGATCTACACTTAACTCAAGAAGTAACCATCAGTTATAGCATACTAGGGTCACAACACAAAAGAGAGTACTCCATCATTATATTCGTCATTCAAGGACTATTCATAACCACTTACCATCATTTGGTTATATTAAGAATATGTATAACAAGCTATACCTCATTAGGGTTACATATCAACACAATATGGTCATTACTGCTTCTATTTGTATGAGTGCAGAGGTAAGAATACCTTATTAAGGGTAACCCTCCATTGGTTCCATCATCATTCAACCCATATCCCCATACCACAACATCACCCATAATCATTGGATGCTGAAAAGGTAAGACCATTGATTATTTACATAAGTAAACACCTTAACTAACCATATGTAAAACCATTGAGTTGTGATCTAGAAATAGTCACCATTAAACCCTAAACATCCCTTATTTAACAATACAAAGGGGCACCATAAGTTGTGAGTTTAAAACCCATGATTGGTTGTACATTTTAAGCAAACCATCATCTCAACAACCAAGCTCCTTAAATTGATCATGTAAGTGAAACCATCAAATTCAGATTATTAGAAATCATATATAATATTATAGTTTTTAATACAAACAATTGGATGTTGAAGAATCTAATCTTAACCATTGGATGAAGTCCATTATTCAAAATTATGAGATGAAGAAGTGTTAGATCCTAACCATTGGATCAGGTTCATATTTCAAAACCATCCATTGCAATATAAGTCTGACCATTAGATCAATTAAAGCAAGAAACCATTGGTTTAGGGCTTAATTGATGCTACAATTAGACCATTAAATCACCATTGGTGGTGATTACCTGATCCACCACTGGTTGTGATCATTAAGTCACCATCAGTTGTTAGAACAATACTACATTCATTTAACACCATCAGATGTTAAGCTAATGTCATCATTGATTTATAGCATCATTAAAGAATTAAAATGTTGCTCATTGAGATTCCAAGAGAGATTAAAACTGAACTAAGGTATGACTATCAGTTCACACCATTGTTCATCACCATTGGTCACCAGCTTTGGTTGTGATGAAGACCACACCATTAGGTCATGTGTTTAGAGAAGAAAACAACATAGAAACCCTAATATGGACCATCGGTTGATAGGTGCTTAACACCATAGGTGGTGATACAAACCTGAACTAAGTCATATCCTTCCTTAGAAAGAATGTGCATGTGATTAAAGGTTCATCTAGAATTGGAAACAAAATAGGAAACACCATAAAAATCGAAATCCCAAACAAGCTTAGCTTCTTAATGCTTAAATCACCATTTTTAAGCAAGAACATGAGCTAACAAGCTTATAGTAAGCAATATAAGTAAAGAGGGTTTTAAAACTTGCCTCTAATGAGAAGAACATATTTCTACAAGCAATAAGAAACTCGAGCAAAGAAGGCAAGTGTACCCACGTTTTAGATCTGAACTCGGCCAAGTAGGAACCCTTCTCCACAAGGAAGAAAAAGCCAAGAAGAAGAAGCAAGACAGGTAGATTCTTGAGTTCTAGAGCAACTTCTATCTTTGAAAACAAGATTTCAACCTAGATAAAGGTAAGAGGAAGAAGAATAGAGAATTAAATGGAGGAAAGAAGGGGATACTTACTCATTTAGGTCAAAATCACCAAGAAGGAGCTTTAGAAACCCTAAAGGAAGCAAATCATAACCCTAGATGTTTCTACCAAGAAGATCCACACCTTCTTATTCCTTAGACAGAAACACCAGGCCAAACAAAGTAACGATGATTCTCTTAGTAGGAGGGAAGTGGTAGAGAGAAAAATTTTCATTTGGGAGCTTAAGGTTAGATATATAAAGCTTGAAGGATATATTAGAAAAGAAGCATGTGGTGTACAAGTATCTCTCCATGTGTCCATGACCTTAAACTATTAAGGATATACAAGTAGACACACAAGAAACTGACCCACCATTCATGGAGACCTGATTTTCCACCATTTAGTGGTTTTCCAAGACAAACAAATAAACCCTTGGTTGATAGCTCCTAAAGGTAGCTCTTCCATTAAGGGGTAAACCCTAAAATACCTTTGAAGAAAACACCTCGAAAAAGGTACAATTGAGCACCCTATGTCTCAACAAGATAAAGAATGGTCAGAGAACATTAAAGGACCATAATGCAAGTGACAAATTTAAAAGAAAATCTCTCAATCGGGTAAATTGCATAAAAGTCCAAAATGTGCATAAAATTTCATAACTTGCACAAACAATGTCCAAATTGGACTAAATTTGAAACTTAAGCTTGTCACGTGATAGAAAAAAAATCACCAGGTTATATTAGGGTTATAAGAATTTAGTATGGTAATTAAGCATGTTCAACCATTAAAGCAAGGTTAGGGGTTTCACAACCATAAACCCCTAACAATGATTTTTCCTCTGAAATCCAAGGTAAACAAAGATGGATACTTCTCATGCACTTCATCCTCAATCTTCCACATGGTTACTTTCATAACATGATGATGTCACATCATTCTCATAGAAGACATATTCTTCTCCCTCAACTCTTGCATGTGTCACCTTGGTTCAACATTACAACTATTGTGCCACCTGTACTGGTCTGGCAATACCTTTCAACTTAACTGTCCTCTTGATCTATTCTATCTATTGTACCACAAATCATTTAGAGGTCATACTTGATGGATCTTATCAAACATGAAACACCATGTTTCTATTATCATATGTAACTTTACAAAGTGTCATCTCCATGCTCCGTTGATGGCTGTTGTAATTAGCAACTCAATCAATCAGGTGGGTATCCCCTAATTGTTAAGAACTACAAGGCATATGTTCTTAGAAGATTCTTCAATCATCTCAATGATGGACTATCCATCTATCTAGTTGAAGAATCATACACTTGTCTGCAACCATAATCAAATAAAACTTTCTGATTGACCTTGTTAGGGGTATGGCAACAACACCATCTTCATCTTACCAGGATTCACAAACCCCACTTAGCAGATGTACCATAACTCTAAGAGGGTACTCTAGTTAACCCCCAACTCACTCTTGTAGAAATTGTCACACATAAGTATAGTTGCTTCAACATTCTTAAGATTTAGCAAAGATGTTAACCATGCTACTGACCATCTCTAAAATACTTTGTGATGTCATCATTCAAATTCTGACACAACTTATGAGACATAGCCTAATTACTTTGTTCCTCCTATTTATGAATACTATTGATACATTGGTTAGTCTAAACGACATAACCCTAAACTCATCATGGTCATATAACTTATGTCATCCACTCTAACTCTTATCCATTGATATTTTGATTCCCTGTTTATCTTAAAGGAACACTGTAACACATGTCTATTGATCAACATACCATCTATCCTTGATAATTGTCTTCCCCAACTATCAACAGACCATACACAACATTATAGAATCAATCTTCTTTTCCCAAACAACACTTGGAAGATCCACATCATCTCTATCTCTCTCTATCTCTCTATTGGCGTGGAACACTAGACAACTCATGTAATAGATATCTTTAACTCATATATAACTAATATACTCTAGATACTAGGATTCATTACCTTGGTATCCATTACATGTGCTATAACGAACTCATAACCTGGTTTCATCCACTTCCACAACATCATAACCAACTAAGAACATATAGGAGGAATCCCCCAACTCTCAGAAGGATACAAAATCATGCTCATTACAAAACATAAAGATTTTGGAACTACAGTCCAAGGCAATCACACATCATATCAGCATATCCATCGCAGGATTACAACCAATCCACAAGCACCAAGTGGCATGAGATCCACTTGAAGGCTTCACTTCAAAAAGAAGGAACACAAAGGGAAACACACTTCCACATCAAAGAATCACTGTCCAGGGGTCACTAGCAAAAGGAAACCAATTCTATTTTTCCTCATGAAGGTTACACTTTTTATGTACCATCTTACCTCTTATAGAATCAGTACCTTTCCATTAGCATCAAAATTATTATGATTATGATATCTCTTTTCATATTAATTATTCATCATTCTTGTATAAGTCCTCTCATTTTACCATGTTTTTGAACCACTGATCAAGGAATAGGTCATCATATTCCATATTTTATTCATTAAAAAAGGAGCTTCTCCCTTAATTTCTTTCACATACCATGTATATTTTACGTTAACACTTTCTTGCACACATAGGTTTGCCTATGATAACTCATGTTCCACTTTATTCATCTACCATTGTTCTCATTCATCTTCTCATATTATACTTATAACTGGAGCTCTCTCCATCTTATGTGGATTTCATACCTTGAATCACTTTATTAACACATACTTATCTATTTTTTACTTTATTGTCTTCTTGAATTATAGCTTCAAGAACTCCTATCTTTCTTATTTGTATTCATATTTAGATTTCATGGTGTTGTATCTTTCTCCTATAGTTACCAAATATTCAAGTTTTGATAGGTTATGAAGTAATTCTCATCTTCTTTAGGGTAAGATTGAGATATATGCACCATGATTTTTGTTTTGTTATGATCTTTAGATTACTTCAAAATGACTACTTTATCGATGTAATCAGAAAGAGAACCATATAAGAGTTGCATACTTACCTTTTCTTCAATAATTGAATTCATGACCAGGGCACCCAAATACTGAGATTAGGCAGTATGCACCATATTTTTATGCCATATTCCTAACTTAGACATCATCCTAGTCCTAGTGTCTGTATAGACTCAGTGAACCTAAAGCGCTGATACCAACTTGTGAGAACATGTTACACTAAATGAGATTACTCAAAACAAAAAATATGATTACTCTTTAATTAAACACAAACCCAGAAAACAAGGTAAATTAAAATCGATTTCAACATTTCTAAATTGCTCAGGAACATTTACATAATGCTCAATAACCTTTACAACTACCATGTAGCCTCATCTACAACATAAACTTTACAAAGGAATACTATCCACATATTTCACATATACAAGCATCAACATGCTATTGAAAGCTCGATTAAATCAAAACATCATATACAAACTTTTCACGAGACTTGAGAGTAAAGAGATGACTCTAGAACACACTAGACACTAAGATACCATTTCTAGGGTTCATCGCCCTAGTTTCCCTTGCTATCATGGTTCTACTGCTGTTGTTTCTGATCACCTAAAAAGATGTGGTGACTCACAAGGTGAGACCCAGTCTTAGTGAGAGATATAATTATGTCCAACATATATTGATTACATCGGATTAAATAGTAAATAACTAAGCAGTTGGAGTATTTAATAATCAATTGAGCAGATTGAATAGTTCAAGCATGCTAAATAGGTCAAGCAAATAATCCTAGCAACATGTATGATTATCAATGTATATATAGGTAATAGATAAATCCAAATCTTCTCAAAGATATATACTCAAGTTTCATTAAATTGCATCTAATAACAATCTAGTAGCATAAAAATTAAATACCATAACATGGCTATCAATGTTGGTATGTTTAATAAAGGGAAAAGATCTACATCATAAGTAGAGCTAACATCATAGCACCACTAACTACATAAGTAGGATTAGCAGTTTAAGCATTTATAAGAAGTTTAAGCATTTCTAATTACATAGGAATGGCTAGTAATAATAAACATAGCTAACAACATCATCTTAACTATCAGTGTCTGTATATCTGACAACACAAGCATGTTTCATATCTATCATCTCTTATTGTACTATACATCATCTCTATGTAAAGAAAGCAAACAAGGGTTATCATCCAATGTGAAATGTTGTGTATAATCCGAAACAAATATGTGACACACCTATATTACATTTTGTTATTACTGTCCTGAAGATTTGAGTCGTACCACTAAAATCCAACTAACCACTACTAAGTCAAAATTAGTGCCATATAAGATCTAGGAAGATCTAGACTCCAAGATCTTCTCCCTACTCGGTCAGTATGAGTCTGCACCATAGTGACATATAGTCAATCTGCAAAACAATTACATATAGTCCTATAACTTGCCCACCTTGGTACAGGTCACGGAGCTAGCATCGAGGGTATTCAAACCCAATCACTGATGTACAACTATATTTTTCCTCTAAAAAGCAGTCTAGGTATGACCACAACCATTTCCCTGAAACACTTGGTGTTAGGATGAGAAGCACCCCACATACTCAACATGTTATGTATGTGCTCTGAGTTTCACCTAGGAATACTCGTTTCACCATCCAACAAGTTCTGACACTAAAGATGGTTCTATGGAACAGGGCACTACATGATTAGAGTTTCACTTGATTAGTTATCTCCAATTAGGTGAATTAAGGCTGCATCAAACAAGTGGACTTACAAACCCTAATTTATGTCTAGCAAACATTGCTATATAACAAATTTGGAAGAAATAAAATGTACAAGACATAATTTCTCATCTCAACATCACATGGCGCTATTCACCTGTCAATCAAGAGACTATACTTGCCATTACATCATCATCACTTGGTGCTAGTCATTGCCATTCAAGAGGCTACACTTGTCATCACACTATCATAGGATATAAATACTACACAATATCATAGGGCATCGGCCCTTGTCATCATAAGAGGATTATACCTCATTTAGAGTTCAACCATGCCCAAAGGTCATTAAGATCATCACATCATTCCCTACAAGTTCATCATTATCTTTCCATGCCTTATAACAAGGCTCAACAAACATCACCACTCAAGTGATGCACAAGCTCAACATGATGTTGCAATAAATAATAATAAGATGTTTACAAGATAACATTACAGGGTTATCTTAGAATTAAGAGTACTCCTTTATTATATCAACATATAAGGAATCTATATGATTGGTCATCATCACACTAATTGTGTACATGTTTAGCATAAGAAAGCATAAATCGTAAAGCTGTGATTAACACTAGTTAACACCTTAAAATGGTAGTCAATCATTAGGAAGGATATTCCATCATTATATTAACCATTCATGGAAGGTTAGCAAAAATAACTACCATCATATATTATCATTCAGGTTAGGTTCAACAAGATAGGATATTTTAATGTTACAAATCAACACTCATACCCAAACCCTAACTCATGGCATCCCCATTGGATCATGGATGCATGGGGTGAAGCATCACCATCACATTCCATACCATCCTCAAGTATAGATATACACTTAAATCAAGATGTAAAAATCAATTTATAACATACTAGGGTTCAACCACGAAAGAGAGTAATCCATGATCATATTCATCATTCAAGGACTATTCATAACCACTTACTGGCACTTGGTTATATTAAGACTAGGTATAACAAGCTATACCTCATTAGGGTTACATAGCAACACAATATGGTCATTATCCCTTATATTCATATGAGTGAAAAGGTAAGGATACCCTATTAAGGGTAACCCTTCATTGGTTCCATCATCATTCAATTCCTATCACCATACCACAACATCACCCAAAACCATTAGATGTTGAAAAGGTAAGACCATTGGTTATTTACATAAGTAAACACCTTAAAAAAGCATATGTAAAGCCATCGATTTGTAACCTAGAAAGAGTCACCATTAAACCCTAAACATCCCTTATTTAACAACATATAGGGGAACCATAGGTTATGGGATTAAAACCCATAATTGTTTGTACATTTTAAGCAAGCCATCATTTCAACAATCAAGCTCCTTAAATTGATCATGTAAGGGAAACCATCAAATTCAGATTATTAGAAATTATATATAATACTATAGGTTTCAATCCAAACAATTGGATGTCGAAGAATCCAATATCAACCTTTGGATCAAGTCCATTATTCAAATCTATTAGATGAAGAAGTGTTAGATCCTAACCATTGAATTAGGTTCATACTTCAAAATCATCCATTGGAGTATAAGTCTAACCATTAGATCATTTAAACCAATAAACCATTGGTTTAGGGCTTAATGGTTGCTACAATTACACTCTTAAATCACCAATTGTGGTGATGACCTGATACACCATTGGTTGTGATCATTAAGTCACCATCGGCTTTTAAAACATCACTATATTCATTTAACACCATCAGATGTTAAGATAATGTCATCATTGATTGATAGCATCATTAGAGAATAAAACCATTTCTCATTGAGATTCCAAGAGTGTCTAACACTAGCCTAAGGTGTGACTATCAGTTCACGCCATCAATTATCACCCTTGGTCACCACCTTCGGTTGTCATGAAAAGCACACCATCAGGTCATATGTTTAGAGAAAAAAACAACCTAGAAACTGTGCTTGATAGGGGCTTAGCACCATAGGTGGTGATACAAACCTGAAATAAGTCATATCCTTCCTTAGGAAGAACATACACATGATTATAGGTTCATCTAGAACTGTAAAAAAAGGAAACACCATAAAAATGGATATCCCAAACAAGCTTAGCTTCTTATTGCTTAAATCACCATTTTTAAACAAGAACATGAGCTAACAAGCTTATAGTAAGAAATATAAGTGAGAGGGTTATAAAAATCACATAGACTAAGAAGAAAAGACTTCTAGCAGCAAGAAACTCAAGCAATGAAGGCAAGAAAACCCAAGTTTTAGATCTGAACTCGGTGAAGTAGGTACCCTTCTCCACAAGGAAGCAAAAACCTAGAAGAAGCAAGAAAGGTAGATTCCTGAGTTTTGGAACAACTTCTACCATGAAAAAGTAATATTTTGGCCTATAGAAAGTTAGGAGGAAGAAGAACAGAGAAATAAATAGAGGAAAGAAGGGGACACTTACTCGCTTAGGTCAAAATCACCAAGAAGGAGCTTTAGAAACCCTAAAGGAAGCAAATCCTAACACTAGATGCTTCTACCAAGTAGATCCACACCTTCTTTTTCCTTGGAAAGTAGATTCACGATCAAATAGAGGAAGGATGATTCTCTTAGAATGAGCGAAGTGGTAGAGATAAAATTTTTCATTTGGGAGCTTAAGCATAGATATATAAAGCTTGGAGGATAAGGTAGAGAAGAAGCATGAGATGTACAAGTAGCTCCCCATCTGTCCATGGCCTTAAACTATTAAGGATATACAAGAAGACACACAAGAAGCTGACCCATCGTTCATGAAGACCTTCATTTCTATCATTTATTGGTTTTCCAAGACAAACAAATAATCCTTTGGTTGATAGCTCATAAAGGTAGCTCATCCATAATGGGATAAACCCTAAAATACCATTGCAGAAAACACCTTCAAACCAAGGTACAATTGAGAACACAATGACTCAAAAAGATCAAGAATGATAAAAGAACATTAAATTAGCATAATGAAAGTGACAAATTGCAAAGAAAACCTCTCATTTGGGTTAATTTCATAAAAGTCCAAAATGTGCATAAAATTGCATAACTTGCGCAACCAGTGTCCAAATTGGATCAAATTTGAAAATTAATCTTGTCATATGATACCAAAACATATCAAAAGGTTATATTAGGGTTCTAAGAATTAAAGTATGGTAATTAAACATGTTCAACCATTTAAGCCAGGCTAGGGGTCTCACATTAATGAACGACTAAGATTAAGTTATGTGAATCCAATCCTACCATTCAATTAGTTTCATGTTTTTTCTTATTGCTAAGTTATTATGTTGTTATAATAATGCTGAATTCCACTTACTCTAACATTGTTTTTATTGCATGCATGGCTAGGGTTGCAATGCCCACATGTACAAAGTAACTTCCAAGAAAGGGCCATATGAGGGTCAGCTTAATGAATACATCAAGGTTTCCAAAGGACATATAAAGTGGGTTTCCTTCTACAAAAGAAGATCCTAATGTTTTTAGTCAACTTCTTGTATATATAATGTTTACTAGTCAGTTTAAATTTAAGAACTCAACTATGAACAATGTATGAATCAAGTTCAATATTAATGCATGGTGAATCATTTATCTCTTTGCTATGAATATCATGTTTTGGAATGTTCCTATGAGCCAAGTGACCCACATTATGGACAACATGAGCTTTGATTCTGCTAATGTATATATGTGCCTCAAGGGGTGCTACAATATGGTATCATAGCAAAAAGTATATGGCCACTAAGCTTATAAAGATTCACATTTTCTAGGCCCTAGGTATAGAAACTTATGTTTAAGATATGGGAAACCAAAGTAGGGGTCTAGTCACAAGACATAAGTTAGATATGTGTTAGGGTTATGTGCATAGATGTTTTAGATTTTTGGTTTAACTCAACAATTTTACATAGTGTGCTCTCTCTCTTCTTTCCATGTGTTTGTGGTATGGGACACATACTCATGGGGTTTTGTAGAGGGAATGTTATGTGCATAATATAATTCGTGCCATTCAATTTTGCATGCATGTTGTATGGGACATGTGTACTAGAGAGGTGTCAAGATAAGTTTGATATGACATGTCACCTTTGAATATATGACTGGTCAACATGTATCCAAAAGCGACAAAAAGTATAAATTTGGCATTAATGTTTGAGACATATAGTCACCTAAACCTAATTAGTTACATAATAAGACCAAGCATGCATACAAAGGGTAGATAATTTGACATGGATATGGAAAAAAAATCATGCACATGGTACTAAACAATGTTCTATGCTATTTCATGATTACGCAAAGGAAAGCAAGTCAAGCATTAACAAATAAAAGAGCGGTGCATGGGTTATATTAAGAAGTGAACCCTGCTCCTTATAATGTACATGTGTACAAAAGGTAGTATAAGACTTAATGGACTAGCAGACAGGAAATTATGCTATTATACCAAGCCCCTGAGACACAACATCTTCATAATAGTGTAAACTAAAACTAACTCTTTTAACATCTCCAGACAAGGACGATCAACTAAAGTCACTTCACAAAAATCCACTTAAGATGGATCAACAGTTGGAATAAGCACAATTAAGATCACAGTGTCCAGTTAGTTGCTAAAATACACCCACCATTGCTTGAGAGATGTTAACTAATAGGAACAGATGTTGTAGGCCAGTGGGTATGCATAACATGGAAGTGGCGCAAACAAGAGTCCATATAGCTGAAAGACACAACCCATTGCCAACATGACAAGCTTAACATGGCAAAAGAATGTAAGTCCACTATCGATAACACCACAAAGCAAGAAGCCAATGCTGTAATGAACTGCTCGATAGTACCCAAGGATTGATGGTTATAGGCTTATAGCATACCGATAACAGAAAAAGCTAAATTGAATATAAAAGCAGGAGCCCTTCACTTCATAATAGTGTAAACATAAACTTAAGAAGGATCAACAGTTGGAATAAGCACAACTAAGATAACAGTGTCCAGTTAGTTTCTAAAATACACCCACCATTGCTTGAGAAAGTTAACTAACAGGAACAGACGCCGTAGGCCAGTGGGTATGCATAGCATGGAAGTGGCGCAAACAAGAGTCCATATAGTTGAAAGACACAACCCATTGCCAACATGACAAGCTTAACATGGCAAAAGAATGTATGTCCACTATCGATACACCACAAAGCAAGAAGACAACACTCTAAGGAACTGCTCGATAGTACCAAGGATTGATGGCTATAGTATACCGATAACAGAAAATACTAAACTGAATATAAAAGCATGAGCCCTTCACTTAATAACTCTAGAAGATAAACAAAGAAACAGATATTCCTAACCGTGGAAAAATTTACAACAGAAATAATTTAAAGCCTAGTTTGGATGGGGCAATCAGAACTCCTAGTAGTTTATATGCAGAACACACAGAAACTTGCTGCTAACCAATACTGTCATGCATTTCTCATGTATATGATCTGCATAACTATGATATTTACAAGGTCTACTGATTTTGACAGGCTTCACAACTGCCACTTCCTTTTGGTTTCATCTTTTACAGCTGCACAACTACTTCCCTCCTCCCAGCCTCTCTCCTATAAATACCATTACCGAATTGGTTTATGCATGAATGCACATGGTACTAAACAATGTTCTCTGCTATTTCATGATTATGTGTTTGAATTCAACATCATCTATTTCTGTTATGCTTATCATCATCATCATCTAAGCAGATAAAGCACGTCGCTAGGTAGGGACTCTCCAACAAAATTTTGTAACGATCCATGTCATAGAAAGAGTGACAAAGTTTTATGGCTGGCTGTCAACCTACCACCAACACCCCTCCATTATTGCTATGCTGATGAATTATGAAATTATGAAAATCATGTTTAAGTATAAGAAATCATGTCATGTTGATAATTGTCCTCTGCATCATGTTAAGTGAGCCTTAACCGGCCTTATGTGAGCCTTAATTGGTCTTATGAGCTCTGTGGGAGCATTATGTGAGCCTTAACTAGCCTTATGTGAGCCTTAATTGGCCTTATGAGCTATATGAGAGCATTATGTGAGCCTTAACCGACCTTATGCGATCCTTAATTGGATTTTTGAGCTTTCTAGAGCATTATGTGAGCCTTAACCGGCCTTATGTGATCATTAATTGGAATGAGACTTGTGGGAGCATTACGAGAGCCTTAACCAGCCTAATGTGAGCCATAACCGGCCTTATGAGAACTGTGGGTGAAATCAGGAGAGTGACTATCAACTCAAGTAAAAATCCATCTTATTATGAAATCATGTTAAGTTAACCAAGTTCTCATGAAATTATGTTAACTATGAGTAAGCCATGTCTTATGTATGCTAATGAGACTGTAAGATGATATTAACAAATTGACATGAACATACTAAGTAAAACCCTAAGGTGGGTAGTACATGGAAATTTTGAGAACAATTTTTTTTATTTGGTGAATAGAATTGTAACATCCTAAAAATTGTAAACTTGTGAATGAATCCCTATTAAAAACCATGATTTTCAAATTTCAACTTGATGCTTCAAGTTAACCCTAATATGATAAAAAGACTCAAGGTGTTACTCAAATCATGTTTTCTCTGAATTCATAGATCGTGGAACATTGTCAACTCAATTTTAAATTTATTTCACGCAATAACCCTAGTTAGTTAATATGTGACACATGAGGGTTCACAATGCAATTGACCTAACTAATATCTCCAATCATTCCTAATTAAAACCATATGTGTAAGGCCCCTGCATTTGCTTAATGAGTTGAATGAGCTTAATTACCATAATTGAATGCTTATAACCCTAATATAACCTTTTTATATGTTTTCAAATCATAATACAAGCTTAAGATTCAAATTTGGTCCAATTTGGACATTGTTTGAACAAGTTATGCAATTTTCTATACATTTTGGACTTTTCTATAATTTACCCATTTGAGGGGTTTTATTTGGAATTTGTCTCATACATTATGTTCCTTAGATGTTATAGTATCATTCTTGAGATTTTTGAACCATGGGGCTCCTAGTTGAGCGACGGTTTGAAGATGTCATGATCAAGGGTATTTTAGGGTTTACCCCTTCATGGATGAGCTACCTTTAGTAGCTATCAACTAAGGAATTATGTGATTGGCTAGGAAACTCAACAAAGGCAAGACAAGAAGGTCTCTACAGATAGTGGGAGTGCTGCTTTGTGTGTGCTTGTATATTCTTTTATAATTAAAAGCCATGGACACTTGGATATATACTAGAGTTTCAACTTTTTCTTTTTCTTTATATTAAAGTGTCATATACTTATCCCCAAGCACCAAAACGAGCCATTTCCTCTCCACTACCTCTCTCCTTTTCCCAGATTCGTTCTCCCTCTGTTCAGCTGCGAATTTTTCTGCCCAAGGAAGAAGAAAGTGGGGATCTTCTTGGAAAAAAATTCTAGGGTTGCAATTGATTCCCTTTTTGGATCTATAAAGCTTCTTCATAGTGATCTTGACCTAAAACTGTAAGTTTTACCTTATCTACTCCATTCAATTATTTTCTCTTCTTCCACCTATATCTCTCCATGTAGGAACCATGCTTTTCCATGGTGAAAGTGGTCGTAGAACTCAAAAATCCTTCCTTCTTGTTTCTTTTCTAGGGTTTTGCTTGTGTGTGGAGAGAATTGCATTGTTGACCAAGTTCATATCTGAATTCAAGATTTCCTTGCCCTATTTGCTCGAGATTCTTTCTTTTTTGGATCTGACCTACTCTATAGAGGCGATTTATATAACATTTTTCACTTATATTGCTTACTAGAAGCTTGTTAGTTCATGTATTTATGCTTGAATGTGATGATCTAAGCATAGAGAAACCATGCTTGTTTAGAATTACGAATTTTTATGGTGTTCCCTATTCTGTTCCAGTTCTATATGAACTTGTAAACATGTGTACAGCCTTTCTAAGGTGTAACATTATCTGGGATAGGTTGATAGAAACAACTTATGGTGCTATGTACAAAACAAATGATGGCTCAAATTATGGTTTTTAAGCTATTTCCTTCCCTATCACATAATTGATTATCATACCATTCAACAACCAATAGTGTTGCTATCTTGGAAACTGATATTCATAATCAAGGGTGTCAAATTTATGGTGACAACCTATGTTCACCACCTTAGATCAGGTTTTGACTCAATTAGACATTTAATTATCATCCACCAAGTATTCTAATGATGTTATCAATCGATGATGATATTGGCTTAATATTTGATGGTGTTAACTGAATGTATTATTGATCTAGCAACCAATGGTGACCTAATAATCACAATTAATGGTGGATCAGGTCATCACCATATATGATGAATTAGGAATGTAATTGTAGATTTGACTAAACCTTGAACCAATGGTTCCTTGGTTAAATTGATCTAAAGGTTTGACCTATACTTCAATTGATAACCTTGAACAATGAACCTGATCCAATGAATAATATTGGATGCTTTAACATCCAATGGATTAGAATAAATCACATGTTATTATATGTGGGTCCTAGTTAAGATAATTCAATTGTTCAATACCATTAATTGGTAGTCTTATCTTTGCCATTATATAGTTATATTTGATACATCACCATAATAAGTAGATGCGTAACTCCCATGCGATATAGCTTCTTATACCTAACCTTGATGTAATTATATGATGTTGATTGGCTATAATCAGACCTCTTGAATGATTAATGTAATAATGAATTACACTCTTCTTGTGTTGAAACCACATTGTAGTACTATTTGAATATCATAGTGCCTTGCCATGTTAATATTTATGGACACATATGAGCTAATGATCTTTTTAGCCTTGTTTAAGGCATGGACTGATGATGATAACCTTACTATAAATAATTTGATGGTCTTAATGACCTTTGGGAATGTTTGAATCCATGATTGAGGTGAAATCCTCCTTATGTTCCAATAAGAGTTAAAACCCGGAAACTTCTGATAAGATATTGGTATCTTAAAATAGTATGATGATAAGTGTGGTCTATTAATTTGCAATGAATGATAGGATGTGGTAATGTGATTAAGATTTATATCTCAAATGTTTTATATCCTTTGAAGTCATTATACATATATTCTTGTTAGAAAATAATTAGGGTTTGAATGTCCACTTGTATGATAAAGCCTTAATGCATTGAATTGGCAGTAATTAATCAAGTGTAACCTTAATCATGTAGAGCCATGTACCGTAGAGCCATCTTCAGTGTCAGAACTTACTGGATGGTGAAACGAGCATTCCCAAGGGAAACTCGGAGTGCATACTATTGAGTATGTGGGGATGGAAAGTTGAGGATATATCCTTGTCATCCACAATTGTAGGTTATTGAGGATCGCTATGGTCATGCCTCAAACATTTGATGTGATTGAGAATAGCTGTGGTTATACTCAAATTAGAGGGTTTTGTTTACCCTATTTTCTAGTGTCGTAACTTGCACCAAGGACGAACTAGTTGTTATCAGTTGACTATATGTCACTGTTGGCAGTTTGACTGGTATGTCACTGCAGTTTAGACATACTGACCGAGGGGAAGAGATCTTAGGGTATCGACACTCGTAGATCTTATACGGAACTGAATAGCACTTCACTGGGGTCAGTTGGACTTTGAGTGGTACAAATCAAACTCCCCAGGGCATAAGAATAAAAAGATATAATATTAGTCGTGTAGTATAATTGCTAGGGTTTAATTAATATCACATTGGTTGATCAACCATTGTCTTGTCTTTACACTACATAGTTATTACATGATGTAGACTTATGAAAATTGTGTAATTCTACTTGATGCTACAACTTATTTGCTTAACTACTTAGTATGCTTAAACTGTTCAGTCTATTCATATTGCTTATTCAATACCCTAACTTCTCAATGAATTTACTGTTAATTAATATGTTATGATCAATATAAGTTGGAGAGAGTTATATCTTTCGCTGGGACTGGGTATCACCCGTGGGTCACCATAAATTTTTTTAGGTGGTCGCGGGCAACAAGGTCGAGGTCGTGCTATGGAAGAGAACCAACTTGGTGATCAATAGATTCAAAAGTTTGGTTAGTTGTAGATGTTAGTAGTAGAGTCCTAGTGTCGTCCCTGTACTCTCAGGTCATGGTATGGGATGTGTTTTCTAGATGATATACTTGTATCAAAATGAGATTTTGGTTGTATGCCAATGTTTGTAAGTATATGGCATGTACATGTGAAATATCTTTTGTATGGAGGATCTGACTGAGGTCTTTGGACCCATATGTAAATACTTGTTACAATATATGAGAATGGAATGATGGACCTTTTCTAAATGTTCTAGAGTTTATTTACATTGTTGGAATCAGTTTTAATTGTTTCACATTTTTGACTATATGATTAATTAGTAGTTGATCATGTTTTGTGTTTTCAGTAATCTCGTTTAGCGTGATGAGGTGTCACATTTAAGTTGGTATTAGAGCTCTAGGTTTACTGAGTCTACAATGACATAGGACTTAGGTTTGAGTCTGTTCTTATGTATGCAACATATCTGATCATAGTTTATTCTTATGCAGATATGTTTGGAGGACATGAAGAACACATTGAGAGTAGCTATGTTGCACCAGGAGGAGGTGTAGGGAGGCAGGAACGTGATGAGAGAGTACCAGAAGTTGGGCTAGAGCAACACACAATTCCTCATCTAGACCTGACAATGATGGCCAATCATGAGTTTCAATATATGTTTAGACAGATGATGTCCATAATGACTCATATCGCTGACAGAGTGCCAGCACCTCAAGCTAGGGAAGTCTCCTCCAATGTGGAGTCCCAAGGAGTCGGGAAGACATTTGAACATCTTAGATGTGTTGGGGCAATTGAATATGCAGGTACTTCTGATCCAGTAGATGCTGATATGTGGTTGACTGAGCTGGAAAAGGCATTCAAAATCCTAAACATCACTCAAGAAGACAAAGTTAAGCATGTAGTATACTTGTTAAAGGGTAGTGTTGGCCACTAGTGGGCCATAGAAGAGGAGAAAAGGCCAGGAGTTGTGATAGGATGGGAGTAGTTTCAGAGGGAATATGTTAGTCGATATTTTCTAGAGACCTACCTAGATGAGAAAATCTCTCAATTCTAGAAGATTTGTTAGGGGGCTATGACTATGAATGAGTATGAATCAAAGTTTATGGAATTCTGCGGTTCTTCCCGCACATGGCAGCAACAAACAAGGAAAGGATCCAGATATTTGAGAAGGGTTTCAGAACAAGGTTGACTACTATATCATCAACCTTGGAGAATAGGGAAAGGTTTTCCACCTTTGTAGAATCTGTCAGGAGGATTGAGAGGTCTTCCATAGAGAAGTGTGAAGCTAATGCTATGAAGCGACCTATGCAGTTTCAAGGGCAATCATCTGGAGGCTTTAAGAAGCGAAGGTTTTTCCTACCGCCGTCACAACTAAGGTCAACCTTCACTGAACCAAGATCACATGCACCATTACAGTGGACCCCGAGTCATGGTAGAGGTCACAATTTTCCACTGATAGGAGCCCGCAGTACCTCATCAATTTCAGTGGCAGGGCCATTTAGGCCATATCAGGACATTAGAACATGTTACAAGTGTGGGAAAGTGGGGGCATACAGGACCTTATTGCCTTATGAAAGATGAGGAGGTGTCTCAGCAGCCAAGGCAAAGTCAACAAGGTCCATAACAACGACAATTTAGTAGTGGCAGTGGCAGAGGACATGGTCATGCATCCCATGTAGGATCCTTTGGATAGGCGAGCAGAGGATGTGGATGGCAACAGGTGACAACTAGGTTCTATGCCATGGCCCAACCGAAAGCAGTGGTCAATCCACGAGTCATTACATGTCAGATGGAGTTTTTTCATTCCGATATGTCTACTTCTTGTTTCATATCTATGTTAGTAGACTCGGGTACAACACACTCTTTTATCACTAGAGAGGTGATAGATAGTTGTTATCTACATGTTAGTCTTAGATCTGATAGCCTGCGATTGGAGACTCCTTTGATTGATTCTGTCAAGTTGTGGGAAGTGTGCCCTTCTTGTGTTCTTTCTTATTTTGGACACAACATTCAAGTGGATCTTCTGCCACTTGACATGCATGGTTTTGATGTAATCCTTGGAATGGATACCTTGGAAAAATACAAGGTAGTCTTGGAATGTAGTACTAAGGTAGAGACGTTCCATGATGGAGATGTACAATGGGTTTTTCAGGGTGATAGGAAGATTCTTCCTACATGTTTAATGTCAGCCATGACAGCTGAGCAGTTGATGAGGCAAGTATGTGAGGCTTTCTTAGCTCATGTTGTGGATACCAAGGCGGTAGGTCCTAGTATCCAGGAGTTACCAGTGGTGTGAGAATTTGAGGATGTCTTTCCTGAGGAATTTTCTAGCATTCCCCCTCCTAGAGAGATTGAGTTTGAGATCAATCTTGTTCCTGGAACACAACCCATAGCATTGTCAGCATACAGATTGGCACCAGCAGAGATGTAGGAGTTAACGAAATAGTTACAAGAACTGTTAGAGAAGGGTTTTATCAGGCTCAACACTTCCCCTTGGGGTGCTCCTATGTTGTTTGTTAAAAAGAAGGATGGTTCAATGAGGTTGTGTATAGACTACAAACAGTTGAACAAGGTGACAATAAAGAATAAGTATCCTTTGCCGAGGATTGGTGATCTTTTTGATCAGTTGAGAGGTGCCACTATGTTTTCAAAGATAGAACTGAGGTAAGGTTACCATCAGTTGAGAATTAAGGCTGATGACATACCCAAGTCAGCTTTTAGGACTAGGTATGGTCATTATGAGTTTGTGGTTATTCCGTTTGGGCTAACCAATGCACCTATAACTTTTATGGATCAGATGAATGGGGTGTTTAGACCTTATCTTGATCAGTGTGTGGTTGTGTTCATAGATGATATCCTAATATATTCCAAGGATAGTCAACAACATGAGCAACACCTTCACCAGGCATTGACTTTGTTGAGGCAGCACCAACTATATGCTAAGTTCAACAAGTGTGAATTCTGGTTATCTGAAGTGTCTTTTCTGTGCCATGTTATATCTGCAAAAGGCATTTGTGTTGATCCCAAGAAAGTGGAATCTGTACTAGAATGGGAACAACCAAAGACACTGACAGAGATCTGTAGTTTTCTAAGTCTGGTAGGTTATTTCGGGAGGTTCATCAAAAACTTCAGTTCTATAGTGTTACCCCTAACTAGGTTAACCAAGAAGGATGTTCCTTTTTCTTGGAATGACAAGTGTCAATGTTCTTTCCAGCTTTTGAAAGAAAAGTTGACTAGTGCACCAGTGTTAGTACTGCTAGATCAAGGAAAAGGCTATATTGTCTTTTGTGATGCTTTAAAGAATGGGTTGGGATGTGTGTTGATGCAGGATAAAAATGTGATTTCTTTTGCTTCACAACAACTTAAGAAACATGAGGAGAATTACCCAAAACATGATCTAGATCTTGTAGTGGTGGTCCATGCCTTAAAGATCTCGAGACACTATCTTTATGGAGAAAAGTGTCAGATCTTTACTGACCACAAGAATCTACAATATATCTTCTCAAAACAGGAGTTGAATATGAGGCAGAGGAGATGGATGGAGCTGATTAAGGATTATGATTGCACAATAGACTACCATCTAGGGAAAGCTAATGTAGTGGTTGATGCATTGAGTAGAAAGTCATCTTCATCATCAATGGTAGATAATGCACAATTAAATTCCTTGATGTGCCATAAGAGAGATATGCTAGTGTCTCTTCGCCAGATGAATGTACAACTAGAAGTTTCCGTGCTGGCAGGATTGTTGGCACAGTTACAAGTGAAACCTACCTTGATACAACAGATTCATGATGCACAACAAAATGATACTATGATACAAAATATCCAATCAGGGATTGGAAGCGAAACGTATGATGGCTTTCATGAGGCAGATGATGGTACAATTTGTTACCATAATAGGATAGTAATTCCTGATGTTGATGGGTTGAGGAAGATGGTCCTTGAGGAGGCTCACTCCTCCATGTATGCAATGCATCCTGGAAGTACCAAGATGTACCAAAATTCGAAAGTCATGTATTTGTGGCCAGGTCTAAAGCATGATGTGCCAGAGTTCATTGCCAAATGTCTAGTTTGTCAGCAGGTGAAGGCTGAGCACCAGAAGCCTACAGGGACATTACAACCCTTGCCAATACCAAAATGGAAATGGGATCATATTACTATGGACTTTGTGGTTGGTCTTCCTAGGACAACCAAGGGTCATGATTCCATATGGGTGATACTAGACAGATTGACTAAGTCGACTAATTTTATGCCAGTTAAGATGACATTTACAACATAGAAATTGGCACAAATATATGTTGGTGAGATAGTCTGTTTGCATGGCATTCCAGTGACTATAGTTTCTAACAGAGGTCCAAAGTTTACAAGTTATTTTTGGGAGCGTCTGCATTCAGCAATGGGAACACATCTGAGATTCAACACAACTTTTCATCCACAGACTGATGTCTAGTCTGAAAGGACTATTCAGACTTTAGAGGATCTCTTGAGGGCATGTGTGCTGCAATTTCTTGGTAGTTGGGATGTACATCTGACTCTGATAGAGTTTGCGTACAACAATATCTATCAAAGAAGCATAGATATGGCTCTTTATGAGGCTCTATAAGGGAGATGATGTCGGTCTCCTCTTTGCTGGTATGAGACAGGTGAATATCAACTTTTGGGTCCTTAGCTAGTACATCAAACTATAGAAAAGATTAAAGTGATACAACAACAGTTGAAAGCAGCCCAGGATAGGAAGAAATCTTATGCAGATGATCGACGCAGACCACTTGAGTTCCAAGTGAGAGATAGAGTATATATTAAGGTTTCTCCTTGTAAAGGTGTGCTGAGGTTTGGAAAGAAGGGTAAGTTGGCTCTGAGATTTTTGGGACCATACCTTGTCCTAGTTCATGTCGAAAAGGTAGCATATAAGTTGGAGCTACCACCAGAGCTACATAGATTGCATAATGTCTTTCACATGTCTATTTTGAGGAAATTCCATCCAGATACTAACCTGATAATCCAACTAGTAGAGGTTGAGTTAGATGAGGATATCTTTTATGTTGACGGTCTTGTGTTGATCCTGGATAGAAGGGTGAAAAAGATGAAGTGAAAGGATATAATACTAGTGAAAGTTTTGTGGAATCACCGTGTCATAGAGGAAGCAACATGGGAACTAGAGAATGATATGCGTAGAAAATACCCATCTCTTTTTGCGTAGGATTTCAGGGCAAAATCCTTGTTAGGGGTTTATAGTTGTAAGGCCCCTGCACTTGCTTAATGAGTTCAATGAGCTTAGTTACCATAATTGAATGCTTATAACCCTAATATAACCTTTTTATATGTTTTCAAATCATAATACAAGCTTAAGTTTCAAATTTGGTCCAATTTGGACACTGTTTGAACAAGTTATGCAATATTCTGTACATTTTGGACTTTTCTATAATTTACCCAATTGAGGGGTTTTATTTGCAATTTGTCACATAAATTATGTTCCTTAGATGCTATAGTATCATTCTTGAGATTTTTGAACCATGGGGCTCCTAGTTGAGCTATGGTTTGAAGGTGTTTTAATCAAGGGTATTTTAGGGTTTACCCCTTCATGGATGAGCTACCTTTAGTAGCTATCAACTAAGGAATTATGTAATTGGCTTGGAAACTCGACAAAGGAAGGCCAATAAGGTCTCTACAGATAGTGGGAGACCTGCTTGTGTGTGTTCTTGTATAATCTTTATAATTAAAAGCCATGGACACATGGATATATACTAGAGTTTCAACTTTTTCTTTTTCTTTATATTAAAGTGTCATATACTTATCCCCAAGCACGAAAATGAGCTATTTCCTCTCCATCACCTCTCTCCTTTTCCCAGCTTCGTTCTCGCTCTATTCAGCTGCGAATTTTTCTGCCCAAGCAAGAAGATAATGGGGATCTTCTTTGAAAAAATTTCTAGGGTTGCAATTGATTCCCTTTTTGGATCTATAAAGCTTCTTCCTAGTGATCTTGACCTAAAAGTGTAAGTTTTACCTTATCTACTCCGTTAATTTATTTTCTCTTCTTCCTCCTATATCTCTCTAGGTCGTAACCATGCTTTTCTGTGGTGAAAGTGCCACTAGAACTCAAAAATCCTTCCTTCTTGTTTCTTTTCTAGGGTTTTGCTTGTTTGTGGAGAGAATTGCATAGTTGGCCAGGTTCAGATCTGAATTCAAGGTTTCCTTGCCCTATTTTCTTGAGATTCTTTCTGTTTGGGATCTGACCTACTCAATAGAGGTTAGTTATATAACATTCTTCACTTATATTGCTTACTAGAAGCTTGTTAGCTCATGTTTATGCTTGAATGTGATGATCTAAGCATAGAGAAACCATGCTTGTTTAGAATTACGAATTTTTATGGTGTTCCCTATTCTGTTCCAGTTCTATATGAAATTGTAAACATGTGTACAGCCATTATAAGTTGTAACATGATCTGGGACAGGTTGATAGAAACAACTTATGGTGCTATCTACAAAACAAATGATGGTTCAAATTAGGGTTTTTAAGCTATTTCCTTCCCTATCACATAACTAATTGTCATTCCATTCAACAACCAATAGTGTTTCTATCTTGGAAACTGATGTTCATGATCAAGGGTGTCAAATTTATGGTTACAACCTATAGTCACCACCTTA
The DNA here is from genome assembly GCA_963693085.1 of Alisma plantago-aquatica. Taxonomy (NCBI): domain Eukaryota; kingdom Viridiplantae; phylum Streptophyta; class Magnoliopsida; order Alismatales; family Alismataceae; genus Alisma; species Alisma plantago-aquatica. The sequence continues at coordinate 874,619,634 of OY856409.1, forward strand.
GGTCAGGTTTTGACTCAATTAGACGTTTAATTATCATCCACTAAGTATTCTAATGATGTTATCAATCGATGATGATATTAGCTTAATATTTGATGGTGTTAATTGGATGTATTACTGATCTAGCAACCAATGGTGACCTAATGATCACAATTAATGGTATATCAGGTCATCACCATATATGATGAATTAGGAATGTAATTGTAGATTTGACTAAACCTTGAACCAATGGTTGCTTGGTTAAATTGATCTAAGGGTTAGACCTATACTTCAATTGATAACCTTGAACAATGAACCTGATCCAATGAATAATATTGAACGCTTTAACATCCAATGGATTAGAATTAATCACATTTTATTATATATGATTCCTAGTGAATATAATTCAATTGTTCAATACCATTAATTGGTAGTCTTATCTTTTCCATTATATAGTTATATTTGATAAGTCACTATAATAAGTAGATGCGTAACTCCCATGTGATCTAGCTTCTTATACCTAACGTTGATGTAATTATATGATGTTGATTGGTTATAATCAGACCTCTTGAATGATTAATGTAATAATGAATTACACTCTTCTTGTGTTGAAACCACATTGTAGTACTATTTGAATATCATAGTGCCTTGCCATGTTAATATTTATGGACACATATGTGCTAATGATCTTTTGAGCCTTTTTTAAGGAATGGAATGATGACAATAAACTTACTATAAATAATGTGATGGTTTTAATGACCTTTGGGCATGTTTGAAGCCATGATTGAGGTGAAATCCTCTTTATGTTCCAATAAGGGTTAAAACCCTCAAACATATGATAAGATATTGTTATCTTGAAATAGTATGATGATAAGTGTGGTCCATTAATTTGCAATGAATGATAGGATGTGGTAATGTGATTAAGATTTATATCTCAAATTTTTTATATCCTTTGAAGTCATTATACATATATTCTTGTTAGAAAATAATTAGGGTGTCAATGTCTACATGTATGATAAAGCCTAAATGCATTCAATTGGCAGTAATTAATCAAGTGTAACCTTAATCATGTAGAGCCATGTGCCGTAGAGCCGTCTTTAGTGTCATAACTTACTGGATGGTGAAACGAGTATTCCCAAGGGAAACTCAGAGCGCATACTATTGAGTATGTGGGGGTGGAAAGTTGAGGATATATCCTTGTCATACACAATTACATGTTATGGAGGATGCCTATGGTCATGCCTTAGATATTTGATGTGATGGAGGATAGCTGCGGTTGTACCTCGGATTAGAGGGTTTTGTTTACCCTATTTTCTAGTGTCGTAACTTGTACCAAGTACAAACTAGTTGTTATCAGTTGACTATATGTCACTGTTGGCAGTTTGACTGGTATGTCACTGTAGTTTACTCGTACCGACCGAGGGGAAGAGATCTTAGGATACCGACACTCCTAGATCTTATACGGAACTGAATAGCACTTTGTAGTGGTCAGTTGGACTTTGAGTGGTATGACTCAAACTCCCCAAGGCATAATAAAAAGATATAATATCATTCATGTAGTATAATTGCTAGGGTTTAATATGTATCACATTGGTTGATTAACCCTTGTCTTGTCTTTACACTACATAGTTCTTAGATGATGTAGACTTATGAAAATTGTGTAATTCTACTTGATGATACAACTTATTTGCTTAAATACTTAGTATGCTTAAACTGTTTACTTTGTTCGTAATTCTTATTCAATACCCTCACTTTACTGTTAATTAATATGTTATGATCAATATAAGTTCGACAGAGTTATATCTCTCACTGGGACTGGATCTCACTCGTGGGTCACCATAATTTTTTTTAGGTTGTCGCATGCAATACGGTCGAGGTCGTGCTTTGGAAGAGAACCAACCTGGTGATCAACAGATTCAGAAGGTTGGATAGTTGTAAATGTTAGTCATAGATGTTAGTAGTAGAGTCCTAGTGTCATCCCTGTACACTCAGGTCTTGGTATGGGATGTGTTTTCTAGATGATATACTTGTATCGACACGAGATTTTGGTCGTATGCCAATGTTTGTAAATATATGGCATGTACATGTGAAATATCTTTTGTATGCATGATGTGACTGAGGTCTTTGGACCCATATGTAAATACTTGTTACAATATATGATAATGGAATGATGGACCTTTTGTAAATTTTCTAGAGTTTATTTACATTGTTGGAATCAGTTTTAATTGTTTCACATTTTTTACTCTGTGATTAATTAGTAGTTGGTCATGTTTTGTGTTTTGAGTAATCTCATTTAGCGTGATGAGGTGTCACAATATGAATTTGTTTTCATAATAGGTAATTCCTTTCAAAGTATTGGTAAACACATGTTTATCCTAAAAGGGAAATCGTAGATGGTTGTGACTCTCATAAATGAAAGATAAGTTGATATTCAGATTCCTCATAGTCTAATTATGAAATCTAAAAAGATTAATCTCTATTGAATAACAATAGACCTCACAATTTATAGATAAAGGAAAAGATATAAATTTATAGGTGAATTGATATATTTTTCTATCTAATGCATTGAATAAACCTATATTCCCTAGTTTTAATTGTTGTCATGCGGAATCAGAGTCCACTCTGACTCTCAGACTCACACTCCTTCACGGGTCAGGACACATCTCCCCAGACTGATGGCTAGAGCCCGTAGGACTCTATAGTCCCCAACTTCATATCTCCTCCCGATCTATCTGTCTGTAGAAGCTCATCAAGAACTGTTTCCACCATCGTGATCCTCACATCTTGCTGAGCTACCCCATACTAGATATAATAGGGCTTGATGCCCTAGAGCCCTCAATCATCTAGAGAATCCCTATTTTGATGAAATTTGGACACCTCTAGCACCCAAGCACTCCATGATGCTCAGACTATATAAGAAATTGTGATACACCGTACATATAAATGTTATTAACTAAAGTAACATGATTAACTAATGCGGAAGCGATTACTAAAAGAAGAATCATTGAAAATCACTAAAAATTAAAACCTTTTATAAAAGATCCATTACCAAAGATTCTTTAAACAAGAACCACAGTAGTATATTTACATACTAGTCCACATTGGACATTCCATGTATCATCAAACCAAAATCTCAGGTTGATTATAAAAAAAACACTATCTACTGACTCCTAGGACCTAAGAGTATAGAGACAACACACATGACTTTAAGTACATGCCTGACAACCAGTATCCCCACCTGAGATATCACTGTTGTCCTTGCTATTGTTGCTGCTGCTCCTCCTTTGCTATAGAGGTTCTGCCTCTTTATCTGCGTCTACCTAAAAACATTAAATCCCACAGGGGTGAGACAATTATATGATTGCCCCAGCGAAAGATATAACTCTCCATCGTAAACATTATTATTGCAGTTTAATTAGAAATAAACTGAATGGTGGGATAATATACTTCAGTAGCAGATAAAGCATTATCTATGCAGGCTAGAGCAACATTTTATACAAGTATTTCAGCTATAACATGACAAGGTAGCATATCTCTTATTCAATTAAAGAACATAAATAACATTTACGTATTCAAAGACATGCTAAACAGGTTAAAATCAACCAGTGGATCTCATATTTCAATCTTATGCAAATACGCTACACGGATGATTATATTTTACAAACATTCTTAAGCTCTAAGGAGATGAGGTATATCGCTCATACTCCAACCGATCACTACGAAGACTAAATCGGTACCATACAAAGTCCAATGGAAGAGTCAGCTTCCATGACTTCCCACATCTCAGTCAATGCGAGATCACATGCAGGACATCTTGTGTCTCTGCTACATAGCTTGCTAGGGTATAGTGGCATCTAGCTTTAGAGTTACAGTGGCGGCTGTACTCTCTTCGCAATCGAGAGATCTCGTGTTTACCTCCATCGATCTGGCATTAACATCATCAGGAGATTAGTGATACATCCATCCCGGAAGCATGAAGGATTGAGAGGTTTAATGTTTACCTTCCACAAATTCCCTCATAAGGACGTACGGATATTTTCGCCCATCGACCCCCACATATTCAAAATATGCAAACTCCAAGAGATCTCGTAAGAAAACCTGTTTCACCATCACCCACTTCTGACGATGATGGATCTATGGTTAGAGCACTACATGAATAGCTTTCATTTGATTAATTAGGTACATTATCATATTCTTTTAGCATCAATCAAGTTTGCAAACATAACTTACTAAGACGAATGCTATAAGAAACATGTACTATTTATATCAATTACTTTCCAGTCTCTAAAAGACATTGGGATCTCAGTCCCTCACATAAACATATGGTTCTGGGTATTCAAACCCTTAGCTCATCACTGAGCATTGTTACCACTTTTTCAGGTAACCATCACCTTCAGGTCATCTGACCAAGGTAAACATGACACTTGCTACACAAGCAAATTATCTAGCACTTGAGGCCCATTAACTCTCTTGTCACCCCTTACTAGGAAACAAGGCATATTATGGCACACAAGGCCCAATAAATAATTTCAATAAATAATGCATCATAGCTCATACCTGGCTATGTTTGTCATCTCATGATACCTGCATGGTTAGTACAGATGATAATAGATATATCAATTCCATGATATACAAGGGTAACATCACTATTCCCATACCAGGGTTAGGGTTTTCCCTTTTTATTTCAATCAGGGTTACACACCCCCTTTGTTCAATCAGGACCAATGATTCATCATTTCATTGTCCAAGATTAGGTTTTCATGCTAAATAGCATAATCCATAATTAGGGTTTACTATTCACATCACATCACCCTAGATTTAGGGTTTATGTTCAATAACCCACAATTAGGGTTTACTATTCCTCGCAATTAGGGTTTTACATCAAAATACCATGGATTAGGGTTACTCATGTCATTACCCTAAATTCATATCACATTAACTTCCTAGATTAGGGTTTCATTCAGAATTGCCCTAATTTAGGGTTTGAGTTCATCAATTAACTCAATTAGGGTTTCATGATCTCTTTACCAAGGATCATATCCTAATTGTATATCACCTTTATTTGGAATGTGTTAGGCTTGAATTGCTACATGATTATCTTACATGTATAAATCTCTCTCTCTCATCCTCTTCTAGGATGTCCAGAAGAATTGATCAATTAGACCTTCAATCACATGAGTATTCACATGAATTGACCAATTGAATCATCAATTAAAATTATAAATTCAAATGGATTAACCATTTTGAACCTCAAACGGTCTAGCCTACTTAGGCCTTAAACGGTCTTGGATTCAGAGTTCAAACGGTTTGAAACTGTTTGGGCATATTGCCCTTGAAACCGTTTAAGCAATCATTGCCTTGAAACCGAATGAGCTAGGAAGTATTGAAACCGCATGAGTTTGGGTCTCCAAACGGTTTGGGATCGTTTGGTCCCATATGGTCTTGAGACTGTTTCATCCCAAATGGTCTTGAGATCGTTTGGTCCAAACCCTCTCAAAACTGCATGGACCAAAAAGGTACTACAACACTTAATTATTTCAAGGTTCCAATCCATGAATCGATCATCAACTACATCCTTGATTCATTCATCACTTGAACCATAGAATCACCCCTCAATTAGACCATTACTTAGGGTTTTAAACCCATTAAACTAGGGTTTATAATCAAAACTCCTTCAATTAGGGTTTTGGAATCGAGGAACCATCAATGCTTAACATTGTGGAACTAATCCAATTGAAACCAGTGAACCATCATCAAATTATATAGTGACCAGACCTCAAATGGTCTTTAGGTCGTTTGGATGACCTCCAAATGGTCTTGAGACCATTTGCCTCATCTTTCCTTAAAATTTGTGAAATCCAATTAGGGTTTGCATCATTGGATTGGTCATCAATATAGCTATTGATTGCACTTCAATTTAATATCTCTAACTCTTCAATTACTCAACCATATTCAACCCTAGACCTCCAAACAGTCTTGGTTGAACTCCAAATGGTCTTGAGACCATTTGGGGTGACCTCCAAATGGTCTTGAGACTGTTTGGGCTAATCAACCCAAAACATCAACTTAATTAATTGCAAATTCAATACTTAGCCAATTAGGGTTTCCACTTAGAGGATTGTCTTTATATTGAATCAATCAATTGGAACCCTTGGATATTCATCCAACATTTTCTAGGGTCTGACCTCAAACGGTCAACCCATCCAAATGGTCAACACCTCTAAAATGGTTTGGGGTCCAAGCCTCCAAATGGTTTGGAAACTGTTTGGTCTCCAAACGGTTTGGTGAAACCGTTTGGACCAAAACCTTGAAACCGTTTGCAATTCCAACCTGTTGGAAAGTGAGCCTATGATGATGTTATCATCATCAAGCCTTACTCCATCAAAAACTACTACCATTATCATGGTAATTGCATCAACTAAGAAAATGAATTGAAAGAAGAGCAATTGAACATAGTTGATTGAGAAATTGAAATCAATAATAATGAAATAGGGTTCAAGTTATATAACCCACCTTCAATTGAGCTTCAAAGCTTGGATGTTCACATCAACAATGGTGGAAGAAACTTTTCCACACCACAAGGATCGTTCCTCAAGCTTTTGAGTGAAAATGGATGGTTAGAAGTGAAGATGGAATTGAGATATGAAGGAATCATGCATTGATTTGTGATTTCCACCATGAAATCAAGATGAATGAAGGTCAAGAAGCTTACCAACAGGTTGAGGGTCGTTCCTGCTGTTCCTAGCTCCCTTGAATGTTTTTTCTAAAAAAGGAAAGAAGTGGATCTGAAAAAGTCCTTGGTTTGAGTGGTAAAATGTCTTTTTATAAGAAAATCAATGAGAGAGAAAATGTCTTATAAAAATCCTTTAATTCCAAAAATTGTGCCACCTCTTCCTCCTTAATTCTGTGAACGCAAAGCTATATTCATTATCTCCAAATTCCCTTCCATTATCCATGAATTAAGGGAAAAGAAATTAAGCACCTTAATCATATTATATTAATATCCCATTTTTAGTGGATATTACTTTCATTAACTTAATGTGAGTGGTTCTCCACTCAAGTTAGATCTTTTCGTGAACTAGAAAAGGCACAAATGTGTTCACACTTGAAAAATCCAACCATCTCGTTTTTGGTTGAAGGTCCTTCAATTATTTTATTTATCTTTGCATTAATTTGAAGTAAAGTTCCATTTATGCTTAAATCTTGATTATTTTAATATCAACATTCACTCTCCTTCAAAGTAGCTCAAATGAGATGCCCTCTCATTTTCTTGCCTCTACAAGATGCCATGAATATTAAGGACCTTATTGAAGTGGTAATTTGCATATTGAACCCTAGGTTTTGGGTAATTTGCACATTACACCGAAACTAGGTTTTAATGCACAAGCATTGCTTTGTCAGCTCTTTCTTGGTACTCAGTCTATCACTAGCCATACCTCAGAATCATCTTCATTCCTATGATGCTTCAACACATGAGGAACACATTATCATGCAAAAATTGCAATTTAACCCCTTAACTTGGGTAATTTGCACATTATTCCAAAGCTAGTAAAACATTATTTTCAACATTATTCAAAAAGGACTAGAATGAAATATAAGTTCCTCTTGAGCCTTAATTACTTTTCAAAAGATGATATCAAGCATATAATTATCTTTCTTAAACAAAACACCTATGGTTAAAGCATAACCCAGGTTAGGGATGTTACAAATTATCCACCCCTTACAAGGATTTCATCCCCAAAATCATCAACAAAACATCAAGAGAAAAGAGTAGGATATTTCCTCCTCATCTCTTTCTCTAGCTCCCACGTAACTTCTTCAATGCCACGGTGATGCCAGAGAACTTTTACAAGACCAATGTCTTTCTTTTTTAGCTTTTTAATTCTTTTGTTAAGAACCAACATAAGTCCTTCAACATAAGATACATCATCATTTAGTTCTACCTCCACAGGTTGCAGAACTAACTCAGTGTCAGGATGACACTTCCTCACCATAGAGATGTGAAACACTGGGTGCAATCTATGCAACTCAGGTGGTAACTCTAGCTTATAGGCTACCTTTCCTATCCTTTCAATGATCGGATAAGGCCCCATAAATCTAGGAGCTAACTTCCCCTTCTTTCCAAATCTCAGGATACCTTTTCAAGGTGAAACCTTGAGGTATACCCTGTCTCCAACTTGGAATTCTAAGGGTCTACGATGCTTGTCAACATAGGATTTCTATCTATGCTGGGCAGCTTTCAACTGTTGTTGTATGACTTTAATCATCTCAAATGTTTGCTGTACTAGCTCTGGACCCAAAAGTTGGCATTCTCCAATTTCATACCAACATAGGGGAGATCGACAACGTCTACCATACAAAGCCTCATATGGTGCCATCTCAATATTGTGTTGATAGCTGTTATTATAAGAAAACTCTATCAAGCTCAGATGTACATCCCAACTCCCTACAAATTGAAGGACACATGCCCTAAGCAAGTCCTCCAAGGTTTGTATAGTCCTCTCAGATTGTCCATCTGTCTGTAGGTGAAAGGATGTACTAAACCTCAACTGTGTACCCAAAGTTTTATACAGTCGTTCCTAAAAATGACTCATAAATTGGGGACCTCTATCAGATACGATAGTAGATGGAATCCCATGAAAACGCACTATGTCATCTATGTATATCTGTGCAAGCTTCTCAGCTGTGTAGGTTGTTTTGACATGTAAGAAATGTGTTGTCTTAGTCAACCTATCAACCATTACCCAAATGGAATCATGACTTTTGGCTGTTCTAGGAAAACCAACCACAAAGTCCATGGTTACATGATCCCATTTCCACTGCGGTATAGGCATAGGTTGCATTGTTCCTATGGGCTTTTGATGTTCAACTTTAACCTACTGACACACCGGACACCGCATAACAAACTCAGCTACATCTTTCTTCAAACCAGGCCACCAATACATATCTTTTAGGTTATGATACATTTTTGTGCTCCCTGGATGCATAGCATACATTGAAGAATGAGCTTCTTCCATAACTAACTTTCTTAAGTTATCAGCGTCAGGTACTACCATCCTACCATGGTAACAGACTACTTAATCATCTGAATCATGGAAGCGATCTCGTTTCTCACTACCATATTCTGACCTGATCTATTGAATTATAGAATCAGTCTGCTGTGCTTCTTTAATCTACTGTCTCAGAGTAGGCTTTACTTGCATCTCAGCTAACAACCTGGCTAACAATGATACTTTAAGCTGTACATTATTTTTCCTCAAGGATATAAACATATCCCTCTTAGAGCACACCAAGGAATTCAACTGTACTTTATCTAAGGCTGGTGTTGCTAACTTTATACTTAGTGCATCAACTACCATAGCTGACACTAAGCAAGTAGGAAGAATCTTTCTATCTCCCTGAAAGATCCATGTGTCATCGTTGCTTGTGAATACAGCTTGTTTGGAACTGCAATCCAAGACAACCTTATACTTCTCTAAGGTGTCCATTCCGAGGATTATATCAAAACCCTGCATCTCAAGTGGTATAAGATCCACTTGAATGCGATGATCAGAAAAGGAAAGATTGCAGGGAGAACACACTTCCCACAACACTACATATCCCAGTAAAGGGGTTTCTACAATCAAACTATCTACCCTATGACTGACAATCATGTTACAGTCATGAATCACTTCTCGAGTTATAAAAGAATGCGTAGCACCGAAATCAATTAACGTAGATATGAAGCAGGATGAAGACATATCATAATAAAATAGTTCCATCTGACCAGTCACAACCCGAGGGTTGACTACTGCTTCAGGCTGATTCATGGCACATAATCTAGCCGTTGCTTGCTGTTGACCCTGTGCCTGCTTTTTTGGTGCCGACGATCCAGCTTGGGACACTGTTACAACCCCAAATTTTGGGTTCAGTTGGTGAGAAATGTGATTTCTCATATTAAAGATATTTTAACAAATAATGATATAATTTTCTTCAAATAAATGTATTTCGTTTACAATAGCCTTGATGTTTGTGTTGTGGGCTTTATTGGCTATTGGGCCCAAATAACAAGGAAATTCAATTAGTAAATGGATAATTGAATTTTTAAGAAAAGAAATATGTAGAAACCTCTAGAAGGAAAATCTAAAGAGGATTTCGTACCACTTGGGTTCTTTGGGTTCCAAGGATTCCAAAGTTGCATAAATAAGGCAATAAGAAAAGAAAAGATTAATTAAGTATTTCTTTAGTAAGAAAGAAATTGAAAATAATGTTAAAATGTTGGAATTGAGTGATCATTTGTGGATTTTCGTATCCTAAGGATTCCTAATGATAAAATGAATACCAATGAGGAAAATAAAAGAGAAATAAAAAGAAATCCTCAAAAAGAGATATTTAAATGAGAAATAAACAAGATAATGTGAAATAATGCATAATGATGCATCTAGAAGGATAGTAAGTATCCAATAGAAAGAATTTCGAAATAATGGAGTGTCTTGGGATACAAGGAGTCCCAATAAAAAGGAAAGAAAGAGAAAATACTAAAATTGCAAAATAAGAGGATAATCTGTTGCATTCCTAATGAATTATGTGGTATTGTTTAAAAGGATGATATTTTCTATAAAGGAAAATAGGATTTCATGATCAATGGATTAAAAAGCAAGAATAAAGAGAGTAAGTAGAAGGAATTTCGAATTACTAAAACATCCAAATGATTAAGGATATCAAAATATGTTTAGAAGAGAGATAATCTTGCTTTTCAATATAGGAATTGGATTCCTATTGGGAAAGAACCATGTTGCTTCATAGGCAAGCAACTTAGGGCATCGTTACCCTCCCCTATATAAGGGATAGGGCTTTTGGCTCGAGTTAAGAAATCCCTCACGTCTCTCTCTCTTCTCGTCCTTCTTCCTTGTTCAAACCCTAGTCGAGGAGAGCACGTCTAACCCTGGGGCATCGGTGACGCCTGGGGTCGCCACGGTCTTTGAGGGAGGTTCCACGAGGACAGGAAGAAGCTCCACCGACGTCACCATGCCCAAACCAAGGCATAGCTATCGCAACTTGGCTGCAAAACTTGCAGATGGTCACGGACATGACCCCCGTGATTTGCTTCCCTTGGACTCAAGAGGAGGGTACCCTGAGGTACGGGGAGGTCAGGCAGAGGTCTGGGACCCAATCCCGGAGGCCGACGAGGTCTAGGAGAGGGAGGAAGAGGAACACAGTCGCGGCTAGGGCTGATGCGGCGGTCATTCGTGAGGTTGAAGATGAAGACATGGCGTTTGACAGTTCTGCCCTCCATGGGCTAGAAGAATGAGAAACTTAACCAAGGGAAATTATGTCTTTGCGTTATGTTTTCTCAAAAGCAAGGTTGCATTGAAAAAGCCACGTGGCGCCTTCCGATTGGCCAGAGTAAGTAAACTTTGCAAAATTTGTATCTAATAGACCGTAACTCGGATTAAAACAAGTCCTATATGAAAATTGATCCTCAGAACGAGAGGAACACAAAGAAATTATGTTTAAAGGCTAATTTTGCATGCTATTAAAAAGTAGTGTAAGTTATCATCTTTGATGAATTAAAGGTTAAGAAACTCTCTTTTGAAATGAATAAAGTGTTTAATAGGGTTTAATGGATCATTAGAGTTGATGTTAACCTGTTAAATGTAAAAAGGTACATTATGTTAAAAAAGGAAGAACTTTGTACATGATTAGTCTAATTTAGAGTTTATGTGCATAAACATGCTTGAAATTTGAAAAGGACATAAAGTTATCATCTTTAATGATTTAATTAAAGAAAAACTCTTAGATTTGATGATAGATGGACTCAATGACGGTATTTGGATAATTCAAGCTGATATTAACCTGTTGTTAATAAAAGAGAAAATAGGATCTAAAAACATGATCTTTTTATATAATTGGCTTAATTTAGGGTTTTGTGCATGATTATGCATTAATGAGCTTGAAAACCCTAATTTAGATGAATATGTCTTTTAATTGTTTTAATTGTTCAAATCCATGGATAAATAGGGATGTGATGATCCTAAGTCAATTTGGGTATAAAAGACTATTAAAATGGATAGTTGAGTAATTAAGGTTCATATAAATGGAAAATGTTATTTTAGGGTTTGTTAACCTAAAAGGGATAAAGTTTGAGAAATTGATCTAAGAAACCCTAATGAATATTAATGAAACCTTAATGCGGATTAGAAACCCTAGAAAGAGAATCCAAGTCAATAAAGTAGATTCTTGATAAAGTGTGTAATAAATAGAGTACATATTCTTTTCAGGAATTATGTGATGATTAAATTACTTGCTTGGATCTGTTGATTGGCTTGATTGTATATACATGAAGTATATTTTGAATAATCTGCATGACTCATCAAATCAGGTATGTGGTTACGCTTATGAATAATCTCTCTAGTTTCACGAAGATTCCCAAAGTTTTAATCGGTTGCTTGAAAATAACTGTTGGATGTTTAATTATTTCATGCAACTATAAAGTGACTATGATTATCACTATAAATGTGCGTATATAACTGACCAGGTCCGGGTCCACCTCTATTGCTTTGAAAAGGCTAAAAAGGGGTAATCCTAGAGCAAGGTCTAGGTTACCGAGAGTTAGAAACTGGGCTACCTACGTGTAGTGCCATGAGACTCATTAGCCTGCCATGAGTTAAGGAGTGGGCTACTTACGAGTAGTGCCATGTGACTTAGCCCTAGAAATTGGTTCACTTATAGGTGGATCATGAGGGGTTTAATGGGGACAACATAGAGGATAGGGTACTCTTGGATCACATAGTTATATCTAAAAAGTAATCTTAGTTGTTAAATGATTAATTGAATGATTACATTGTTAACATGTTTACATAATTGTTGTTTCCTCCACATACTAGCTTCGGCTGACCGACGTTTTTTTTGTCGGCATTTTAGGTAATGCCAAAAGGACAAACAGTAAATCGTCATATTGTGAAATACATGAAGTTAAATACAAGGAGGATTAGTTAGAGTAGAATCCTTAAGTGGATAGAAGTTTAGAGATCCAAGTTTTCAAAAAGGTATGCACAATTTTATTTTCTTACAGCTTTTCAGTATAGTAGGTTAAAATTTGATAATTATTCTTGGTTAATTGTCGAACCTTTGATCTGGAAGTTATGGGTGCGGCTTCGACCTCTCGGTCTCCCATAATTGGGGGTTATCGGGAGATGGGGTCGTAACATTTGGTATCAGAGCGTAGGTTCCTCATTTAACCATTAATAATTATTAAATTTTACAAACTCCATAGAACCCAAGGGAGTTATTAGAGGATTATTCGAAAGACGGAGGTGTCTAGAAAAGGATCACGACCGGGGGCTGGCAATATTTTCCTCCACACCGCTAGTCAGAATACGAGGACTCCCGGATCTGTATGACTGCATGTCCAAAGTCTTAGGGTATGAATCGAAGTAAGATACCTTTAGGACTTCTCATCTTATTCATCCCTTCTCATCACAAAATTCTGATAAGGACCTAAAGGATTAGGGTTTTATTTCATCTCCTCACCCTCTTAAGGTATGGGTAAGATTAATAAGGTCTAAGGAATCCTCCACCAAATTAATAAAAAGCATGTAAATAAGATGTCATGGACATAAGCTTAATATATTAAGCACAAATTAAAGAATAGATACATGCTTAGGTCGTATGACATAAGTTGTCATGTCCTCAGAAGAAACCTGAGGTTAGACCTTCTTTTAAGGAGGGTAAGTTAGTCTTGGAGATAGAGATCTCCATTGTAAGAAGAGACCTGGAACATCCTCTGAGGATGATGCTAATCCTAACCCTAAGTGAAGGGTAGAGAGGGAGAGCTAGATGTCTTGGTAGACCAGGTGTTTGGATGGACATGCCTGGGATGCCATATGAGCCATGAGAGGATGGATGACCGAATACCTCTGGAAACCCAACCCTAGGAAGGGTCGTGCATGTTAGAGTGAAGGATAACTCCTTCATTGTTAAGGTTGGAGAAGAACCTATGGAACCCCATGAGATGATATGAGCATGGCATAATAGGCACCCTGTATGTATCAGTAGTGCAAGCAATAGGTTGAAACCCTGGCTGAGAGAGTTCGATGGATAGCTTATGTGATAAGTATAAGGGGTTATGGATAACCTTGAGCGAGCATAAGTTGACCATAGGCTTCATATAGGTAGGGGCATGCTTTTGAGGTTGACCCTTCATGAAGATAGGACCTCTAATGGTGAGGTTGGTTGTAGGATTAACTATAGAGAGAGAGCATGACCCCAGACAAGAAGGATGGAAGCCTAAAACCCCGAGATATGAGGAACAGTGGGGAGTCAAGGATGATGTGACCTAAGTGAATGATAGCAGTTGCCTCATGCATAATTCCTGGAGGATGATGACATCTTGGTTGTCTTAGAGGAACCAAACCCTAGAGAGAGGATGAGTCTGCTTATACCTTTGTACCTATGGTATAGATGAGAAGAAGAGTTCCATAAACCCTGGAGAGGTATAGTAACATGTTATGAAGCCTTACACCTTGTTGATTGTCCTTGAGGAGGACTCAACCTTAAAGGGTTGATCGAGGAGAAGGATGGCATGAAATGTATGTCATACCCGATACATGATTGGTTTGTGGTTAAGAGATTGATCATGTAGTTGGTCATCAAGAAGTGAACCTAGGGTTCCTAGGCCTAAAAGGGGAAGTGGTATACCTAATGCTCATGACGAGAATTAAGTTTCTATAGTTTCAAGCATGGTACTCCTCATATATAGTGGAAAAGGGAAGTCCCTTAAGTTTAAGGTATGTTTGATGAACCCCTCACAACTAGGTTGATGATAAAGGAAAGTATTATTTTGATCCAGCATCGTAGAAAGATGACAAGTATGACCTAGCATGGTACAGTAGGTGATCTTCTTGTGCCTTAATAGCTTGCTAGGGTTAAGTAGGCTCATGTGGATGTAAATCCTAGACCTAAGAGCTTTTGTGACCTTGTTGTCAAGAGATAGTTTTCCTCCCATCCTGGGAGAGGGACCCCTTTGGTAGGGTGTATATCAGTTTGTTGGTTTAAGGTAACCTAAAGAGGTCTCATAGGATCTTGAGAAGCTAAGTGAAAAGTACATGGTATGAGAATGAACCTGTAGACCCATAAATATCCATCTCTAATTGCATATGAATGTGTTACCATGGAGGTAACCGATGGGGGGCTTGACCAAGGTAGGCAGGTTGCCAGGATCCCTATGAAAGGATGAATGCCAGCCCATGATTGCAGAAAGAGAGGTGATGGAGACTTGGGTAAGGTTCTAAGTGAACATGTACTATAATGGAGAATCCTAAGTCTATCCTAGGGTCAGGTAGGGATAAGACCGATGGAAGTAGGAGTTGCCTAATTCCCCAGTTGCACATGACCATAGGGTCGGGAGGTAACAACTATCATTGTCTGAGGACCATGGGTTAGGAGATTGATCACCTTCATGAACTCATGGGACCCAAAGGATAGATGAGTAGGGCACTCTCTTGATGCATGAGGGAAGAGGGATGACCCCAAAAGAGCCAGTACCGTATAGACCTAGAGGAGATGACCAAGGATATAAACCTCAGTAGGTTCAAGACCAGTTTCCATGGAAGTAACTTTGATATCAAAATGATTGTGATGAAGTGACATATGTGGCACGTTTCAACTTAGATTTAAAGGTGTACTGGCAAGGTGGGATGTACCATCTCTACTCTTGGAACAGGAAGAACTCTGTATTTGGACGGCAGCCAAATGCTTATTTCCTCTTATTATGGGAGTGAGAGATAGGACAATACACATGCCATACACCAAGGATAAGAGATGATGTAGGTTGGAATGTTGCCATGAGAAATGGGGATAGAGAAAATAACCTACCCTGGTAAAGTGAATGATATATGGATGGTTTGCAAACACTAAGAGGAATGAGGTAGTCACCTTATGAGGAAGTTTTTATCATGAGCTATGTAGAACTTACAAGTTATACCAGGTTGAGTTTGATCACCATGATGATGAAATCAGAGAGTGTTCTTAATTGAAGATAGACATAGAGTTTTAGGTGAGATGATAAGTGAAATACATGGAAGTGTATGTCTTCAACGTTACCTAACACCTAAGGATGCGAAGTGGTAATGGATGTTGTGGTTGAGATATATCTGACTAGTTTGACTAGAAGTTATAAGAGGTTGTTAGGCTAACCCTAAGTTTGGAAAGGAGATGTGTTTAGCTAACACTCAGATATAACGAGATATGTTGAAAAGTTAATGGTTGTTTGGTTAGCCCGTCTAGTCTTTGATGCAATAAAAGGATGGTGGTAGAACCTCATATGCACTTCTTTGGAAAAGAAGGTGATGAAACCCCGACTAGAGTGGTTTAGGGTTTCTGAGGAAATGATCTTGAGGAATCAGGACATACAGGAGATCATGATTTTAAGATCACCATACACCGTACTACGAAGATAATAAGTGACAGTAGTACGCTGGATGCCTAAGATGAAGTTGCATGGGGTATGCTGCCATGCAAACCAGAAGGTGAAGGACGAACACCAGTAACCCAATAAGTTGAAATAAGGGATAAAGAGTTCCCGAGAGGGAAGGGGAGTTCATCTATATGGATGATGTGGAAAGTCTTCCCTTGACCAAGAAAGGTCATGAGGCAACATGGGTTATGGTAGATCGCCTTACCTAGATGACATAAGAAAGAAAGGATACTGTCAAGGGACAGATCGGGTTGAGCTACATATGAGAGAGATGGTTCAACTACACCATGATGCGAGTTTAAAAGTTCATGAGTATGACTTAAAGGTTCACTTCCATAAGGTGAAAGTAGGTACATGAAGAACTCGATGATAGTACAGTTTATCACCCCTAACTAATGGTTAGTATAACCCAGACTAAAGGGTCTTATAAGAGCATGTGTGCTCATTCAGGGTGATATCTAGAGACAGTTCTTGTCCTATGAAAAATGTGACAATGACCACCATAGCCAGTATCGGATTTTATAAGAAGCTCTATAAGAGAATTTTTGTCGGTCACCACTTCAGTATGGTGATGTTGGTGAAAGGACCACATCATGGTTAGAAATGGGCCACAGTGCGGGTAGATGAAGTTGCTTTGATCGTGTAATGGCTGAAAGGAGCCTAGAGATGACGAAAGTCATGAGCAGATGCAAAGTACAATGACATGCAGTTCACTATGGGAGAATATGTGACATGAAAATTTGACGCCTCTAAGTTATAGCTAAGAGAGGTGAGCCCCGATGTATGGGTTCTTTTGACATGGTTTGGTGGAGAATGTTAAGTTTGACCTTACCCCTCAGGATAAAGTAATGTGTGATGAGTTCCATGTGTCCAATTTAGAGCACTATGTGAGGTACCCCGACCATGTGCTGAGCAATGAACCTAGTGAGCCCCAAGGGAGGATGACATGGCCTGAGTCACTTGTGCAGTTTATAGACGCCGGGATGAAAGGACTCAGAGAAAAGAATATGTGATGATAAAGGTTCTGTGGAAGTGCCATGTGTACAATAAAGCCACATAGGGGCCAATGATGGACATGGAGAAATCTTATCCTGAATTATTTGTTTGTTTGTTTGATTGATAGAATTTTGAGGACAAAATTCCTATAAGAGGGGAAGGATGTTACAACCCCAAATTTTGGGTTCAGTTGGTGAGAAATGTGATTTCTCATATTAAAGATATTTGAACCAATAATGATATAATTTGCTTCAAATAAATGGATTTCGTTTACAATAGCCTTGATGTTTGTGTTGTGGGCTTTATTGGCTATTGGGCCCAAATAACAAGGAAATTCAATTAGTAAATGGATAATTGAATTTTTAATAAAAGAAATATGTAGAAACCTCTAGAAGGCAAATCCAAAGAGGATTTCGTGCCTCTTGGGTTCTTTGGGTTCCAAGGAGTCCAAAGTTGCATAAAGAAGGCAATAAGAAAAGAAAAGATTAATTGAGTATTTCTTTAGTAAGAAAGAAATTGAAAATAATGTTAAAATGTTGGAAATAAGTGAAAAAAGGTATAATTGAGTGATCATTTGTGGATTTTCGTATCCCAAGGATTCCTAATGATAAAATGAATACCAATGAGGAAAATAAAAGAGAAATAAAAAGAAATCCTCAAAAAGAGATATTTAAATGAGAAATAAACAAGATAATATGAAATAATGCATAATGATGCTTCTAGAAGGATAGTAAGTATCCCATAGAAAGAATTTCGAAATAATGGAGTGTCTTGGGATCCAAGGAGTCCCAATAAAAAGGAAAGAAAGAGAAAATACTAAAATTACAAAATAAGAGGATAATGTGTTGCATTGTTAATGAATTGTGTGGTATTGTTTAAAAGGATGATATTTTCTATAAAGGAAAATAGGATTTCATGATCAATGGATTAAAAAGCAAGAATAAAGAGAGTAAGTAGAAGGAATTTCGAATTCCTAAAACATCCAAATGATCAAGGATATCAAAATATGTTTAGAAGAGAGAGAATCTTGCTTTTCAATATAGGAATTGGATTCCTATTGGGAAAGAACCATGTTGCTTCATAGGCAAGCAACTTAGGGCATCGTTACTCTCCCCTATATAAGGGGTAGGGCTTTTGGCTCGAGTTAAGAAATCCCTCATGTCTCACTCTCTTCTCCTCCTTCTTCCTTGTTCAAACCCTATTCGAGGAGAGCACGTCTGACCCTGGGGCAGTTGGGACGCGTGGGGTCGCCGCGGTCTTTGAGGGAGGTTCGACGAGGACAGGAAGAAGCTCCACCGACGTCACCATGCCCAAACCAAGGCATAGCTATCACAGCTTGGCTGCAAAACTTGCAGATGTTCGCACACACGGACCACACGATCTGCTTCCCTTGGACTCAAGCAGAGGGCACCTTGAGGTGCGGGGAGGTCAGGCGGAGGTCTGGGACCCAATCTCAGAGGCCGAAGAGGTCCAGGAGAGGGAGGAAGAGTAACGCAGCCGCGTCTAGGGCTGCTGCGGCTGCCGTTCGCGAGGTTGAAGATGAAGACCTGGCGTTGGAAGGTTCTACCCTCCGTGGCCTGAAGAGTGAGAAACTTAACCAAGGGCAATTATGTCTTTGCGTTATGTTTTCTCAAAAGTAAGGTTACATGGAAACAACCACGTGGCGCCTTCCGATTGACCAGAGTAAATAAACTTTGCAAAATTCATATCTAATAGACCGTAACTCAGATTAAAACAAGTCCTATATGAAAATTGATCCTCCGAACGAGAGGAACACAATGAAATTATGTTTGAAGGCTAATTTTGCATGAAATTCAAAAAGTAGTGTAAGTTATCATCTTTGATGAATTAAAGGTTAAGAAACTCTATTTTGAAATGAATAAAGTGTTTAATAGGGTTTAATGGATCATTAGAGTTGATGTTAACCTGTCAATTGTAAAAAGGTACATTATGTTCAAAAAGGAAGAACTTTTCACGTGATTAGTCTAATTTAGAGTTTATGTGCATAAACATGCTTGAAATTTGAAAAGGACATAAAGTTATCATCTTTAATTATTTTATTAAAGAAAAACTCTTAGATTTGATGATAGATGGACTCAATGATGGTATTTGGATAATTCAAGCTGATATTAACCTATTGTTAATAAAAGAGAAAATATGATCTAAAAAGATGATCTTTTTATATAATTGGCTTAATTTAGGGTTTCGTGCATGATTATTCATTAATGAGCTGGAAAACCCTAATTTAGATGAATATGTCTTTTACTTGTTTTAATTGTTCAAATCCATGGATAAATAGGGATGTGATGATCCTAAGTCAATTTGGGTATAAAAGACTATTAAAATGGATAGTTGAGCAATTAAGGTTCATATAAATGGAAAAGGGTATTTTAGGGTTTGTTAACCTAAAAGGGATAAAGTTTGAGAAATTGATCTAAGAAACCCTAATGAATATTAATGAAACCTTAATGCGGATTAGAAACCCTAGAAAGAGAATCCAAGTCAATAAAGTAGATTCTTGATAAAGTGTGTATAAAATAGAGTACATATTCTTTTCAGGAATTATGTGATGATTGAATTACTTGCTTGGATCTGTTGATTGGATTGATTATATATACATGAAGTATATGTTGAATAATATGCATGACTCATCAAATCAGGTATGTGGTTACGCTTATGAATAATCACTCTAGTTTCATGGCGATTCCCGAAGTTTTAATCGGTTGCTTGAAAATAACTATTGGATGTTTATTTATTTCATGCAACTATAAAGTGACTATGATTATCACTATAAATGTGCATATATAACTGACTAGGTTCGGGTCCACCTCTAGTGCTTTGAAAAGGCTAAAAAAGGGGTAATCCTAGAGCAAGCTAGGTTACCGAGAGTTCGAAACTGGGATACCTACGTGTAGTGCCATGAGACTCATTAGCCTGCCATGAGTTAAGGAGTGGGCTACTTACGAGTAGTGCCATGTGACTCAGCCCTAGAAATTGGTTCACTTATAGGTGGATCATGAGGCGTTTAATGGGGACAACATAGAGGATAGGGTACTCTTGGATCGCAGAGTTATATCTAAAAAGTAATCTTGGTTGTTAAATGATTAATTGAATGATTACATTGTTAACATGTTTACATAATTGTTGTTTCCTCCACATACCAGCTTCGACTGACCGACGTTTTGTTTATCGGCGTTTTAGGTACAAGCCAAAAGGACAAACAGTAAATCGTCATATTGTGAAATACATGAAGTTAAATACAAGGAGGATTAGTTAGAGTAGAATGCTTAAGTGGATAGAAGTTTAGAGATCCACGTTTTCAAAAAGGTATGCAAAAATTTATTTTCTTACAACTTTTTAGTATCGTAGGTTAAAATTTGATAATTATTCTTGTTTAATTGCCCAACCTTTGATCCAGAAGTTATGGGTGCGGCTTCAACCTCTCGATCTCCCTTAATTGGTGGTTATCGGGAGGTGGGGTCGTAACCGACGCTTGTCCACATCCTTGATCATTGTTATTATTGAAATGTCGCCTCTGTGAGCCTTGCTAACTCTGCTTCTGGGGTTGAGTCACAGTTCTGACTTTCTCAGGACAATCTATTTTCATGTGTCCTGACCTCCCACACTGGTAGCAGTTATAGCTTCCCAAGGTCTGCCTGGGTGGTCCTGTTACCGATGCTGATGTTGTACTGGGGGCTGTACTTGGAGTAAAACTACGACCCCTACCCCTACTTGACGTCCACTGCGTCGGGGCATTAAACGTTGGTGGTGGCGGTGCAGAGAATCTCAGCTTCTTGAAACTCTCGGACAAGGGTCCTTGAAACTGAGGATACACTTTCTTATTACTGGTATGTCGCTTCTCGATCACATACCTCTCAATCCTCCTCACGGACTCCAAAAAAGTGGAAAACCTTTCCCGTTTCTCTAAAGCAGACACTAGAGTGGTCAATTTAGTGTTCAACCCCTTCTTGAAACACTGAATCCTCTCCTCATCAGTAGCTTCCATGTGTGGACAGAACCGCAACAACTCCATGAACCTAGCTTCATATTCGCTAATGTTCATCTGTCCTTGCCTCAACCTCTCAAATTGAGAGATCTTCTCATCTAGATACGTCTTGGGAAAGTATCTATCAACAAACTCACATCAGAATTCATCGCATCCGACTTCAACACTGGATCTATTGCCTTCCTCAATGGTCCACCAATGACCAGCACTCCCCTTCAGTAAGTAGACAACATGTCTCACCTTTTCATATTTAGGAATCATAAGGTCTTGCCATCTCCATGTCTTTCATTGTGGGCTGGTGCCCATGGTGCAGGTAGTGGCATCCAATCTGTCATGTGAGTCATTTTCGCCATAAACTGCCCAAACATGGCTTGGAAGGCTGGGTTCCCTAGTGTAGCTTGATCAAGTTGAGGAATCTCAGGTATAGGTTCCTCCCTAGCTTGATCCCTTGCACCTCCTCCCGGTGTAGCAACGCTACTCTCAGCAGCATGTTCATCATGTGATGCAGACATCTTCAAGTTCTTCTCCTCCTATATGAGCAGAGACACTATCAGATAAATTGGAAGACACTTGGAACAGACTCAACAACCTTAATCCTATGTCTCTGTAGACTCAGTGAACCTAGATCTCTAATACCACTAATTTTGATACACCGTACAGACAAAATATTATTAACTAAAGTAACATGATTAACTAATGCAGAAGCGATTACTAAAAGTGGAATCACTGAAAATCACTAAAAATTAAAACCTTTTATAAAAGATCCATTACCAAAGATTCTTTAAATAAGAACCACAATAGTATATTTACATACTTGTCCACATTGGACATTCCATGTATCATCAAACCAAAATCTCAGGTTGATTATAAAAAAACACTATCTACTAACTCCTAGGACCTTATAGTACATAGACGACACATAGGACTTTATGTACAAGCCTGACAACCAGTATCCCCACCTGGGATATTACTATTGTCCTTGATATTGATGTTGTTGCTCCTCCTCTGCTACATAGGTTCTGCCTCTTTGTCTTCGTCTACCTAAAAATGTTAAATCCCACGGGGGTGAGACAATTATACAATTTCCCCAGCGAGAGATATAACTCTCCGCCGTAAACATTATTATTGCAGTTTAATTAGAAATAAACTGAACGGTGGGATAATATACTTCAGTAGCAGATAAAGCATTATCTATGCATGCTAGAGCAACATTTTTATGCAAGTATTTCAGCTATAACTTGACAAGGTAGCATATCTCTTATTCAATTGAAGAACATAAATAACATTTATGTATTCAAGGACATGCTAAGCAGGTTAACATCAACCAATGGTTCTCGTATTTCAATCTTATGCAAATACGCTACACGGATGATTATATTTTACAAACATTCTTAAGCTCTGAGGAGATGAGGTATACCACTCATACTCCAACCGATCACTACAAAGTCTAAATCGGTACCATACAAAGTCAAATGGAAGAGTCGGCTTCCATGACTTCCCACATCTCACTCAATGTGAGATCACATGCAGGACATCTTGTGTCCCTGCTACATAGCTTGCCAGGGTATATTGGCATCTAGCTAAAGAGTTACAGTGGTGGTTGTGCTCTCTTCGCAATCGAGAGATATCATGTTTACCTCCATCGATCCAACATTAACATCATCGGGATATTAGTGATACATCCATCCTAGAAGCATGAAGGATTGAGAGGTTTAATGTTTACCTTCCATCAATTCTCTCATAAGGACGTAAGGATATTTTTGCCCATCGACCCCCACATATTCAAAATATGCGAACTCCAGGAGATCTCATAAGAAAAACTATTTCACCATCACCCGCTTCTGACGATGATGGATCTATGGTCAGAGCACTACATGAATAGATTTCATTTGATTAATTAGGTACATTATCATATTCTTTTAGCCTCAGTCAAGTTTGCAAACACAACTTATTAAGACGAATGCTATAAGAAACATGTATTGTTTATATCAATTACTTTTCAGTCTCTAAAAGACATTGGGATCTCAGTCTCTCACATAAACATATGGTTCTGGGTATTCAAACCCTCAGCTCATCACTGAGCACTGTTACCACTTTTTCAGGTAACCATCACCTTCAGGTCATCTGACCAAGGTAATCATGACACTTGCTACACAAGCATCTTATCTGGCACTTGAGGCCCATTAACTCTCTTGTCACCCCTTACTAGGCAACAAGGCATATTATGGCACACAAGGCCCAATAAATAATTTAAATAAATAAAGCATCATAGCTCATACCTGGCTATGTTCGTCATCTCATGATACATGCATGGTTAGTATAGATGATAACAGATATATCAATTCCATGTATAAATCTCTCTCTCTCATCCTCTTCTAAGATGTCCAGAAGAATTGATCAATTGGACCTTCAATCACATGAGTATTCACATGAATTGACCAATTGAATCATCAATTAAAATTATATATTCAAATGGATTAACCATTTTGAACCTCAAACGGTCTTGCCTACTTAGGCCTTAAACAGTCATGGATTTAGAGTTCAAACGATTTGAAACCGTTTGAGCATATTGCCCTTTAAACCGTTTAAGAAATCATTGCCTTGAAACTGAATGAGCTAGGAAGTATTGAAACTGCATGAGCTTCGGTCTCGAAATGGTTTGGGATCGTTTGGTCCCAAATGGTCTAGAGATCGTTTGGACCCAAACAGTCTTGAGACCGTTTGGTCCAAACCCTCTCAAAACGGCATGGACCAAAAAGGTACTTCAACACTTAATTATTTCAAGGTTACAATCCATTAATCGATCATCAACTACATCCTTGATTGATTCATCAATTAAACCATAGAATAACCCCTCAATTAGACCACTAATTAGGGTTTGAACCCAATTAAACTAGGGTTTATAATCAAAACTCCTTCAATTAGGGTTTTCGAATCGAGGAACCATCAATGCTTAACATTGTGGAACTAATCCAATTGAAACCAATGAACCACCATAAAATTATAAAGTGACCTGACCTCAAACGGTCTTGAGGTCATTTGGATGACCTCCAAACGGTCTTGAGACCATTTACCTCATCTTTCCTTAAAATTTGTGAAATACAATTAGGGTTTGCATCATTGGATTGGTCATCAATATAGCTATTGATTGCACGTCAATTTGATATCTCTAACTCTTTAATTACTCAACAATGTTCAACTGTAGACCTCCAAACGGTCTTGTTTGACCTCCAAACGGTCTTGAGACCATTTGGGGTGACCTCCAAATGGTCTTGAGACTGTTAGGGCTAATCAACCCAAAACATCAACTTAATTAATTGCAAATTCAGCACTTAGCCAATTAGGGTTTCCACTTAGAGGATTGTCTTTATATTGAATCAATCAATTGGAACCCTTGGATCTTTATCCAACATTTTCTAGGGTCTGACCTCAAATGGTCAAACCATCCAAATGTCAACACCTCTAAAACGGTTTGGGGTCCAAGCCTTCAAACAGTTTGGTGAAACCGTTTGGACCAAAACCTTGAAACCGTTTGCAATTCCAACCTGTTGGAAAGTGAGACTATGATGATGTTATCATAATCAAGCCTTAATCCATCGAAAATGACTGCCATTATCATGGTAATTGCATCAACTAAGCAAATGAATTGAAAGAAGAGCAATTGAGCATAGTTGATTGAGAAATTGAAATCAATAACAATGAAATAGGGTTCAAGTTATATAACCTGCCTTCAATTGAGCTTCAAAGCTTGGAGCTTCACGTCAACAACAGTGGAAGAAGCTTTTCCACACCACAAGGATCGTTCCTCAATATTTTGAGTGAAAAGGGATGGTTAGAAGTGAAGATGGAATCGAGATATGAAGGAATCATGCATTGATTTGTGATTTCCACCATGAAATCAAGATGAATGAAGGTCAATAAGCTTACCAACAGGTTGAGGGCCGTATTCCTGCTGTTCCTAGATCCCTTGAACGTTTTTGCAAGCAAAGGAAAGAAGTGGATCCGAAAAAGTCCTTGGTTTGAGTGGTAAAAGGTCTTTTTATAAGAAAATCAATGAGAAAGAAAATGTCTTATAAAAATCCTTTAATTCCAAAAATTGTGCAACCTCTTCCTCCTCAATTTCGTGCATGCAAAGCTATCTTCATTATATCCAAATTCCCTTCCATTATCCATGAATTAAGGGAAAAGAAATTAAGCACCTTAATCATATTATATTAATATCCCATTTTTAGTGGATATTACTTTCCATTAACTTAATGTGAGTGGTTCTCCAATCAAGTTAGATCTTTTCATGACCTAGCAAAGGCACAAAGGTTTTCACACTGGAACAAATCCAACCATATCGTTTTTGGTTGAAGGTCCTTTAATTATTTTATTTATCTTTGCATTAATTTGAAGTAAAGTTCCATTTATGCTTAAATCTTGATTATTTTAATATCAAGATTCTCTCTCCTTCAAAGTAGCTCAAATGAGATTCCCCTCTCATTTTGTTGCCTCTACAATATGCCATGAATATTAAGGACCTTATTGTAGTGGTAATTTGCATATTGAACCCTCGGTTTTGGGTAATTTGCACATTACACCAAAACTAGGGTTTAATGCACAAACATTGCTTTATCAGCTCTTTCTTGGTACTCAGGCTATCACTAGCCATACTCAGCATCATCTTCATTCCCATGATGCTTCAACACATGAGGAACATATTATCATGCATAAATTGCAATTTAACCCCTTAACTTGGGTAATTTGCACATTATTCCAAAGCAAGTAAAACATTATTTTCAACATTATTCAAAAAGGACTAGAATGAAATATAAGTTCCTCTTGAGCCTTAATTACTTTTCAAAATATGATATCAAGCATATAATTATCTTTCTTAAAAAAAACACCTAGGGTTAAAGCTTAACCCAGGTCAGGGATGCTACAAAAACTATCAAAAAATGATCTAAGATCCTCGTAAAGTGAAGCATCATCTTCATTTAGCACTAGAGAACCCTGCAGTCATCTTCCCCATCTCTACTTGTGTAGTGTCTCAAGAGTGACCTCTGTGGATCATCCCTGACCTTCGCCACCCCTAGAGAAAAATCAAGTGAGTGGGCGACGCTGCTGGGAAGCTTCTTTTATCTGAGTTTTATAGTTATTTCAGGTGTATAGTTTGTCCTTGTTTTTGGCTTGCTTACCAATGTGCAGACCAAGGTTGATCTTTAGGTCACTGTTTGAAATGTCATTGTAGTATTTGTCTTCTTTTTGCCCAAGCATATTTGTTCATATTGTTAGATGCAAGCTCCAAGGGCTCTGGAAAGGTTCCCAAACTACTGTTTTCTCGATAGCTAAGGCGAAAGTCGCCATTGGGGTTCTTGGCACCTCAATGACTAGAGTTCTAGCTCTTTGAGATCACCCATACCTTGGGATCTCATCTACAAGGTTGGTTTCACAAGATTGGATGTGTATGTAGAGTTCTGGTTCAAGTTTTATCGATGTTTTGCCTTTTGTTTTTCGCTAATTAGAGAAGAACAAACCCGATTGCAGTTTTTCACTTCTACCCCTCACATATGTTCATCTTTATCACGTGTCCCATGGGCATAATGGAAATTTTGGACGTTTTTCATGTTGACCAGTGCATGTAATGGGACCATGGATTCTGACCAGCATGGCCAGGGGTGATTGGTCCAGTTGGGCATTATTTTCCAAGTTCGGATAATGCTTCACATGTGGATTTATCTCGCCTTTTGATTGGTTGGATTTTGAAAATCCATAACAATTAATTAGTAACTCCCATGGGGTTTAACCATATATGATTTTTGATCAATTTTGTGATTAATATAATGGACTTGGATTTAGAACCTGATTTGACTTTGTTTTCCTCTGATTCACTAAAGAGCAATGAAACCCTATAAATCAAGTTAACGATCAATTATTAATGAATGAATATTGAAGAAACAAGGTAATTAGGGTTCAACCAACCCAAGGAGGTGATTAGGGTTTCATCAATCTAATAAGAAGAACAACTAAGAACTTCTTTGAGAGAGAGGTAAGAAGTTTCATGTACATTGAGTATTTACTATTGGTTTTCATCACCTTATAATTATTACGATGATCAAGATGAGTTATATGCATAGTTATGTGTTTCAAATTAAATATTAACTGCATGAAAGATTCCTTGAAGGTTTTATTTTAATATTATGCTTCATTACTATTTCAAGAATTTATGTCATGTTCATGTAGGATCAATTCGAGTAATTATTTCAAGATAATGATGAATCATGTAATGAGTTGTATTATTTTATTCTCATCATGTTAATGTAGAGACTATGAGCCTTATGAGCATTATTGGTGCATAAGTATTGAGGATACTTTAGTCAACCACCAAGATTAAGTTATGTGAATCCAAATCTACTATTCAATTATCATGTCT
Source organism: Alisma plantago-aquatica (assembly GCA_963693085.1). Lineage (NCBI taxonomy): Eukaryota > Viridiplantae > Streptophyta > Magnoliopsida > Alismatales > Alismataceae > Alisma > Alisma plantago-aquatica. The sequence continues at coordinate 874,647,483 of OY856409.1, forward strand.
TTTCCTTATTTCCAAGTTATTATGTTGTTATAATAATGCTCAATATCACTTACTCTAATGTGGTTTTATTGCATGCATGGCTGGGGGCGTGTTGCCTGTAGGTACAAAGTGACTTCTAGGATAGGGCAACATGAGGGTCATCTTAATGAATAGATCAAGGTTTCAAAGGACATATATAGTGGGGTGCCATCTACATAAGAAGATCCCAATGTTTTTAGTTAACTTAATGTATAAATAATGTTTGGTAGTTAGTTTCAATTTAAGAACTCAATTGTAAACAATGTATGAATCGATTTCAATATTAATGCATGGTGAATCATTTATCTTTTTTCTATGAATATCATGTTTTGTAATGTTCCTCAAAGCCAAGTGACCCATGTTATGGAAAACATGAGGTTTGCTTCCGCTGATGTATATATGTGCCTGCAGGGGTGTTACAATCCAAGAAATCATAATGAAAGGATATGTTGTATATAGTAAATAGGGTTTTACCTAATGATCAATATGCATGAGAAAAAGGGTTTGAGCCCATATTATATATCCTAAACCTGAGAAAACTCTAAATCATGGGATAGAACTGAGTAGGGTTTTGTGACAAAGTGGGTTTTCTGGCTCAATTCCGAGGATAGAATTTCTTTTAAGATGTGTAGGATGTGATGGAGTGGACTTTTAGAATCCATATCTTGAGTTACAACAAGAGTTTCATGTATTTTGGTAAAGTTGAGTGTTAATTGAGGTTGATATAATGATTTAGATCCATGAGTTATGCCTATTTGAGGAATTTAATTGACCTGATTAACAGTTGAGTTTTGACACCAAATTCATGGACAAGGTAGCTTGAGTTGTGAGGAAGCTGTGGTCAAAATTTGGTGGCATTTGGGTATTCTTAGAAAAAGTAATTTAGGTTTGGAATCATTAAATTATTGATGCATTTCAATAGTTTGGACCAAGGTATTTGATCATTTACCTAAGTCTTAATATAACTCATTGTCACGTCCACATGGATATATGGCCACAGTTGGACCAGGAAGAGGTCATGAATCAAGCATTGGTTTCCCTTAGATGTTGTAGATCTGATGACTCCAGACTCATCTTGCTTATGGCAGTTTCCATGATGGTTGGGTTAGGGTTGTGCACGACATGGTGGCATGGACGACGTGGGATGAGAGGGAAGAGTAAAACCGTGGATACCCACGCCATCTCAAGCCGAGAGTTTTGACCCCCCCCCTCCATTTTCTGTTTGTTTAGTGTGCACTGAGTGCGAGTCCTGCACATCCGCACGCTTGCCACCACCAAGAGGAGATGGTGGTCAGATATAGCGGTGAACTTCAAGGAAGAAAGGAGAGGAGGCCATAGTCGAGATCAGGTCTGCGTTATGATCCAGTAGATGTGCTTACACAACCGGCATCCAACGGCTGCGCTCAAGCCCGGCGACGTTGTGAGAAGTACATCGAGGAGGAGGAGGAGGAAAGCGTCATCCTTCACATGCTGGCGGCTGAAGAAGCTAGCAGCTGCAGGCATGGAGGCAAGGTGCTCTGTTTCCAGTGGAGATCTGAGTTGGTGTTGATCGAAATCTTAGATGTTTAATGGAGGTTATGGAGGCGTCTGCAAGTAGCGTTGTATTAGGACCAGAAGATGACCCTGCAGCAGCGGCGGCCATGGCCAACGAGATCATGGTCATGGAGCAGGAGAGGAGTCGCTGTCATCCTAAGTAGGCTGATGTAACAGACGAGCGGAGGGCGAGTGACCGTGAGAGACTGGAATAGCAGTGCCAGGATGGGTGGCGTTTGCGGCGGCGGCGTGGTGGCCGGAGATCTCAGCAATCCAGAGTCCTACGAATGGATCAGTGAAACTAATCAGCTGTGGAGGTCAAGCAGAGGTCGACGAAGGTTTTGGCAGCCCTAAGAGCCGATGAGGAGATCTCGAACCCGTGCTATTGCTCACCGGGGCAGAGCCCAGCAGCGGCACCCCCACAAGGCAGAGCAGGCGGGCTCGGGAGATTGCAAAGAAGAGGGAACCGCTGAACCGCACAGATGCTCGCGTCCAGCCAAATCACTAGAAGAAAGAGAGAAAGAAAGAAAGCCAACCGGGTCCAGGGCATGAACCGACCGGCTCAGCGCCAGCATTGGAACCCTAGTGGCCAGGTGGCGTGACGGGATTGGCCCAAAAAGGTAAGAAATCCAGATAATGTGCAGATCTTCCGAAATTCATAGAAAATAGCTCGAATGTCTGAAAAATACAAATAAGGTACCAAAATTCTCAGAAAAATGCGTAGAACAACCTAGAACCTTTAGATTAGTCTTTTGTTGCTTAAATATAAGAGATAATGTGTAATATGTGTAATGCTTAGTTCTTGAGTAATAAATATCAAACGATGTTCTAAAATTATAGAAAATGTCAGTAACTCCATAATAACGTTTATAATGCATGTGATGTCAGATATGGCCATGGTGATGCACAAATCATGTAATTTGCTTAATATGTCTAATTAGGGCTAATAACCCTAAAAGAAATGTATGGAATACATGCATGCTCAAGAATTGATGAAATTCACAGAGTAAGCTCATATCAGTATATTGAACTTCAGCTTTAATTATTAGATCATAATGATGAACAAAATCCATGTTATATGAAGATGAATCTTAATACATGTTATAAAACCCTAATCTAGGTTAATGATGTAACCTAGGGTTAATATGTGCACAAAAAGGATATGGAACCTAATGTTCAGATGATGAACTTTGATATTGAGATGTAATCTGGAAAATGACATCAGTGAGATAATTATAAGACAAGAATACAAGTAATGGTACACATATCCAAATGAGTAAGCAAACCCTAATATGAGCACGACTAGGGTTAAGATGAGATATAATAAGTTGAGAACCTGATGATAGTATATGGTCTTGTTTTGATCAGGTTTGACCAAGCTTATAGTTGACATCAGTGATATGTGTTTAGTATGATCTATCTCTTTGGAAGGTACGCCATTATCTCTGGCTTGGCTTATTATACAATATTCTTGTGTTATATAGTAGTAAAGACTTGGCATATGGTATTGATTGAAATGATTGTTCTTATATACTATGTTGTTTGAGCTTTTCATACTTATTGTTATGAACACATCAAACATAATATATCTGTTCCATTATATGAAAGCACTAACTCTTTGGTAGTGTGCTTGGAAGTGACCTAACTCTTTGGTAGTGGTCACATTGTACATATGACCTAACTCTTTGGTAGTGGCCTGACCTAACTCTTTGGTAGTGGTCACCTTGTACAAATGATCTAACTCTTTGGTAGTGATCATAAAGGCCTTGAGATATAATGGAAAATAAGCTTAAAATATGTGTTCTCTTTTGTTAATGAATATCTTTGTGCAAGTATACACTTTTATTATATTTCTTTATAATTGACAAGTATTAGTTTTATCTTATTGCCAAGATATGATGAGAGGTATATAAAAGACACGTAGGCATACTCAGTACAATATTCTTGAAATATTGTGCTGACATGTACCACATGTAATCTTTTGTTTAGGTTGTGGTTATGCTCTTGAAGATCCAGGATAGTTGAGAGTTGTGTGGCGAGTTGATGTACAGGTGGATCTGTTGTCTTAAGATCCTGTAGTTTAGATGTAGTACGTGTATATGTTAAAGTTGTTGTTCAATATGTAATATCAAATGTTGTATCAATTCATGTTGTAATTATATGGTGAATGGTGAACATGTGTGTATGGTTTTATTATTGTTCATGTACATGTGCTACTGAGTGTTTCCTTCTGACCCCATTGATTTTCTTCTTCTTAGCCTCATGTGGGGTGTTTAAATTGGGATTCTCGCTGAGGTGAGGGTTTCAATTTGGACGTCTCACATTAGATTAAGTTTTAGAAAATCCGGGGACGTCACAGGTGGTATCAGAGCATGAACAATAGCAAAGCCTGCCATTTTCTCATTATGCAACTCAAAACCAAAGAACCTTGAACTTAATAATATTTTAGGGTTATATTTGTCGTCTTTTAGAGACTAGATCTGACCTAGCCTCTAGGTTAGAACCTAGATGTCTGAGAACTAGGTCTAGACTGGTGCTTGTTGAGTAGCAAGTCCTTAGATGTCGTTCTTTCCTTGTAGTGCAGCGGTATGGGACGTTGCACTATTTGGAAATGACGTGCATCAAGGGAAGAGAAAGCTTAGACATATGGCACTCATTGTCTAGAGTAGCTACACTAGTCTACACCATGTTCTCACCCTTTTCACTAGTTTTCATGACACTGAACTCTCTACTATGTGTGGGACACTCATTTCTGGATTTGGTTTTGGATTCAAACCGGATCGAACTGTGATAGTTTTCTCTGACGTTTGTTTTATCGGAGAAAAACTATGTAATATTTTAATATGTATATGTGTTATAAAAATGTGTCCCTACACATGTACGAGTAGGAGGTGGTCATGCAACCTAAGTGAAAGTGAATGACATCAGTCTAGAAGAGAGAGTAGTTCTAGATTAGATGTCTAGAGCCTTGTTGGAATATATGATAGATGGAATAGATGAAATAAGCTTTGATGTAAGTCTTATATAGAGGACATAAGATGGTTATGATGATCTATGTTTGTTTTCGAGGACCTATAGTTCAGTTTTGAGGATTTGAGATAAGTTTTGATGATGCAAGAAATTAGGCTTTTATGAGATAAGATATGTTAAGTTAAGACAGGTTGTGAGTCAGCGTGAGCCTCAAGCTCTTTTATGAAGGAGGACCTCTAGTGTTAGGACCAGTTTCGAGGTTAACTCCAGAGAGAGTGAGACCCAATGGGAGAAGGTTAGAGAACCTAAACTCCAAGATATGATAATTTTGAGATATGTGATATTATATGTCCTAAACTAGACTACTCCTGAGTGATTGAGTTGAGTTGCTTTATGTATGATTCCTATAGTCTTGTTGAACCCTAGATGTCCTTGGGGAACACCAAACCCTAGAGTAAAAGAGAGGTTGGCTATATGTGAATATGTGAACATGAATATGAGAACCTGTCATCTGGGTGAGGGAGAGAGAGTCCCAAGACCCTGGAGGAGGTAGCTATGTTAGTTTCTCTGAAGCCTCATGCTCGGGTTGGTGGTTTCCCACATAGGAATCTAGTGGTGTATATAAGAGAGTTTTGGGTAAGCATGTTTCATGGGTAGAGACCTATGAAGAGTATGTTGTAACATGTTTTGGGTTGTGCTTATGTGGCTGGAGCTAGTAAAGCAATCGACTAGTGCCAGTGAGGTAATCCGAGAACCCTAGACCGAGAAGAAAGATAAAGTATATGCATATGAGATACTCATAGAGTTGAGTTAGCTCAGAGAATATGAGTATGATCCTACCCCCATGTTATGGGTCAAGGAAAACCTCAGTTGGACTGGATAAAGTTTTGATATATGTTCATTAGCCACTCACATAAGTTTGTTTAGCACAACCATAGTATAATAATTGTAAGGATGTGATCTAATCATGAGATGTGATATGTAGACATGATATTATGGAAACATAGATATGGTTTAATAGATATTGATGCATAAATGGTTAACCATACACATGAATAAAGATGATGATGTGAAATTCTTGGTTAATCTTGTGATGAAATCACTAATCAATGTTGCAATTTATTATGAACGATGAAATAAGATCATATGAATAAAAGATGTTACATGATGTGTTAATATTATTGCTTAGTAAAGATGAAAAATATAGTGTGATAGTGAGCACAACATAATGATTATAACACCTTGATATAATGTTGATGACACCTTGATGTATGGGTGAACTTGGGTTAACTCCTTGGGAACATGGTAATATGATGTTGAATAATAAAACATGAGTAAAGATGAAGATGCAACCCTAATATATGAGGAATGTAATGACATAACCTAAGTTTCTAAACCTTGAATGGAGTGTTTGTGCACCAAGATGGTTGTAAACCCCCCCCCCCCTAATAGTTATTTGGATATGTGGTTCTAGGTAACCTTTGCGGATGCGTTACACGTAGAATGATGCCCACATGTGGATGAAGGAAACATAAGGTTTTCCGTGGAAGTATGAGTATGGTTTACTTTCGAGGACGAAAGTTCTTTTAAGATGTATATGATGTGACAAAGTGGGTTTTCTGGCTCAATTCTGAGGATAGAATTTCTTTTAAGATGTGTAGGATGTGATGGAGTGGACTTTTAGAATCCATATCTTGAGTTACAACAAGAGTTTCATGTATTTTGGTAAAGTTGAGTGTTAATTGAGGTTGATATAATGATTTAGATCCATAAGTTATGCCTATTTGAGGAATTTAATTGACCTGACTAACAGTTGAGTTTTGACACCAAATTCATGGACAAGGTAGCTTGAGTTGTGAGGAAGCTGTGGTCAAAATTTGGTGGCATTTGGGTATTCTTATAAAAAGTAATTTAGGTTTGGAATCATTAAATTATTGATGCATTTCAATAGTTTGGACCAAGGTATTTGATCATTTACCTAAGTCTTAATATAACTCATTGTCACGTCCACATGGATATATGGCCACAGTTGGACCAGGAAGAGGTCATGAATCAAGCATTGGTATCCCTTAGATGTTGTAGATCTGACGACTCCAGACTCATCTTGCTTATGGCAGTTTCCATGATGGTTGGGTGAGGGCTGTGCACGATATGGTGGCATGGACGATGTGGGATGAGAGGGAAGAGTAAAACCGTGGATACCCATGCCATCTCAAGCCGAGAGTTTTGACCCCCCTCCATTTTCTGTTTGTTTAGTGTGCACTGAGTGCGAGTCCTGCACATCCACATGCTTGCCACCACCAAGAAGAGATGGTGGTCAGAACTAGCGGTGAACTTCAAGGAAGAAAGGAGAGGAGGCCATAGTCGAGATCAGGTCTGCGTTATGATCCAGTAGATGTGCTCACACAACCGGCATCCAACGGCTACTCTCAAGCCCGGCGGCGCTGTGAGAAGTACATCGAGGATGAGGAGGAGGAAAGTGTCATCCTTCACATGCTGGCGGCTGAAGAAGCTAGAAGCTGCATGCATGGAGGCAAGGTGCTCTATTTCTAGTGGAGATCTGAGTTGGTGTTGATCAAAATCTTAGATGTTTAATGGAGGTTGTGATGGAGTGGACTTTTGGAATCCTAAAATGTCCAATGATTTAAGTGAAAGCATAAAGTTTAGATAGATTGAGGGTTCCAAGCTCATGACAAAGTAGGTTTGTTGATTGATGTTAATATCATGATTAAGATCCTTAACTTTATGCCTTTTGAGGAATTTATTTGAATGGGCTAATAGTTGAGTATTGGCACCAAATCTTAATGGAATGCATCTATGATACAGATAAAACTATGGCTCAATTTCATAAAGTTTTGAAGTTCCTAGAAGGAGATATCATTGGTCGAATATGCTAGATAATGTACACATCCATAGATGGTGGAACAAGGTTGGTATATTCTTTATCTAAGTTTCTAATTAGCTAGGCATCATGTGTTGGTGTGTAAGTGGCAGCCACAAATTATATTTTACGAGAGTTGGCTTTGTCCCTTGGAATTATCGAATGGATGAGGAGGTTGCTTTCCTCGTAGCAGTTACGGTGAACATGATTCAAGTTTGGTGGATCCCCTCATTACAATCATGGCTCCCTGGAGTAAAGGAAGTGGGAAGTTTCTTGTGTCGCTAAAACTTATAGGCCGACCTCTCAAGTGGGGCAGTTAGAGCAGAACCCAGTTGCGGTAGTCATCCCTGGCGGCTTCTGTACGAGGAGCTTTGGAGAAAAAGATGAGAAGGCTGAAGAGGGAGGCTCCAGCGCAGTCCACCAGGTCGGCAGTGATGGCAAACACCAGAGGAGCTGCTGGCGGCTGCAGTCCTGGCGAGGCTGAGACCAAGTCGACGCTGGAGCAGCTGGGCCACACAACGATGAAGCTCAGATCTGTGACGTGCACAAACAAGGGCGCCACGCAGTGGCAGTTGATGGAGGTTCGACGCTTGTGATTTTCACTCACCGGAGGAGAGCAGTGCGGCGACGCTCTCACAAACCAGGAGGAGCCACACGGTGCAACCATGCGAGGAAGAAGGTGCAAAGATGAGGCTGTGTCGATCGTCGGAAACGAAGCCAGCCGCGGCGGGCGTTTTCCAGGAGGCGACATGCGTAGGCATCTAGAGCAGAAGGTCGGAGAGATGGGTGGCGTCGGGCGAGAGGCCGGTGGGGAATGTAGGGTAAAGGAGGAACAACTTGGCGGTCACACACTTCCCTACGGCGGTGGCTTATGCCCGACGGCCATGCTATAAAGCTCGATCAGCTTGGGGATGGAGCAACCAGTGACGAGCTTGAGAAGGCGGTACTGAAATAATTGGTCCATAGAACCTCTTCGGCGTTGCAAGTCATGACGAGGAGGGCGTTGGAGATCGACCCCTCACCGGGAACCCACGTCAGGAAGTCTCGATGGCGGCACTAGCACAAGGGCGGCCGTGTTCACGAGCGGAGACGGAGAAAGGAAAAGGGTGATGGCCGTTTAAACCCTGAACCGGCTGAATGAAACAGAACTAGGTTCAAAACCCCCCCTGAACCGCCGGTTCAACCAGCAAGTAGGAGAACTGAGCGCCAGCCTATGGCCACGTGCCAGACTCTCATTCTCCAGAAAGGTTAGTAATCCAAATAATGTTTAGTTCTTGCATAATTCATAAAAATTAGCTCGCACATCAGAAAAATACAAACAAGGTACCAAAATATTCATAGAAATGGGTATAACACAATTAAAGCAAAATATCAAGCTTTTGATGCATTAATATCAGTGATATCTTGTAAGTTGTGAAATGCTCATTTGATGGATAATAAATATCAGAGGATGTTCTAAGATTATGAGAAAATACCTGTAAATCATATTTCATGTTTAGAATGCATATGATGTCAGAAAGTATGATGTTGATGCACAAAATTATGTAATTTACTTCATATGGTTAATTAGGGTTAATAACCCTAAATAAAAAGGCAATTAATACATACGTGCTAAATAAATGATGAAATTTACAGAATAAGCTCATATCAGTATATGTAATCTCAGCTTTAATTATGAGATCATAATGATGAACAAAATCCATGTTATATGAAGATGCATCTTAATACATGTTATAAAACCCTAATCTCAGTTAATGGTGTAATATAGGGTTAATTAATGTGCACAAAAATGCTATGAAAGATAATGTTCAGATAATGAATCATAATCTGGAATATGACATCAGTAAGATAATTCTAAGATAAGAATTCAAGTAAAAGTGGGAATATCCTAATGGACTAAGTGAAACCCTAATAAATATGATTAGGGTTAAGATGAGATAGAATAAGATGAGAACCTGATGATAGTATATGATCTTGTCTTAATCAGGTTTAATCAAGGATATAGTTGATATCAAGAATATGTTGTGAATAGGATGTCTCTTTGGAAGGTACGCTATTACCTCTTACTTGGCTTATTATACAATATGCTTATGTTATATGAGTAGTAAAATACTTGGCATATGGTATTGATTGAAATGATTGTTCTTGTATGATATGTTATATGACTTTCCATACTTATTGCTATGAACACATCAAACATAATATAAATGTTCCATCATAAGATAGCTCATAAACCACTCGGTGGTAGAGCGCATGCTTAATGATCACAAACCACTTGGTGGTAGAGCATATGATGTTTGTATAATGATCACAAACCACTCAGTGGTAGATCATAAGGCCTAAAGATGTCAAAGCCACTTGGTGGCAGACGCACGAGATGTATGATGGAAATGTGCTTAAAATATGTGTTCTCTTTTGTTAATGAACATCTTTGTGCAAGTATATGATTTTTCTTATATTTCTTTACAACTGCCAAGTATTAGTTTTATCTTATTGCCAAGATATGATGAGAGGTATATAAAAAGAAACGTAGGCGTACTCAGTACAATATTCATGAAATATTGTGCTGACGTGTACCGCATGTAATCTTTTGTTTAGGTTGTGGTTATGCTCTTGAAGATCCAGGATAGTTGAGAGTTGTGTGGCGAGCTGATGTACAGGTGGACCTGTTGTCTTAAGATCCTGTAGTTTAGATGTAGTACATGTATATGTTATAGTTTAATGTTCAATATGTAATATCAAATGTTGTAACAATTCATGTTGTAATTATATGTTGAATGGTGAACATGTGTGTATGGTTTTATTATTGTTCATGTACATGTGCTACTGTGTTTCCTTTTGACTTCCTCTGATATTCTTCTTCTTAGCCTTGTGTGGGATGTTTAAATTGGGGTTCTCACTGAGGTGAGGGTTTCAATTTGGGCATCACACATCAGATTAAGTTTTAGAAAATCCAGGGACGTCACATAGGTTATGGAGGCGCCTGCAAGCAGCGTTGTATTAGGACCAGAAGATGACCCTTCAGCAGCGGTGGCCATGGCCAATGAGATCATGGTCATGGAGCAGGAGAGGAGTCATTGCCATCCTAAGTAGGCTGATGTAGCAGACGAGCGGAGGGAGACTGACTGTGAGAGACTGGAATAGCAGTGCCAGGATGGGTGGCATTTGCGGCAACGGCGTGGTGGTCGGAGATCTCAGCAATCCAGAGTCCTAGGAATGGATCAGTGAAACTGATCAGCTGTGGAGGTCAAGAAGAGGTCGACGAAGGTGTTGGCGGCCCTAAGAGCCGACAAGGAGATCTCGAACCCGAGCTATTGCTCACTGGGGCAGAGCCCAGCGGCGACACCCCCGCAAGGCAGAGCAGGCGGGCTCGGGAGATCGCAAAGAAGAGGGAATCGCCGAACCGCACAGATGCTCGCGTCCAGCCAAATCGCTAGAAGAAAGAGAGAAAGAAAGAAAGCCAACCGGGTCCAGGGCATGAACCGTCCGGCTCAGCGCCAGCATTGGAACCCTAGTGGCCACGTGGCGTGACGGGATTGGCCCAAAAAGGTAAGAAATCCAGATAATGTGCAGATCTTCCGAAATTCGTAGAAAATAGCTCGAATGTCTGAAAAATACAAATAAGGTACCAAAATTCTCAGAAAAATGCGTAGAACAACCTAGAACCTTTAGATCAGTCTTTTGATGCTTAAATATCAGTGATATTATGTAATATGTGTAATGCTTAGTTCTTGAGTAATAAATATCAAGCGATGTTCTAAAATTATAGAAAAATGTCAGTAACTCCATAATAACGTTTATAATGCATGTGATGTCAGATATGGCCATGGTGATGCACAAATCATGTAATTTGCTTAATATGGCTAATTAGGGCTAATAACCCTAAAAGAAATGTATTAAATACATGCATGCTCAAGAATTGATGAAATTCACAGAGTAAGCTCATATCAGTATATTGAACTTCAGCTTTAATTATTAGATCATAATGATGAACAAAATCCATGTTATATGAAGATGAATCTTAATACATGTTTTAAAACCCTAATCTAGGTTAATGATGTAACCTAGGGTTAATATGTGCGCAAAAAGGATATGGAACCTAATGTTCAGATGATGAACTTTGATAATGAGATGTAATCTGGAAAATGACATTAGTGAGATAATTATAAGACAAGAATACAAGTAATGGTACACATATCCAAATGAGTAAGCAAACCCTACTATGAGCACGACTAGGGTTAAGATGAGATATAATAAGTTGAGAACCTGATGATAGTATATGGTCTTGTTTTGATCAGGTTTGACCAAGCTTATAGTTGACATCAGTGATATGTGTTGAGTATGATCTATCTCTTTGGAACGTACGCCATTACCTCTTGCTTGGCTTATTATACAATATTCTTGTGTTATATAGTAGTAAAGACTTGGCATATGGTATTGATTGAAATGATTGTTCTTATATACTATGTTGTTTGAGCTTTTCATACTTATTGTTATGAACACATCAAACATAATATATCTGTTCCATTATATGAAAGCACTAACTCTTTGGTAGTGTGCTTGGAAGTGACCTAACTCTTTGGTAGTGGTCACATTGTACATATGACCTAACTCTTTGGTAGTGGTCTGACCTAACTCTTTGGTAGTGGTCATCTTGTACAAATGATCTAACTCTTTGGTAGTGATCATAAAGGCCTTGAGATATAATGGAAAATAAGCTTAAAATATGTCTTCTCTTTTGTTAATGAATATCTTTGTGCAAGTATACACTTTTCTTATATTTCTTTATAATTGCCAAGTATTAGTTTTATCTTATTGCCAAGATATGATGAGAGGTATATAAAAGACACATAGGCATACTCAGTACAATATTCTTGAAATATTGTGCTGACATGTACTGCATGTAATCTTTTGTTTAGGTTGTGGTTATGCTCTTGAAGATCTAGGATAGTTGAGAGTTGTGTGGCGAGCTGATGTACAGGTGGACCTGTTGTCTTAAGATCCTGTAGTTTAGATGTAGTACGTGTATATGTTAAAGTTGCTGTTCAATATGTAATATCAAATGTTGTATCAATTCATGGTGTAATTATATGTTGAATGGTGAACATGTGTGTATGTTTTTATTATTGTTCATGTACATGTGCTACTGAGTGTTTCCTTCTGACCCCATTGATTTTCTTCTTCTTAGCCTCATGTGGGGTGTTTAAATTGGGATTCTTGCTGAGGTGAGGGTTTCAATTTGGACGTCTCACATTAGATTAATTTTTAGAAAATTCGGGGACGTCACAGGTTTAATGTAGTAAATGTGATGGAGACACTTTAGGATTTACATACATACATATTATTATATTAATTACGTGGATCTATTCATTGGACTGAGTGCATTCTTAAAGTATGTTTGTAAGGTCTACATGGTTCAACATAAGGTAGGTGGTTACACCTATGAATACCCGATTTAAACGACTTCTATGGATTTATTGAGGCCTTTGCTGAATGGATTGCAAATTAAATGCTTGCCTGTCCGTTTATTTTCAATCCCACATGAGTATCACAATATATAGAAATAACTTGCTCAGGCCCATGATATTGTCTCTGATTAAATGCATGTAAGGAAATTATAAGAATCACCCCTACAGAGTGGGTTGGTTAATCAATACCCCCATAGAGTGACTATGATATCAAAAATACCCCCAATGAGTGGGTATGGATGGAAGTCACCCCCAATGACTGTGTAGATCATACTAATACTCCTAAAGAGTGAGTGTGGTAAAATGGGGTGCCCCCAGTGATTGGGTATGTCATAGAGATTTAGGGGTTGAGAAGTTAAGAAAACAAAATGTGTTCTAATTATTTGATAATTGCAAATACACTACTACAGAACTCGCCTTTGGCGTCGGTTGTTTAACCCCTTTTAGCGATGGGTTCTCCAGCGACGCCTATGTGGGCGCCACTAAAGGTCAAACTCTTCGGCGTCGGTTTTATAACCGACGCCAAAAGGCTTCGCGCCACCGAAAATGTGATAGCAGGGCACCTATAGGCGTCGGTTATGTTTCGTAAGCCGACGCCAAAAGGGTTCGCGCCACAAAAACGGTGCCATCTAGGATACTTTCTGCGTCGGTTAAGAACTACCTAACTGACGCCATATTTCCATACGACACGGCCGTGCTTCCCTGCACGGCCGTGTTTAGTGCTATAGGTGTCGGTTTTGTAGTAAGCACCAACACGTTTTCTGCCACGGCCATGCTTTCCTGCACGGTCGGGTTGTTTGTCATATTAGGCGGTGGTTTTATCCGATAACCGACGTTGTATGTCTTTAATGACAGTGTTCTATAAATAACCGATGCCTATGTTTTTTTTTTTCTTATCAGTTTGTAGGCCTACTATGGCTGGTCAACAGGATGAGAACCTGCAGTTCAGTTTTCTGAACTGTAGGTTTACGACATCCATTGATATCAGCCTACAAACATGCCACAAACATACAAAATCAACATATATTTGTTCATACAAGTAGATACATTCAGACATCAATTCAATTCTCACATTCACACATGTAGAAACATTCAAATACATGTAGAAACATTCAGACATGTATAAACATTCAGAAATATTCATTTACAAAATATCATTCAACATCGCTATCAGCATCCCAATTATATCTTACAATCGCCACTACTTGTATGGCTTTTGCCCATTCTTCTCTTACTTCATTTAATACTTCCATCGTATATGGAGCATGTACATTTTTTAAGCGTTTACCTATAGTGTGGTCAGTTTTAAACACCTGCAAAGAGAATGATGTATATATATAAGTAATAATATAAAAATAAGATTGATATATTTCATACTAACTAATGAGACTATATATAATATCTCATGTATGGTATTGATGTCCAATGCGGCATGTTTGATAATCATCTGCATAAATCACATCACATAGTATGCGCATGCCCAGTCGTTGTCTTGTGTAGCGCACTATAAATTGAAACATACAAAATATTAAAAAATACAACTAAGCACAGTTCACATAAATAATATATACATTGGAGTTGGGAACTTACTTTTACATTCTCCTAAATTATTGGCTAGTTCTTTCTCCTTGGGACCTTTCCTGCAGCCTTTTTGAATGCATCTAAACCCCTACATGTTAATGTAACACAGTAAATTACATAATTAAATAGTAATGTAATAATAGATGTTAACGGATATAAAATGAAATATTTCTCACCAGAATAATGGCATTCTCATTACGTGTCCAATTTTAGTATTCAATGTACTCCCCGCAGGATCTAGATAATAAACAGTGAACATCCCGGGGAGAATAACTAGTAACTCCCAATGCCTACCGCTAGAGGTAAAAAAGTTAAAAATTAATAACTCTAAATCCACAATAAAAATGTAATTTTCTTAAGTCCAAATTATAAATAAAGTAAACTTACTTGACATTGAATGAAGCTATTATTATGGTCGTCTTTTGCTGACCGAAAAATGTAAAAGCATCTATACAGTATTGTTCAACACTATTAGCATCTTTAGCTACCATACTAATCAATGATGGAATAAAAAATCCCACATGATCAAATGCAAATTGTTTGCATTGATCTTCGACTAAGTAGGTGCAAAGCATTTATTATGTATGCATTAATATATAAGAAACCAGATCACTGAATCTTACACAAGGTATATGGATGTATAAACAAGATCTCACCTTATCCATGTCTCTATCATTGATGTATTCAGCCAATCATACATAAACAACTCAATAATATCTTGTATAAATAAAGAGCTTTTGTATGATTAACCTGCATAATCCGCTTCTAAAGAAACAATTATAGGGAAATGTATATTATGTGCCCGTAGCCAACATGCCATTCCCCTACAACCAGGACCTAACAAGTACGTTAGGTTAGTTGGAACCCAACTTGGTAATGCAGGAAGTGAAGGTGGAGGCCTAGGTGCTCCTGGTGTCTTCTTTTTAACCTGTATATATAATTTCAGATCAGTTGACCTCATATATACACATTAACAATCTAAAGAAATGTAAATTTGTCTTACAATTTTAGTAGTGTAGACGACATCTGCTTTGGGCCACAATATCACCCCGCCTTCTGCCTCAGCATGTGTATCAATATTCAGGTGGGGATATGGCAATGTAGCTTCCCTCCAATCGGGTAATACACGTATCAGGCTCACATGAACTTAGCCCTGTGGCATTGGAGTCCCGTGAAATGTTTCCCCAGGAAGGGACGGGTAATCCTGTGCCTCTGCAACAACATAGTCTTGTATTTTTATGCGGCATGGCTTCAATGCCTACAAATTGACATAAAGAATATTATACATATATAGATATCATCTTGAAAACATATCATCTTGAAAAGACTAGCTACAATGTCATAAACAATACTTACAGTAGACGTGTTAGGCGGTGGTGGGTCTACAAGATTACTCTCAGTCTGTGCATCAGGAGAAGAGTGGGTCGCCATAGGCTGATTGGAAGCCTGAGATGCCTGCCACCACACTATTTCTTCCTTGACCTTCTCAGCAACTATATCATTGACGTTCTTAGCAACTATATCCTCGACTCTCTTATTCTCCTATACATGGATAAAAGAAACATTAGCTTCTTATTATTGAATTTCCTTTTGCAGTAACATTCTAAAAGAAGAATAGGTTACCTCTTCTTGTGAAAGTCCCGCTCTGGGTTTGCGCTGGGATGGCCCAAAGAATGCTTTGATGCCCACACCAGTGCCTGCACCCCTAACACGTCCAGGATGCTCTGGGTTACCCAGAGAAACTGTCAATTCATCCCTTGTGCCCTAAGGGATGAACGTGCCTTGTTTCCTCTGCTCATGCAGCTCCCGCTAATCACCATAAATAGAAATTGGTAAGTTAACACCACAAATAATCAATATTCAAATGATTGCTCTAAGAGTTGTATTTTACCATTTTTGCAGTCGCCTCAGCAGTTGCGGGCTTCCTTATTTATCCCTTCTTATTTTGCCTCCCAGCTATCCAAACATCATGGTGAGGCAGAGGTGTGCTACCTATAGTAGAGGACTCCTGAGTAGCAGCAGACTCTACTTGTAGTCTTTGGCGGATGCATGAATAGCCCTTTGGACCCATAGTGTGGTCATGCACATTCAGTGCATGCCTTGCTTTTTGCGCCTCACTAAGGGCCTAGTTAGTATGCACATTAATGATTTGGTTAGTAGCACTAAATGTTAATCTTGAATAGGTGAATACAATGTATATTAATTAAATTGGGAGTCATGCCTAATACCTTGAATTCTTCAGATTTTCTTGAAGCAAAAAACGTGTCCCAATCTTCTTTGTCCAAGAAGTTCCACTGTTCAAGGGCTGACTTCTTCTTGTTATCACCATCTTTTATGTATTCTCTATTGAGATTTGTCCTATAGTTCCTAAACATCTTTCCAGCGCGTTGCATCACACTTTTACGATGCAACTTCTCATCCAATGCAAACAGATTCTGTAAAATATAATTGTTATTAACTAGTATCCAAAAATAGAATTGCAAATAATAGAATTTGTAATCTACAAAATAGAATTGCAAATAATAATAACTCACGCATAAATCCTTCCATATTATGTCTTTCTTTTCCTGAGGAACTTTATGCCAATTATCATACTTAACACCACAATGGCTTCGAGTGACAACCCCAAGATAATTTACAAAATTATTGCGGGGCACTCCAATTGCATTTCCTCTATTATCAAACTCCACAACCAATTTGGATCCACTACCACTTAGCACTATTAACTTCTTCAACAGAGTGATGCCCCTTTTCTTGTTAAGTGTTTGGTGATGCACATCAAGTTCCTCCAGTTCTTTAGTAGGTACATGTGCATCATCAACCTAAAATTTGACAAAAATAAACACACTGAATTAGCCCAATATAGAAATATGGGATATATGACATAACTAGAAGATAATGAATTTTATAGAAATACATGATATGTTTTTAGAACTTACAATGGTATCCTCTCCATGCTCATCATGGACAGCATGCTCATCATGGACTTCATGCTCATCATGGACATCATGCTCATCATGGTCAGCCATCTGAAAATGTCATTAAAAAGGCAAACATTTAGCATTTGTATTAACTAGAAGATAATGACATTGATATTAAAAAAGCAAACATTTAACTTTAATAAAAAAATATAAACATGCATGCCTCTAAATTTGTGATCTTTTATCAATTAACAATCCTTCATTGTGATCTCTGCGCACATATAAGTCCTCATTCTAATATATAATAAATGTGTACCACCTATCCCATCCTTGAACACCTAATCTCATTAGTAAGTGTATAATGTGTATTGGGTTTTCAAGTTTCGGCAGCATTTCCCCGCTGTTCTCTAAGTACATATGTACTTAGAGAACAAGCAGGGAAATGCTACCAAAATTTTCTCGAAAACCCAATTCATATTATACACTTACATCCTAAGTGAGATTAGGTGTTCAAGAATAGTCCCAAACCGGGGACTATCCAAAATTTACTCCTAATGAGTAAAGCTTGGACGAGTTCCTAGGCCAACAAACACATGTGATGTCATTCTTATATATAATAAATGTGTACCACCTATCCCATCCTTGAACACCTAATCTCACTAGTAAGTGTATAATATGTATTGGGATTTCAAGAAAATTTCGGCAGCATTTCCCCGCTATTCTCTAAGTACATATGTACTTAGAGAACAAACGGGGAAATGCTACTGAAATTTTCTGGAAAACCCAATACACATTATACACTTACATCCTAAGTGAGATTAGGTGTTCAAGAACAGTCCCAAACCGGGGACTATCCAAGATTTACTCCTAATGAGTAAATCTTGGATGGGTTTCTAGGCCAACAAACACAATAATAGATATGTACATGTTAGGGTTTCATCACAATTAATGTTAGGGTTTCGTCACAGTTGATGTTAGGGTTTTATAAATGTTAGGTTTAATCAAATCAAATTAGGATGCTAGAATGGACATGTTTAAATCTTATTTCAACATGCATCAAAATTTACTAAATTAGGTCAAACATTATGATTAGAAGCACAAATATATGCAAGCAAAAGATTTGTTCGTATCCAAGGATTTACATCAAGCATTACATAAAGATTTGTTCATATCCTTACCAACAGCAAGAACGGCCGTGGCTGTGTTGGCCTACCACGGTCGTGCTGGACAGCACATCCATGGTAGGCCAACACATCCATGGCCGTGCTTGTTGTTGGTAAGGAGTTAGGGAGAAGGAGCTAGGGCTACCTGGAGCTAGCGTGGAGAAGAGCGGCGACAGCAGTAGCGGCGAGCAGGAGAAAAGCAGAACGAGCGGCACTCGCACTGGCAGCAGGAGAAGAGAGCAGAGCAGAAGCTGCGGCAGCAGCAGCAGAAAGAGGACACGGCGGCAGCGAATAGAGCACACCAGTAGTAGCGGCAGCAAATAGAGCGCACCAGCAGCAACGGCGGCGACCACAGGGTCGTCAGACGATTTTAGGCGAGAGCGGCGAGTATAGGAATTATTGCGATGAAATAGGAAGAAAGGGGGAAGAGTCGGGTGATCGGGTCTATTAAGTTGGTTAACGACATCAGTTATCTAAAAAACTGACATCGTTCAATCTTCAGCATCGGTTGATAGTAAACAACTGACGTCCAATTAGACAATCTTTGCCCTAAATTATTTGGCGGGAACCATTATCAGTGTCGGTTATCACAGGATAACTGACACCTAAATTGTAACTTTTTGCACAAATTTCCATCTTATAGTGGCATCGGTTAGTAGTTAAATAACCGACTCTGTATGTGATACTTTGGGGGAAAAATATCGCTCGAAAATTGGATTTCGCGGGCGATTTTAGGCGTCATTTTGTTTTACCCAACCGACGTTGAATACAAAGTGGTACACGTGTCTGGCTGGTCTTCGAATATAGACGTCGGGGTTCCTAAATATCCGACGTTGAATATTATAGGCGTCGGTTTGGTTAAATAACTGATGCCTAGAAAAGCGACACTGAATGATGTTTTTGTAGTAGTGATATGTCTGATTATGTTGTTACTCATACATGTGCATATTTTGATCCCCCCACATACTAGTATATTTTGATATAGTGATCCACGTTTTTGTACCCCGACGTTTTAAGTACATTCTATATAACATGATTAAGATATGATGACCATATGAAATTACATGAAGACACTAAAGTTAACTTGTTAAGAGGATTAGATAGATACATCTTCTCATATGTCCAATTTTGATTGTAGAAATTCATGTAACTCCTTCAAGGAGAGTTTTGTAAACAATATTTGAGTTTAATGGAAATTATTTACTATTGATTATTATCTATTTAAAATCTAGATCATTGGCAATTTTAGATAATGACTCTCAACTTTTTGGAACTTCCTTACTTGGGGGATGCTGAAAAGTAAGGTCGTTACATTTGGTATCAGATCCCCGGATTTATCAAATAATACTTAATAGTTCATAAATCTCAAGTGATCCATAGAAATATAAGGAAACTTTTAAGGCAAAACCTGATGGAAATGATGTCTTGAAAGGATCATGGTTTTGGGGGTTGGAAATAATTTCCTATAGACAATTAAGTTGCTATACATGGACTCACTAACCAATGTGATACCTACCTCACCAAAACCTAGGGTTAGCCTGAAGTAACATTTCCTCTAAGTCTTCTTATCTCTACTTTCATCCACTTCTCATCCTTTTTCTTAAAAAAACCCTAATAGAAACTCCCCTCCTCACCAGAAGTTAGTGTTTTTGAGAAGAAATAGGATTAAGGAATCCTCCACCAATTAATGAACCTAAAATTGACGTGGTATTTTGAATGCACTAACAAACTCACTCGGGGTTGAAATCCTCGAGCTTTTACCAAAACCAAAGTGCAATAATACCACCCGCAAGCGGACGAGTCTTATCACAGTATAGTTAAGGATCGAACCCAAAGGACAACATGTTTAAGAATCCTTGTCAGTCGAATCTAGCTCAAGTAAAACTAATATTTAGAATGATTGGTTGATTTGAGGTTACTTGAACTAATTGCAAGAAAATAAAAGCTGAATTAAAGTTGGGTTTAGATCAATGATATGAAATTGCTGGGATGGTACTGGGTTTCACCACCACTAAACATGCAAACACATTCAATCACAAACAATCTAGGAAAGATATAGCAATCCAAAAAGAGCTGCTGCAAAACCCCCCATACGGGAGTTAGCTCCGCGTCAGCATCACGTTTGACATTAGATTTCACGTCACCATACGGATCACATACTTACGACTTCAAACATACAACATCCAACTAAGGTTGTAGGCCCCCTATATAGGCGTTAGGCACACAGAAGCGTCACCGAAGGTTAGATGGCTCATCCCCTCGTGGATCATACACTTACGACCTCAAGAAATCCCATTCTATTTCTATTTTGAGAGTCAACCGCGCTAATCGATAAGCAAGCAACCAATTAATATACGAGCAAACATCGACGATTAACAAGAAGATACAAAATCCAACTAAGGCTGTAAACCCCCTATACAGGCGTTAGGTACACAGAAGCGTCACCGAAGGCTAGATGGCTCGTCCCCTCGCGGATCATACACTTACGACCTCAAGGAATCCCATTATATTTCTAGTTTGAGAGTCAACTTGTTAAACGACATTCAAACCTACATATAGAAGTTCTCACAACATAGGAAGAACAAAGATGAAAGCAAGCAATTAATCAAACTACGAACATAACAATTAACAAAGAAATGAGGAGTTATATACATTGTCATGGAAAGTTTAACCAAAGAACATGAGTTGCATGGGCAGCGGGGCTAGTCCCCGCACCCCAGTGAAAAGGTACTACTCGCATATGATGTGAGAAACAAGAAGAATGAGAAAGAGAGAGAAATTCACCATGAACTTGGTGCAGAAGGTAGTCGCAACCATTGTGTACAGGCACCCTGTCGGCGTCCCGGAATCGATGTCCAAGTGAGGACCCATGGGGTCCTATTTATAGGCATAGGACTAACCCCAAACGGTCTTGGATTAAAAGAGACCAAACTGATTCAGTTAGTTTAGACCAAACGGTCTTGAAATATCTTCTCCAAATGGTCTGGAGACCGTTTTCTACCAAACGGTCTGGAGATCAATTGCTACCAAACGATCGTTCCAAACAGTTTTGGGCAAACGATCGCTCTGTGCGGTCTTGAGCAAATGATCGCTCTGTCCAAGGTTTGAGAGAACGCATGAGACTAAACGGTCTCACATACCGTTTACTTTCCTCCAAACGATCTTGTCAAAAGAGGGCAAACGGTCATCAACAAAAAACCGTTTGTAAACCTGTCTTGCTCAAACGGTCTTCACTACATGTCGATCAAACGATCTGAAACCTGCAAGGGGGCCATACGTTCTTGTATCGCAAAGGGAAAACGGTCTTGGACAAACTGTTTGCTTTTCTATGATGGATTCAAATAGTAGATGAATCCATAAGCAGCCAGGTCAAATGATCTGTTGGCCCGCTGGTAAAAGAACAATCTCCGGCCTTCATCTGTAGGTGCAACGGCCTCGGGGCGACCCCATTTGGTCTACGAATCACCTCCAATCGACCTTGCTCGGGAGTTGTAAATGTGTGTTGGTCGGAGGTTGAAGACGATGCACCACGGTCGTGGATAGGCACCACGGTCGTGGTAAAGTTGTTGTCCCACGGCTGTGCCGCCTTGTGCGGGCGTGGTGGGTGAGAAATTAAGCTCTGCTGCCTCGCACGATCATGGTGAGTGAGAGAGGGTTGATGCAGGTAGGGTGCCACGTTGTGGCTCGTCGACCACTGTTGTGGTGAGTGAAAGCTCAGGTCTACCATGGTCGTGGCCACCTCACACGGTCGTGGTGATGGAAGAAGACCACGACCATTTTGGATCACCATCGCCGTGGTTAGGAATCTGCTTCACGACCTTGAGTTCATGCACTGCTCGATTCCTTACGGCTGAGTGATGCTTCCAATCGGTCTTTGCTTCTTAAAACGGTCTTGAGACCGCATGGGCTCAAATGGTCTTGAGACTGTATGGGCTCAAACAGTCTTGATACTGCATGGGCTCAAATGGTCTTGAGATCTCATTGGCTCAAACAGTCTTGAGACCACATGGGTGGAATTTCTTGGTTAGATATCTTGATCAGAGCCAGGGATGAAGGTGGACCTTGACTACTTGTTCAGTTTTGTCAAAACTTGCATTAAATGAACGATGTTTAGTTAAAACCTTGATAATCAAATCAACCAAGTAGTTTTGTACATTATGATTCATATTGAGTGAAATAGTATGTATAAAGTTGAATTGGTCCCGAAGTGATAATTGAATTTCATGATGAATATACATTCATCAAAATACCCCGAACTTTAAACGTTGCTCGTCCTTGAGTAACACAAAATCTGACACAGTCACCAAATGAATACTTTCAATTCGTTTGATTACTTCATCTTCACATCACGAATGTTTTCTTTTTGCTCAACATGACTCAGTATCTCAACCTCCTGAGACCACAAAACACATCTTACCATATCTTCGTTCCTGAGTTCATTTTCCAAAATCACTTCCTCCTCACCTTTTCCAACAACAAGCATGTCAATGAGTTTTGTCAGAGTTCAGAGGCACCCGCAGAACAAGTGTGCATTTGATCTGACACAGGTGTTTTACAGGATAGGGTAGGCAATCATTGTGCCATTAGGTAGAAAAGGGAGTGAAAGGTGAAATGGAAGGAAGAAGTAAATCTCTCCTCTATTCGACTTGAGATTTTTATATGCTTTGCAATTTCATTTATTGTATTTTTTGTTCGAATCTCTCCTCTATTCGACTCGAGATTGCATTTCATTTTGTGTGCACTTTCGCATCTTTTTTTTTGCAAATCTCTCCTCTATTCGACTCGAGATTGCATTTTTGGTGGTACGCCCCTATTTATTTGCGAGGAGTATGGAAGAAGCAGATAAAGAGGGAAGTGGCGTGCCACCCCGAACTTAGGGCTTGGCACTTTTTGGCTATTTTGTTTCTTTTTGATGAATGGAGGGGTACGAAGATGATAGAAGAGGTGTAGAAGAGAGTTCAGATCAGAATGCAACTTGATTTACAATTCAATGCATCAGGTTGTTCTCTTTATCAAACTCTGCTCAAATAATGACTTGATGAGGATCCGGTTTGGATTCCATACTATTGTTCCACAAATCAGTTAGGAAGCACGACGTGTTTGATCCCTATCAGTTTGACTGACACCTATCATCTTTGCAAAAGTATCACGATGTTAGGAATCATAGGCTTCATAAGATGATTTCAATCAAAGGGCTTGTTTCAAAAAGTGGTCCTTTTGAGGATTTACTTTGAATAAGGGGGATATAATGATGCAGAATGCATAGCAGGTTAGTTAGTGACTTTTAATGAAACCAGGAATTGTCAAAAAGTGTCAAAAATTCATCAAGTATCTATTCAATTTCTTTGAAAATCATTAAAGAATTGTGAAAATTTTGAATTTTTTTATCAAGAATGTGATAGTGAAAACTGAAGTATGAAAAGTATGGGTGTAGGTGGAAAGTGAGGTACGTACTACCCACCCTCCACCCTGAACGTAGAGATTTGCTCGTCTAGAGCAAACCCTAAATCCAAGATGGAGGGGAAAAATCATGCTAGAATGACCACCAGGTGTGGTTGCGTTCTGATCAGCGCGCATCCTCTTATCTGAAAATCTCAAAGGTAAAGTGCAATTAGATCTTAAAGTAGCATCTTGCGATGCAAATTTTATTTAATGAAAAATTAACTAGAATGTAAAAACAAAATTGAAGAAATATTCTAATTTGAAAACAAAAGTAAAACAAATTTATTGATCGGGTTGCCTCCCGACAAGCGCCTTTGTTTTACGTCGATGGCTCGACTGAATTTTTCAGCTTCATGGTGGATCCTTTGGTTTGGTGAGTTCCAACATTGTTTCGGTGCCTATGTCAATCGAGGTGAAATATCTCTTCAAGCGGTGACCATTTGCCATAAATTCGCCTGACTTTTCACTCCATAAAGAGAAAGCACCATGTTTGGAGATACTTTTGACAATGTAAGGTCCAGACCAGCGAGAACGGAGTTTTCCTGGGAATAACTTCAACCTTGATTTGAATAGCAGAACTTGGTCTCCTACTTGTATGTCTTTTCTTTTCAGATGTCCATCGTGCTAAAGTTTTGTGCGTTCTTTGTAGATTCGTGCATTCTCATAAGATGTCATCCTGAGTTCATCCATCTCTTGGAGTTGCAGAATCATGGCTTGGCTAGCTTCTTTCATATCAAATTTCAGTTGTTTAATTGCCCACCATGCCTTGTGTTCCAATTCGACTGGCAGGTGGCAAGCTTTTCCATATATTAATCGGAAAGGTGTAGTCCCAATGGGACTTTTATAAGCAGTTCGATAGGCCCATAAGGCATCGTTGATTTTCGTTGACCAATCCTTTCGATTGCGTCCTACAGTTTTTTCCAGAATATCCTTTAGTTTACGGTTAGAAACCTCTACCTATCCACTTGTTTGTGGATGGTAAGGTGAGGCTATCTTATTTGTTACACCGTATTTTATCAGTAAAGATTCAAAGCTTCTTTCAAGGAAGTGGGACCCTCTGTCAGATATCACGGTTCATGGCACTCTAAAATGGGGGAAAATAATATTTTTGAATCATTTTATGACAGGTTTGAATCACTAGTGACGGTTGGTATAACTTCAACCCATTTTGAGATGTAGTCTACTTCCACTAGGATGTATGAAAATCCATGAGAAGATGGGAATGGACCCATGTAATCCACCCCCCAATCATCGAATATCTCTACTTCTTGCCATAGATTCAGCGACATCTCATCTCTCTTTGTTATATTACATGTTCTTTGACATTTGTCGCATGATAGGACAAAATCGTAGGAATCTTTGGATATGGTTGGCCAGAAGAATCCACATTGCAAAACCTTTAAAGAAGTCTTTTTAGAGCTCATATGTCCTCCCACTGGTCCTGAGTGACATTGTTCCAAAATAAGTTGAGCCTCTTCTTCGGCGATACATCGTCTATACAGACCATCGGCACCTCATTTAAAAAGATATGGTTCATCCCAGTGATATTGCTTCACATCATGCATGAACTTCTTCAGGGCATTTCCGGTGCATTGAGGATGGGTAACCCCCACAACAAGGTAGTTCACAAGATCGGAGTACCGTGGTATAGCTTCTAAGGCCTTCATTAGTTGATCATCTGGAAGGGAATCATTGATCGAAATATTCTCAGTATCCGGAGTGTGGATGTGATTGAGGTGGTCTGCTACAACATTCTCTGTACCCTTTTTATCTCTTATCTCTAAATCAAATTCTTATAACTGGAGGATCCATCTAATCAACTTGGGTTTTGCATCTATCTTTGCCAGAAGGTAACGAATGGCAGTGTGGTTAGTGGAGACAATAACTTTCGAACCAGTTAGGTAGGATCTGAATTTGTAAAAGGCATACACGAATGCTAGAAGTTCTTTCTCGGTAGTTGCATAATTCCTCTGGGCTTCATCGAGAGTTTTTGATGCATAATAGATCACATAGTGTTTCTTCTCAATATATTGTCCTAAAACATCGCCCACAACATAATCACTGGCATCACACATGATTTCGAATGGGTGATCCCAATCAGGAGCTCTAATGATGGGAGTGGTTGTAAGGGTCTGTTTCAGTGTGTTGAAGCTTTTGACACATTCTTCATTGAAGTTGAAATCAATATCCTTTAGTAATAGGTTCGTCATTGGCTTCGTTATCTTGGAAACGTCCTTTATAAATCTTATGTAAAATCCTGCATGACCTAGAAAAGCACAGACTTCTTTTATGTTTGTTGAAATAGCCAGTTTAGAAATCACTTCAATCTTAGCTTTATCAACTTCAATTCCTCTATTACTGACCCTATGACCGAGGACAATGCTTTCTCTTACCATAAAATGGCACTTTTCCCAATTTAGCACAAGATGTGCTTCTTCACAACATTTGAGGACAAGGGAGATGTTCTTAAGACATGAATCAAATCAATCTCCATATACATAAAAATCATTAGTAAAAACCTCCATAATGGTTTCGGTGAGACCGGAAAATATTGCAGCCATGCAACGTTGGAATGTTGCAGGTGCATTACAGAGGCCAAATGACATTCTTTTAAATGCGTATGTTCTGAATGGGTAGGTAAAGGTTTTTTTCTCTTGGTCATCTAGATGTATGGGTATTTGATAGAATCAGAGTAACTGTCAAGATAACAAAAATATTCTTGGTGAGCGAACCTTTCTAGGATTTGATCAAGGAAAGGCATTGGAAAATGATCTTTTTGAGTTGCCTTGTTTAATTTTCTATAATCTATGCACATCCTCTACCCGGTGACTGTTCGAGTGGGGATGAGTTCATTATTCTCATTCCGTATAATAGTTGTTCCACCTTTCTTCGGGACTACATGCATTGGGCTCACCCATTGCGAGTCTAATATCAGATAGATTATTCCAGCTGTGAGATGTTTAATGACCTCACGATGGACCACTTCCTTCATATTTGAATTCAACTTCCGTTGATGCTCAATAGTAGGCTTGTGATCTTCCATCATAGGAATCTTGTGCATACACAGTGCTTGACAGACCCCAGTGAGGTCACTCATTTTATAACCGATGGCTTTCTTTCTTTCCCTTAATTCCTTCAGGAGTTTCTCTTCTTGTTCAACTGTTAGATCAGAATTTATAATAACCGGGCAACCCTTGAGATTGTCTAAAAATACGTACTTCAGTCCTTCGGGCAGAAGCTTCATTTCGGGAGCCTCTGGTTTTTCATTTGTTTCTTCTGTAGTTTCTATAGGTTTGAGTTCTTCACTATTGGCTCCAACATCTTCTCTAGTAGAGTCGAGGGATTCGATGCAATCCTTTACTCGAGCGTCG
Organism: Alisma plantago-aquatica; assembly: GCA_963693085.1. Classification (NCBI taxonomy): domain Eukaryota; kingdom Viridiplantae; phylum Streptophyta; class Magnoliopsida; order Alismatales; family Alismataceae; genus Alisma; species Alisma plantago-aquatica. The sequence goes on from OY856409.1 coordinate 874,674,831, forward strand.
ATTGATTCATCCACTGATGGGTTTGTTAAGAAATTTCCAAGGGATCATTTGATTCATGATGCTCTTGAGTCATAAGTGACATTTGTTCAATGCAGTCAATCAGATATACTTCTTCCTGCATACTTGGTCTTCTCATACTTTCAAAAACCTTAAATTCGAGAGTTTCTTTTCCTAATCTGAGTAGTAAGGTACCAGCTTCAACATCAATCAGGGCTCTTGCAGTGGTGAGGAATGAACGACCAAAGATGAGAGGATATCTGGTATCTTCTTTAATGTCCATAATGACAAAGTCGCATGGAACATATGTGTCCTTGCCTACCCTGACCGGGACATCCTCAAGGATTCCTAACGGACATTTTATCGAATTGTCTGCAAGCTGTATAGTCATTCTAGTAGGAAGAAATTCTGTGAACCCTAGTCTCTTACATAGGCTAAGTGGCATAATAGAGATGCTTTCACTGAGATCTACCAATCCTTTCTTGCATGATGAGTCGCCAATGTGACATGAGATTCCAAAGGATCCCGAGTCTTTTTGTTTCTTGGGCATATTGATCAATATGATATCCGATGTAGTTGTTTCCAGTTTTACTGTCTCATATTCCTCAGTTATATACTTCCTGGTTAGGAGTGACTTTAGGTACTTAGTCCAGGCTGGTATCTCAGCCAAAGCATCTAAGAAGGGTATATCAACATGAAGTTTCTTCATAGCATCTTTAAACTTATTGAATCTAGTATCGAGCTTGGATTTCCTTAGATGGGCTGGGAAGGGTATATGAGGCTTATATACAGGAATATCAGGTTCTGGTGTTTCAGTTTCTTCATCAGTAGATTTCTCAGGACTTCCCTTATCTGTCGTATCATCTTTTTATTGAGACTCCAGTGTTGTTGAGTTTTAGACAATCAAAGGTTCATCTTCGTCTATAATAACCACATGTGTCTTTACTGGGGGATCTGAATAATCTTTTCCTGACCTGGTGGTGACTGCCTTCAACTGTTCAGGATGCTTGGGATTGTTCTCAGGTTGGCCAGCGAAGACTCCAGCGGGAGGCTTTATGCTAGCTGCAAGTTGAGCTAATTGAGATTCAATAGCCTTCTGCTGAGCTTGTTGGTTGGCTATCATAGTTTGCTGAGTTTGCAACATTTTTTCAATGTCTGAAAGCTTGTCATCATAAGAGACGAGTCCTACTTGCTGTCCTAGTTGTTGATTAAGATTCTGATACCGAGGGTTGTTTTGATAATTATTGTAGTTCCTATTCTGAAAGTTCCCCTTGAAATTTCCTTGATTCCCAAAATTTTGTTGTTGATTATACTGGAATCCTGGTGGGCCCCTTGGTTGATTGTTTGAACCAAATTGATGCGAGTTTACTGCTCCAAAGGTGTTTCCATATTGAAAACCCAGGTGATTCCTATTCTAATTCGGATTGTAATAACTTTGGCCAGGAATAGTGTTGATAGCATTAAGATTTTCCATCTGACCGCTATATCCTTGTCCACATACATTGCTCAGTACAACGTCATAGAGAACATTGCATCATAAAGTGGAATGATCGGTGCTCTTACATGCTTCGCATAACAGGGAAGTGGACTTGACCTATTCCGGTTGCCGAGTGGGTGAACGTCCTCTTCCAATAGGAGCTAGAGATGATTCAATATGGTCTTGCTTGGAAACTAAAACCTTCAAGGTTTCAGCGATAGACTTGTACTCCGGAGTAGCTTCGGCCATAGCTACTTTCAAGACTCCTTTACCTACAGACCTACCCCAATTGGCTTGATTTTCTGCTCCCAGGGTGACGACTCTCCATGCACTGTCACAACTTTGACGCATGAAGTTTCCTCCAGACGAGGAATCTAGAAACCTCTTAATATCATCATCCACACCCCTATAGAAAATTTCAATGAGTTGATTCTTAGGAATTCTGTGGTGTGGACATTTGTGTAGAAGCTCTTTGTACCTATCCCATGCTTCAGCGAGAGTTTCTCCAGGGACTTGAGTGAAATTTGTTATCCGGCCCCTAATTTCATATGTGAGAGATGGAGGATAGAATTTTTCTAGAAACACATTTTGGAGTTGTTCCCATGTGGTGATGGGTATTTCACTTTGCAATGAATTGTACCAACTTATGACTCTATCAGCAAGGGAATACTTGAAGATACGGAGTCGAATGACATCATCAGTGACTCCATTTTACTTTGTCATAGCACATAGATCGATAAATCTCAAAAGATGTTCTTGGTTGTCCTCTACTTGTTTGCCATAGAAAGGGTTGTTTTGAAGCAATGTGATCTAATATGCCCTAATCTCAAAATTGGAAGCATTGATTGGGGGAGGCTGTAATGGATGATGAACATTCGTAGCTTTCGGGATTGAGAACTCTCTAAGATCCTTTTGTAGTTCAGCTGCTTGCGTTGCTGCTTGTGCTGCTAGGATTTCCTACTGAACTGCAGCCCTGGCTTCTTGCATGAGCCTCTCTCTTTGTGCATTGATGGATTGAGCCACCCTTCGGGCTACCTCTTCTTCTTGAGCCATTCTTGCTTGATTCTCTCTGATCTGACGATGGAAAGTTCTATCTATCTCAGGATCAAAGCTCGTTGTGAGTCTGGGGTTGTCCGAACGGTGCATACATTATGCCTTGGGTTGTACCTGGAATAGAAAAGATTTTGAAAATGAGATCCACAAAGTAGAGTCAAATTCAAGAAGATGATCGATTGTTTCAAAAGAAAAAGAAAAATCCTAGATTAGTCTTAAAAGAACTAGATTTGACTGACTGATTCCGTTGTCCCCGACAACGGCGCCAGAATTTGACGTGGTATTTTGAACGGACTAACAAACTCACTTGGGGTTGAAATCCTTGAGCTTTTACCAAAACCAAAGTGCAATAATACCACCCGCAAGCGGATGAGTCTTATCATAGTATAGTTAAGGATCGAACCCAAAGGACAACGTTTTTAAGAATCCTTGTCAGTCGAATCTAGCTTAAGTAAAACTAATATTTAGAATGATTGGTTGATTTGAGGTTACTTGAACTAATTGCAAGAAAATAAAAGCTGAATTAAAGTTGGGTTTAGATCAATGATATGGAATCGCTGGGATGGTACCGGGTTTCACCACCACTACACATGCAAACACATTCAATCGCAAATAATCCAGACAAGATATAGCAATCCAAAAAGAGCAATTGTAAAACCCCCCATACGGGTGTTAGGTCCGCATAAGCATCACCTTTGGCATCAGATTTCTCATCACCATCTAGATCACATACTTACATCTCCGAAGATACAACATCCAACTAAGGTTGTGGGCCCCCTATACAGGCGTTAGGAACACTGAAGCATCACCGAAGGTTAGATGGCTCGTCCCCTCGTGGATCATACACTTACGACCTCAAGGAATCCCATTCTATTTCTAGTTTGAGAGTCAACCGTGCTAATCGATAAGAAAGAAACCGATTAATATACTAGCAAACATCGACGATTAACAAGAAGATACAAAATCCAACTAAGGCTGCGAACCCCCTATACAGGCGTTAGGTACACAAAAGCGTCACCGAAGGCTAGATGGCTCGTCCCCTCGCGGATCATACACTCACGAGCTCAAGGAATCCCATTCTATTTCTAGTTTGAGAGTGAACTTGTTAAACGACATTCAAACCTACATGTAGAAGTTCTCACAACATAGGAAGAACAAAGATGAAAGCAAGCAATTAATCAAACTACGAACATAACAATTAACAACGAAATGAAGAGTTATATACATTGCCATGGAAAGTTTAATGAAAGAACATGATTTGCATGGGCAGCAGGGCTAGTCCCCACACCCCAGCGAAAAGGTACTACTCGCTCATGATGCGAGAAATAAGAAGAATGAGAAAGAGAGAAAAATCTACCATGAACTCGATGCAAAAGGTAGTTGCAGCCCGGTGAAGAAGATACAACCTTCTACGTCATGTCGGAGCAGATATGGACACGAACGGGAGTTGCCAAGACAGACCAGACAGTCTCCCTCACTCCGTCTTCCTTCTCTCCTTAGCCTCCTTGGTTGCAACACGAGTAGTAGGTGGAATGAAACTGGCGCGAATGGCAATGGATTTGGATCAGACCTGTGTACAGGCAGCCTGTCGGCGTCCCAGAATCGATGTCCAAGTGAGGACCCTTGGGGTCCTATTTATAGGCACATGACTAACCCCAAACAATCTTGGATTAAAAGAGACCAAACAATTTCAGTTAGGTTAGACCAAACGGTCTTGAAATATCTCCTCCAAACGGTCTGGAGACTGTTTGCTACCAAACGATCACTCCAAATAGTTTTGGGCAAACGATCGCTCTATGCGGTCTTGAGCAAACGATCACTTCGTCCGAGGTTTGAGAGAACACATCAGACTAAACGGTCTCACAGACTGTTTGCTCTCCTCCAAACGGTCTTGTGAAAAGGGGACAAATGGTCATTAGCAGCAAACGGTCTGTAAACCTGTCTTGCTCAAACGGTCTTCACTCCATGTCAGTCAAACGATCTGAAACCCGCAAGGGGGCCAAACGTTCTTATATCGCAAAGGGCAAACAGTCTTTGGATTCGAATAGTAGCCGAATTCGTAAGTAGCCAGGTCAAACGATCTCTTGGCCCTCTGGTAAAAGAACAATCTTCAACCTTCTTCTGCAGGTGCAACGTCCTCAGGGCGACCCCATTTGGTCTGTGAATCACCTCCAATCGACCTTGCTTAGGAGCTGCAAATGTGTGCTGGTCAGAGGTTGAAGATGACACACCACGGTCATGGTAAAGCTGTTGTCCCACGGCCGTGCCGCCTTACGCAGGTGTGGTGGGTGAGAAATTGGGCTCTGATGACATCGTTCCACGGCCGTGGCGTTACACCACGGTCGTGGTGAGGTAGCTACCACACGGCCATGCTGCCTCACACGGGCGTGGAGAGTGAGAGAGGGTTGATGCAGGTAGGGTGCCACGGTCGTGGCTTGTCGACCACATTCATGGTGAGTGAAAGCTGAGGTCTACCACGGTCGTGGCCACCTCACACGGTCGTGGTGATGGTAGAAGACCACGACCGTTTTGGATCACCACGAATGCGGTTAGGACTCTTCTTCACGACCTTGAGTTTAGGCACTGCTCGATTCCTTGTGGCTGAGTGATGCTTCCAATCAGTCTCTGCTGCTTAAAACGGTCTTGAGACCACATGGGCTCAAACGGTCTTGAGACCGCATGGGTCAAACGGTCTTGAGACTACATGGGCTCAAACGGTCTTGAGACCGCATGGGTGGAATTGCTTGGTTAGATATCTTGATCGGAGCCAGGGATGAAGGTGGACCTGGACTACTTGTTCCGTTTTGTGAAAACCTGCATTAAATGAACGATGTTTAGTTAAAACCTTGATAATCGAATCAACTAAGTAGTTTTGCACATTATGATTCATATTGAGTGAAATAGTATGTATAAAGTTGAATTGGTCCCGAAGTGATAATTGAATTTCATGATGAATATACATTCATCAATAATGTGGAATTAATGATAAAGGAAATAAAGAAGTTTATGGGTTTTCCATATGAGAGTAACCCTAGATGGAACTAGGGTTGGTTGGGGAAAACCCTAATGGATCAATAGAAACTATAAGATACATGGTGTAGTCTCTAAACCTAATATAAAACCCTAATCTAGGGAAACAAGTGTAGTATGAATGATAGAATAACCCATCCCATATAAACCCTAATTAGGGTAAAAAGAAGTAAGAAATATATAAATGATTTAGGTGACTCGGTCTCCCATTCATAGGTGCATGTGGAACAAGGCATTAATGAAATTTTTTTAAGAAACATAAACAACTTACAAACGGGCATTTTCTTGTGTTAATGCTAAGGTGTTCAGGTATGGTTCCTAACCTTAACCTTGAGTCCTAATAAACCCTAAGAAATGGATAGAGAAAATAGAGAGGACCTAATGAGTTGGGATTCCCTAGCATACAAAGCATGCATGTACATGGAGTGAGGCATGCATGGTACACGAGACATGATTATGTATACATTTGAATCATAGAAAACAAGTGATTACATAATAAGGAAAGTATGAAAATCCTTAGTGTAATAGGTAGGGAGTGTGTCCCACCCTAGTCAACCTGAGAGTGGAGAAGATGTCTAAGAGAGAGATCACACCCTGAGGTAGGGTTGTGACTACTATTTCTAAACTCTAGCTTGTAGTAACCCAAATCAAAGGAGTGCCCAACACAAGTATGCGTACGAGGTAGCCACACATGAAGTGGAAGAGAGAGGCATCATGCTAGACGATGAGTTTTGTTTTAGATCATATGCCCACAAACCTATTGGGGTATATAATTGATGGAATAGATGAATTGAGTTTAGCTCTATGTGATGAGATAATATAGATTATGAAAACCTCATTCAGATTTGATAATTTGACTTTGGTTTGAAGTTTGGACATACATTTTGATAATATAAGTGTGTGTGCTTCTCCAAATATTATAAGCTATGTCCAGATAAGATGTGAATCTACAAGAGCCTCAACTTCTTCTACAAAGGGGGGCCCCTAGTGTAAGGACAACTTATAGGGTTAAGTTTATGAGATAGTGAGACCCATAGGGAGCCAGGAGCGCAGAATCCAAGATAACAATAATTATGTGAAATATTTGTTGTGATATGATCTAAACCAGGATACTTGTGTGAATGAGTTGAGTTGCTATATGCATGGTTCCTATAGGCTTGTTGTACCCTAGATGACTCTAGAATGACCAAACCCTAAAAATATAAAAAGAGGATTCTTGCATACATGTGTATATGATATGAATTCCTACCATCTAGGTGAGAAAGAGAGCCTCAAGATCCCGGAGAGAAAAAAATAATGGGTCATGATATTTCATGAGTAGTCACATATAATGAGAGTTCCATATACTTCTTGGGTGGGGTATGATAAGATAGTTTTAATGAAATTGATAGATCTAGGGACCCTAGACCAAAGAGGGGAGACCATGTCTGGTACAAAACTACTCATAGAATCAAGAGAGCTCATAGAGATTGAGAATGGAACCCCTCACGTTTTGGGTTAAGGGAACCTCACTTGGACTTTGATATATGTTTGATGAGCCACTCATATAAAATGGTTTACCATCACCATACTATCATATATACATATCTCACTGGTCCAACCTAGAGAGGTGATGAATGCGTATGACATAATGGAAAATATAGAAATGGTTTAATAAGTTATCTATCTACTATTGGTTAGCCACATGCAAGAAATATGAAAATGTGAAGTGGTTAGCTAACCTCAGGATGAACCATTAATAAATAATGGAACCTAATACGGGAAAGTGATATGGGATAACACTCATCATAAATCTTGAACGTAGTTATAGTTGACATGAGGACTAGGTGGTAAATAAATTTGTCTTCTTCAAACTATGCTTTACCGCTTTTGGCCTACCATGTGGTATGGATTGGATAACATACTTGGCATATGAAATTAGGTGAAATAGTTGTTCCCATAGTCCTAGACATATTAGACATAATACATCGGTTCCATTATACCTAAATTCATGGTATTAATGTACCAAAAAAGATTCAACTCTTGCGTGGTAGAGCATGTGATATAATGATATAACTCTCACGAAGAAAGTTCACAGAGGATATAATGGAAAATATGCTTAAAAGACATATCCCTTTGTAGAAATATAAATGTTGGTATAAGATTGTTTCTGTTGGTTTCTCAAAAATTCTAGTTTTATCTTGTCTTGGGATACGATCTTCCGTAGAAGGGTGAATTTAAAAATCTATTTAAGAATGAGGTAACATTAAAATGTCACTTAAAACTTGAGAGATTATGTTCATCAAGCACAAAAGCACATATACTGAATATGATTCTTTGGACCCATGCATGACCATCTCTAAAGGACATGAGGAAAATTCATTATGGATGTGACTAATATAATGGAACCAGGACCATATGGGAAGGTCACCATGATCCCAATGAAGGGACATAAAGAAAACTATGTGTTCTCTAAGAGATGAAGGAAGTTTGGGTGAAATATATTTAAGGATTTAATGTACTTGGATATTATTATAGAAACCTCAAGTAAAATTCGTGATGAAATAAAATAAAGTTAGGACATCTCCATGAAACCCTTGGGAAGGGTAGGTCCACAATCAACCATAATATCTAGTAGTATGACTAAAGGTACATAAGGCTTATGATGCTAAGTGCAGAAGGCCCTTGTGGGTCATGAGAAGATCATTCCAAAGGTACATATGCCCTAGAGATCTTAAGGGGATGAATAAGGATAATGAGACATGAAAATGTAGAAGAAAAGAACAGAGGGAGTCATGAGATAATGTTAGGATGAACTTTGTAGTTGGACTCAAACCAAATATTTATTAATCTTCTTATGAGTGTTAGAGGTTGGATAGACACATGTTATGAAAAAAAAATATATATGAGAGAATACCTAAGTTGAAATTCAATGACATAATCGAGGGTTGGAAGAGTTACATCACCCTGAAATAATGAATAATAGATTGGAAACCTTGGTGTAGTCATCAAGTGAAACCAGAATGTAATTACAAAGTAGAATTGGAAATCACAAAGTAATCACCTAGTGATAAAAATACATGATGGATAGGTTGTGGATTACCCTAAATTTTATATTGAATACAAACCTTAGTAAGGTGAGAATTTTATAGATTAATAATGTTGTTAAGAATTCTTTAGATAAATATATCTGAAAAGGGTTTGCAATCCTAATTTGTGAATATAAGTTGAGTTATCCCTCACCTTAACCTTACTGGGGCACAAATGTTGGGGAAAATTTCCTTTAAAGGAGGGGTGAATGTTATATCCTCAATTTTTATAAAATTTGATTATATAAATATAATGCATAATTGATCAGTAACTTCCCAATAGTACAATTGAGAGAATTATGAAGTCACCTTTGTGGCATGGGTGCATCCCATGGCCCAAATAACGTCCTGTGAGACTATTTTCTTGGCTAATAGGTCCTTGTGGCAGAACTTAAAGAAAAAAAAAGTTCGTGTGTTTTGTTGTATGAAATAATCCAATAATGTTATTGGCAAAAGCACGAATGGAAAATACAATAATAAAAAGATTTCTAAAAGTAGTGGACATTTGGTATTTAAATATTGAATTATGTGAAATAATCTAGAAAAATGAGTTTACATGCATAAATTAAGGATAATGATTTATGATTTGCTAAATAAATGGAATATTGAATAGTATGACAGTTGCCAAAACAAAATAAGATATGTCAAGTTTTCAATAATTAAAAGATTTCTTATCTAGCCATAAGTCGAAACAAACTATTTGAGGCATGATGTAGACCTATTTTAGGGCTCCATCTTGTGCCATTTTGTACTTTAATCACATCTAACAAAGTTAGATTAGAAGTTAATTCCCTCAATATGTGTTTACTATCAAATACACTTATATATGTTCTTTGCATTATTTATAGGTACTTGGACCATGATTTGGATGGATGAGAGAGAAGGCAGGAGTTTTAGGGTTCCTCCACTCATGGAGGGGTCCAAACAAAGCCCTAAAGCTCCCTCCACCTACCTCTAATGGCCAAGATTCGACATCAAGAATAGAAGACCTTTGATAATGAAGATTGAAGCTCTTTTTGCCTTTGAAGACCCCAGCACAGCTGTGGCTCCAAGGAACGGTCGTGCTGGCACATGCACACGTTATAGGGGAATTCCCAATATTTGCAAGCTTCAACAACTCAACCACCATGGCCGTGCTACCCAACACGACCATGACATGAAGCCCCCAAAATGGCCGTGCTAGCCGAAGACAAAATGGGCGTGCTCAAGGGAACAACCTCCTCTCAAACTCCACCACCACGACCATGCTACATGGCATGACCATTCTACCTAGCCTCTAGCACAGCCGTGCTGCCTAGCATGACCGTGCTACCAACCTCCATTCCACCACATCAACCTATGATTTTGTCACTTTGTTTGAATGGTTGTTCCCCACCATGGACATTCCCACTACCACCCACCACGGCCGTGCTACCCAGCATGATCGTTTTACAACCTAAACCCTACCATTTTTTGCATTGATTTTCCAACAATACCCTTACTTACCCTAGTGCTTCCACCACTGACTATATATACATGGGTGGCGGACACAACACTAGGGTAGTTTCCATTACTCCTCTCCACCCACTCCTTGAGTATTCATTGCATTCTACTTGCATTTATTCTCTCCATCCACCATTTCCGCCTTAGAAACCTAGATTTCTAGGTTTTCTTCCGTAATCCACCATATTCTCATGCCCATCTACACCATGGGAGGAGAGAGGATGTCATGGAACTACTAGGAGGTGAACAAGGAGGCTTCTACTTCAAGCTCCATGGAGTTCTACCCCCTTCATCCCCTTTCGTTTGCCATTTTTATCACGTCTCGCTAAGACCCTAGCGATGGGTTGTTTGGGGTTAAAATGTGACTTTGATACCATGTTGGGGGGAAATAAATTGTAATGAACATGATTTCTATTTACGATGATTGATTCTTACTTCTATCTGATTTCCTATATTATTGCATGTGGTTTGTTCTTATAACATGGATTGCTTGCTTTAAGATGTTTGATGACACTTAGCTTCTAGGAGGAATTGGAATGTATGTGGCAAATCTTAGGAATTGCTCCTAGGCCCAATTAGTAGATCCCTAGATAGCCCTCTTTGTTCCTACATACACATCCCCCCTCCTACAAGTGAGTGTGAGATCTAAGTGGCTAGTGTAAGTGTGATTATTACAATTGCCTAGGGCTTCCTAAAGGTTAGATGGCTAGTGGCATGAGGTGAAAAACCCTCATCTCTACTCCCATTTCTACCCTTGTCTCTCAATTGTTCTAATAGCACTTACCCTATAGACATAGACTTGACAAGTCCTACTAGAATTACACCTAACTCTAGTTTTCCAACTAGTAGTATAGGGTACATTCTAATAGTACTTACGTTGTTGTTTGGTTTGGTAATCTAGATAGAATTGTGATAATTGCTTGCTATGACGAGATCCCGCAACTAATATCAAACGACATCCCCAAATGGCCCACCTACCTAATCTCACTGCTTAAAACCCACTTTGCTTTCTTAGGTTGTTCATTATAATCTAGTTTAACTACTTGTGCTCAATCTAGTTGATTGCTCAGTCTTGCTCTTTAGTGTTAACTTACATTTTTGCTCTCTTTCTTGTGGTTAATCTAGTTCTTAGTTGGTAATTGCTCTACTAGTGTAGTGTAGTTGACCTTTACTCTTGTTTAGCTAGTTGCTTAACCTAGTTCATTAGACTTTCTTTCTTAGAAAAAGTTAGGGTTGTGATAATTTAGATTTCATAATTTCCTTTATTTTCTAGTTCACCTAGTTTAACAACCAACAAAACCCTTTTAAACCCTTCAACCCTAGTCTCCGCAATAGGAATGTAGCCAACACTAGCCAAGCACTAGTGACCCCTCTATCCCTGAGGATCGACCCCTACACTTACCATTCACCTATGCTACAATAGTACCCCATGCGCTTGCGGGTGACCTATTTGATATTGTGAATGATTGTGTTAGGGTTAATATAAATTTCAAAAGATCCACACGTGTGTCCTCCCTTAGGGTCACATCTAGACACCTCTTGTTGGCTAGTGTGTAGCCTTGATAGGAAACACACCAAGCTTTTTGGCGCCGTTGTTGGGGATATAGGTGCTCGACCTAGGTAGTTAGTGTAGCTTAGCCTTTCCTTTTTCCCTCATCATTGCTATTCTTTGTTCTTTGTTCACTTTTGCATATTGTCATTCTAACTTGGCTTCTTGTTGCTTGTTTGTGTATTGTGCAGGAGACAACTATGCATGTGCCACATGCGTTCTACTTGTACCGACTTGGTGTTGTACGACCCTGAGATAGGTAGGAGGAGATGCCAAAGTCACCACAACCAACACCGAGAAGCTGAGATGGAAGACAACAACCCTCATGAGAATGCTCAACAACCTCCACCACATCCCAACCACCCACTCCATGAATATTTCACCCCAGAGAACTAGAATTCTCCCATTGCCACCCTAGTTGACCAAATGCCAGGTCAACAGTTCTCCATGCCACTTGCACTCCTTAGACTCCTCCCCACCTACTATGGGCTGAAGAATGAGAATTCCTACCATCACATTGATGCATTCCATGAGACGTGCTCCACTTTTCGTACCCCCACTGCTACTGTTGACTCCATCTAGAGAACCCTCTTCCCGTTCTCCCTAATAGAAAAAGCTAAAGAGTGGTACATTTCTAAGACAAAGTTGGTAACTTGGAATGACGTCAAGAATGAGTTCCTCGAAAAGTTCTTCCCGACTGGTAAGATAACCTACATGAGAAGATGTATCACCTCCTTTGCCCAGAAAGAGAATGAACCCTTCCACGAGGCGTGGGAGAGGTTCCAAAAGCTCCTCCGCAACTGCCCCCACCATGAAGTGCCATTGTGGCAACTAGTCCAAGCCTTCTACACCAGACTTGAAGAGTTGAGCTAGAGAAAAGTTGACTCATCATGTAGACACACTTTCATGGTGAAGCCACTTGAGGAGTCATGGCCATTGTTCGAGCACCTTGCTGAAAATACCCGCCATCAAGTCTCTACTAAAGAGGAACATTGCAGTGGGGGCTATATCCCTCCACCTCCTCCTATAGCTCCAGCCCGCACTGTCACCACCCCATCTATGATGAAGATGATGGCAGAAATGGCGAATATGATGAAAAGTCAAGCTGGTGGTTCTTCTAGCCAATCCACCATGGTAGTCGATTATGTAGATGAAGAAGTTCATGCAATGCACTCTTTTAGGAACCAGAACAATCAAGTCCCCATGTCCAACCTTACACTCCCGAGTGGAGGAACCATCCCAATTTCTCATGGAAACAACAAAATGAAGATGGTCAAGGGCAAGGGCAGCCAACAACAAGGTAAAACTCTAAATTTGAAGATGAAGTGCTTGGGAGGTTAAGAAATTTGGATAAGGTAAAGAAAGAGGTGTCCTAACAAGGGAAAAATATTATCCAATCAAATTTCAATCTCACTTGCCCACCATGAAGAAGGAAGACTCCTATCTCAACCAATGGCAAATCCAAACAACGATGGTGGTTATGTGAACACTACTCAAGGCACATACATCCTATCGTAAGGCCAAGCTATTGGGTTTTAGGGGAGACAGAGAAGGCAGCAGAAACAAAAAAATTCTTCTCCCAAACCCAAAATAAAGGAATCGCATCGACGTCTATACAATAGGAAGGATGGTTTGTGGATACATACCTTATCCCGAGGCTTGCTCGGTGATGTTACCTTGCAGATTTGCATGGTCTTCATCTTCGGTCTTGGACGGTGTCTGTGCAACTCCTGGTCTCACCGGGACTGTTGGGATTGACAGTTTTCCTCTAAGCGGCAGAAGTCTCCCACCTCTGAAGTAGTCCACACAGACCACCTGGAACTCCGATCTCCTTGTCCCACAAAGAATCAAAAGGAGTCGCACCCTCCTATCAGCGTACTAGTCCCCAACACACTCTCCTACAACCAGTTGCCTTTCTGTAGTTGTCATTCACTTGATGTGCCTCCCTTATTGGGTAGCACTTGCTCGGGCTCTCTCAATTACCACAACCAGGGAGAACGACAACTTTGCAGAGCAACTGGTGTTCTGAGTTGTTGTTCCTAAGAAGCCCCCAATACCCCTATATATAGGAGGGTCATGGGATAGGGTTCTCTACCCCGGGCAATACGAGATTAAAGCAGGATTAGAAGGGTTCGAGATTTTCCACAAAACATCCAACTGTGCCACCTGAATCGATCGTTTCACACCCTAAAATGATCGTTTCGGGCCCTGAGTTGATCGTTTGGGACCTGAGCCGATCACCTGGGGCTCTGAGCCGATCGGTTCACTTACTGAGCTGAGAAATTCGTGGTCCTGATCCAACTCAAATTGACTTTCATATTTGTTTCCAACTAATCAAATATTAATCCTTATCCAAATCAAATTTGTACAAGTGAAAAAAATTGTATTTGCAAAATAGTCTTCTGACTTTCCAAATGATCTCGGTTGGTCTACGGATCGACCAGTTCAACAATTGAGTTGATCGTTTCATGACACATGAGCCGATCGACTCACAACTTGAGCTGACCGGTTCAACAACCTGAGATGATCGGTTCATCTCATGAGCCGATCGATTGGGGAAGTAGACTTTGCAAATTAGTCAATTACAGTTTCAATCAATCTGATACTCTAATCAATCGATCCAACACCTTGAACATTATGATATTGAGCTATCAATTGATTGAGTGTTTAATTGAACTACTAAACTCCTTTAGTAATAAATCTAAACATCATTTGTGGATAAACTCCTCTTCCAGGTTAAATCCTATGTGTGTGACCCTGCAGGTCCATTTCACGTTGGCAATGAAAGTCCATAACACTTACGACTTCACAAGTAAAGCACGGTGCCTAGTCACACATCAGTGCTACCCAAGTGAAAAGGAAAGTTGGAGAACAGCTTTCAATCCTACAATCTGTGAATGGTGTTACAGTGAATGTATAATTCCTTTATCACGGATATCCCGAATGAACTTTAGGCATGGAATAATCATCCTATCAACGTTCATTCACTTTCTTGATCTCAGAGTAGATTGGAGGAGATATGTATGACATCAATATCATATACTGATTCACACATGCGTGCATGCCTCTCTCAATCCTACTCATCAAGTGGATATGGATATGAAACTCCCTCAGGAGGGACAAACCCCATATCTATCACTCACCCCTCAAAAGCCCCATGTGTCAAAGTTACCCAATCATCACCTATACAACAACCCATGTTTCAGGATTGTGTTTGATGATGTCAAAGTGTACCCAACGACATGTGTTGAGTGTAGTGATTTTAGGTCAAAGAATCACACTCACCACCATCACTGTGAGAACTAACTATGACTACCGTGTCATGGTTCCATGTGTCAAACTCATGGTGGGTCTATTCGGTATGCTTGTTCTCTAACAAGTACCTATGTGTTTGGTTTGATATCTCCATATCATGACTAATGAGATTATGTCATCAACCAACACCACAATCTAGTCTTGTGTGTCATTGTTGTCTATCTACCTACCACAATGACATCTGACTAGGGACATAATAAGAATGAACAAACTCTTAGCATCCGTATGTTCTCATCGTTCAAGTCCTTAACCTGAAAGCATACGTCATTGAGTAATGTCATTCTCTACACATTCAATCTATTCTATCATTATCTCATATGAATGAACCAGAAAGAATTGGAAGCTTGCCTTTGATGTTCATCAAATCAATCTTAATGTATCCCACCAATCATCTCATGATTGGCTCTCAGGGCATATATACCAACGGACTCCCACTTGCACTACGAGCCAATCACTCTTGAATCATTTTCATAGCGATCTTCAAACATGTCCCACATGTTACTATGCTCTAGAGCTAGCATAGTATGTTATGGAAACACCTTGCCAAAGTCGGTATTAACTGCATGTCCCTCATCTCTTCGATGTACGTCACACGTATGAGATGGAGTTTTCGTAATATGTGTCTAGTATTCCTTTTCTTACCTTTATCCACATTGCATGACCAAGCGCTCCTAACTTGTCATCAATGACCAGAATATCTATAAGTTCATCTCTATGAGCTTCCAGATCCATATAGTATCCACTAACATTCTCTAACACACGGATACTTGGCTTTTCCTTTTAAAATATCTTTATTGGAATGTTTCCATTTATCAACAAACATTCAGTCTTATAAATCCTATATATATTTTGCGATTATTTTTCTATCCTTTTCGGAAGTTCGCATCAGTGTAACTCTTTACAGTGAACCCTTACTTATTTCCATAGAACTAGTACTTCTCAAGTTCTTATGGTATTCCAGTAACCCTTACTGGAACTAAACAGACATCCACTCGTCATGTCCCACATATGAGTTATCAAGATGAGAACATCATATTGTCATGTCCTACATACAAGATGATGAATGCAATTTATTCTTTCTATGTCCATACATGCAAGATGATGGGATGATTACATACATGATAGATCCATATCTATTCTTAGTGTTCCCATTCATCATAAGAATTGGACACTTGGCCTTGGGATACTAATCTCCATGTACCATGGGAAAAGTTTTCTCCCACTAAATCTGTGCATACTAAACCCTTCAGTATAGATTGCCAATGTATGCTATCTTCTTTCAGGTCAAGAGGTTTTCGAGAACTATCTCTATAGATATCTATTCCTATCACATAGGAAATGTCTCTATCCTCCTTAAAGATAATTTCCACCTTGGATTTCCATTCTAGAACATCTCATTCCTCATCAACATGTGGAATGCAAATACGCTCCCACTAAATCACAGATCCCTCTTTATCTTTGACGTATTAGTCAAACCCTTTGAATATATCATCAAAGTAAAGATCCAACTCTGAGTTGCTCGTACTCAATAAATCACATTGATTAGTCCATTGCAACTTATAGACTTCATTTGCATTAATGGATTCATAAACCTTATAGTTTTTGTCATGTACACATCCTTATCTTATTCCTAATAGGAATCCCATTTTAGTATCCATATGCCAATTCTCTTAGTCATTAAGTTACAATTAACAAGCATCATCCTTCTCAAATGTTATCCATGTGTCTTAATGCTTAAGACTCATTTGCACTTATGGATTTCATCCCAATGGGTGCTATCATCAAGGTCATACCTTATGGTTCACATGGAAGTCATTTAGTATGTAATGGTCATAAACCATAACTCCAAATCCGGTACCTCATATTCATCTAGATAGTTGACTCATCACATGACCTACTCATCACATAGATAATTGAGGTGTATCTGTCAAGGATATAAGAACTCATAACTCTTTGTGATTCTTAATGTCCTTTATTAGTGTAGGGTATTCTTTATTTAAGAAGACATTAGCCATTTGATAATCATCCTCTAACTCCTTAGAGTATGACTCCTTATTGATTTAGACATCACCATGCCTTAATCATGAGTTCA
The DNA here is from genome assembly GCA_963693085.1 of Alisma plantago-aquatica. Taxonomy (NCBI): domain Eukaryota; kingdom Viridiplantae; phylum Streptophyta; class Magnoliopsida; order Alismatales; family Alismataceae; genus Alisma; species Alisma plantago-aquatica. The sequence continues at coordinate 874,691,894 of OY856409.1, forward strand.
CTATGATACACTATCATAACCACTCATAAGGATCTCAAACATTTGGTCTAAGTATTTCATTCATTGATCTCATCAAGAATTAACACTTAACCAAATATGTACTTCATCTATGATATTCTTGAACACTTCAAGATATTCATATTAGTATTCCTCTAAAAAACACTTGAAGTACTAGCATTAAGTCCACTAGGTATGTAAATACATCACATGTATTATACCTAATAGGATAATCATTCTCTCACTACCACTAGTGAAGATTGATTAATCATGTCTAAGAGATTCATGTCTCTTACTGGTTCTCTAACCAAAAGAGTCTAGATTTATCCATCATATGGAATCTAGAAATGAATTTCTCATGATTTATGCCAATTTTATTGTTTGAGTTATCAATAACTTTTAGGTATCATTTTATCTTATGCATACCAAGTACCACAAGATAAACAAGGCATTGCCACAAAGATCATATCTTTCGAATTGAAACATCAACTTTATTAATTTCTATCATTGTCATACAATATGCAAAAATTAAGGTGTTTCTATTCATTGGAAAATATGAAATAGTAGTTCATAACTCTATTACATGCCTTTAAGGTTGAAAATAAACCAAAGTACTCCTATCTATGGCGGAAACACTTGCCCCATTTATTGAGTGCATTACATTTTATATCGTGGTATCATATACCTCAAAATGTTACAAGTTTATTTCATGACACCTTCAGGTGGAGACGTTTGTCGCCTCCTTCTTCTTTAGTTCTTCCAGATAGAGCGGACAATTCCTTTTCCAATGTCCTGGCTTTTGACAATGGTGCAATTACCTCTCTTGGTCACGCCTCCCTCGGTCTTGAGAGTTGAAGATGACTTGGGTTGCTGGCTAGCATCAGAACCTTTCTTAGCCTTGCCCTTGCCCTTGCGCTTGGACTTTCCTTTCTTGCTGCTGATCATCATCACAAACTTAGGCTTGTCCTTCTTCATCTGTGCCTCGACTTTCCTCAACATGCCCAACAACTCTGTCAATGACTTGTCAAAGTTGTTCATGTTGTAGTTCATCACAAACTGACTGTAGGATTCTAGCAACGATTGTAGTATCACATCAGTAGCCAACTCTTGGCTCAGGGGAAATCCCATTCTTGTCAGGTTCTCCACATACCCAATCATTTGAGTGTGTGAGGACCAACTGGATCTCCTTCTGTTATGACACACTTGAACAACACCCTAGAGACATCATATCTCTCTTGTCGTGCTTGATCTTCATACATGTTCTTGAGATGCTGAATCATCTCAATGACACCCATGTTCTCATGTTGTCTCTGCAACTCGTGGTTCATGGAGCACAACATCAAGTACTTTGCATTAATGGCATCATCAGAATTCTTCTTATAAGCATCCCTTTCTACCTTTGGTGCGGTAGGAGCCGATTCCTCTGGAATTAAAGTATCTAGGACATAGAGCTTTCGCCCTTGAGTGAGAACAATTCTCAATGTCCTAAACCAGTTGTGGAAGTTAGTCCCATTCATCTTATCCTTTTCAAGGACCGATCATAATGAAAGGCGATTGTTACTTGTTGTCATTTGTACTACAAAAAGGAAACTTATGCAATTTAGTCCAAAAATCAATTTTGACTTATTTGATTGATTTGAAAGATCGACGATATAATTATGACTTTAATTTATTATCGCTCTCACTATTTTGTTCAAATTAACAGCCCTCACCATCAATTCAGAAGATTGCAGCGTACAATCTTCTAGTGGGTCACGATCCTGAAATCCTCTAAGTCATGGACCAGCTACGGCTGTCACCCACAACTTAGATCTTCTAGGTAGGAAACTTTTACCAATTGCATCATATGCACCTCTTGAAAAATGTCATGCACAACTCCTTGCCATGATCACCTCCATGCCTCAAGGTGCTAGATCCTATCTAGGTCACCTTGTTAAGTCTGACCCAACGCCAACATGATGAATATGCACCCTACTAGGGCAGACCCACATATCCATCCTTCACGCTTCCACGAGATAGACAGTGTACCACGCTAGGGCGTGCCCACACTTGGCCGATCAAGCTTTTCACGTGTGTTGCATTTGGAAGGCATCTAAAACTTTAATATTTAATGTGGGATTTGGTTTTATAGGTACATATACATATCCAATCACCACAATACATAATATGTATCATATAGATGCTATATCCCACATAAAACATGTGAAATGATAAAAGCGATGATTATGGCCATCCTAATGTGATTCCTTGAGCCAAGAGGAATCACGGTCATCTAGGTCTACATCACATGCAACCTATCCATGATGAAGTGCTATAGTCGTCCGAGTTGATCAACTCATCATATGAATGACCTGCAAGCCCAAGCCGGTCGTCTGGGTGCCACAAGTCGATCGGTTGGCTCCTCCAACTAATCGGTTCGCCTGGTCATCGTTCATCTCCTCATTTCCTCCACTGGATCATCTCGCTCCTCAAACTGGTCGTCTGGATCGCCAATCTATCAGTTCACTCCTTGAACCGATCATCTCAGTCGTCGTCATGATGTCCGTCATTCTTTGACATAACATGAAATAAAAGATCTATCCTATTTACATATGAAAAGGGAAACCCTGAGTTACATTCGGGGGGAGCAAAGGTAGGAAAGAAATCTCGAGTTATCTCAAGTTACATCAGGAATAGGAGATAGGGAATCAATGCGCAGACTGAGATGCAAGCAACCACATACAACCAAGCTGTAACATATTGAATCTCAGGGTTTTTCCTGCAATTTACCCACTTTTGAGCTTTTTCTTTGCTTTCTAGTCCATTTGGACCTTTTTCATAAATTTCCCTTGTTTTATATTCTTTTTGGACCCCTTGTGCAATTTGAGCACAATTCAATGTTTAAATTATCTTTTTCCCTCATTTATGATAATGAAGGGGTGTTTGCACAAATAACCCACTTAATGTAATAATTGAGGACTAAAAATACAAAATGGAGTTTAATGAGTGATATAATTAGATAATGTTAATTTGGAGCGTTTTGGATAAATATATTAGCAATAATGTGTATTTGAATTAATTAATGAGAACATTAACCTTAATTGCTCCTCTCTCCTCAAAATATGATTTTAATTCATGAAAATATGTTATTTAATTGAGAAATGATTATTGAAATCTTAATGTGCTTAATATCTCGAAATTTACTCACTTGTCTCATAAAAAGAAGTCTTTTCATATAATTCATTCATTTTAATATATTAATATACACTTTAATGAGCAATATATGTGTTAAGGGCCATATTATGAGTAAAACGAGAATATAATTGCATAGGATTGTTCTAGACTTTAATATGATCATTTGGTTAAAATTTGGTGATTTTTGGAGTTGGTTTGACCCCTCAAAATGATTTTAATACGCTTTTAATATAGTGTAAATTAAAATGGTGAATAATAACCCACCTACATACCTCACTCTTCATATGGGTTAATAAAACTTGTTAATGCATGCTATTAGTGAGTGATGAACTCTTGGACTCCAAATCTCGGATTTGGGAACCAAGGGTTGCTTATAAAAGCAGCACATAATTATTTGCCCAAGCATTATATTAATATATGCTTTAATAATCAAAATAATTATTTGGATGACAAAGGGTGGGTAAAACGCAAACCTAATTGCATATCATGAATCTAGACGTCATTAGCAGCCTAGGGTTAAAATTTGGGGTCATTTGGAGTTCATTTGACCTTCCAAATGCAATAAACAAATTTTCTTTAAAATGTGACATTATAGCCATCGATTTAATAGCTATGCACATCATTTAAGCCAAAGTTTGGCTTAAATGTCCGTCACGCGTGATAGGGCTGCACGGGGCCATCGTGGACTCTGATCTAGTGGCTCATACGAGCCCCGACCCCGATCCAATGGCCTAGACACTGTCTTCCACCTCCAGCCGTTACATGGGTAACGAGCTTGACTCCTCAGCTCCGTTCTCCGTCGTTTCACGACCATTTTACGAGATCTCTTCGCCTACATGTTCGTAGCGATCCCCCGAATCATTTGAGCTCTCACTCAACCAGTGAGACACAGTGTAGCCAGAACGATAGGAGCCTCCGGTTGAGCTCTCTCATGGCCACCTCCAAAACGCATCCATACCAGACCTCGCCTATAAAGAACCACCTACACACCTTCGTCGGACCCTTAGCAACTTGCCCAAACCACCGATTTCATCTAAGGACGCACATTTGGCCATCGACGTGGAGTTTTTGCAGCAGACATTGTGGAGCTCCTCCCAGTTGCTAGGCAGCTCGTGCATCAAAATCGACCGGCTAGGTGAGTTCGCCCTTCAAATACCTTCGATTTGAGTACCTTTGTGCCTTGTTTGATTGAGTATCGCAAAATCGCCCAAATGGGCAAGATAGCACCCCGCCGCAAGGTTGGGCATGGCCTGGGGTAGAAGACGATGGAAAAATGTCCATTTTGCCCCTGAGTGCCCTCCTGTGGCTGCTCTCTCGCTGAGGGTACTATAGACTTTTGCTAAATTGCTTTTTATCATCCACGAATCTTTTTCCTGATTGGTCCATTTTGTTTAAATCGTAATAAATTGCTCGGTTGTCGGAAAATTATAAATAAATACTCGTTGGAAAGCTAAAAACATGTAAAATCCGAATATTTAAGAATACTGTTTTCGAGGCTAAATCTGTTAATTAATTCAAACACTAATTTAAATGTATAAAGTGATAAAAAATGATAATAATAGTGTTTTAACTCTGTTTTTGACAAGAAAATATGTTTTCTTGAGTAGAAAAATATTAGGGATCGTTTGGCCCTATTTCTAGAACCAAATCCAAAGCCTTTACCCATGGTTTATAAATGTGAATATTTTACACTTAAAGTGCCTTTAAGTAACCTAATGCATGCATTAATCTTTGAACCTAGGATAAAGTGAGTTTGGACCTAATATCTTAGTGGATAAGGGATAATCTAGAAAGAAAGAACAGGTATGTGCATTCTAACACCTCAGTTGGGCTTTCCATCATGTTTAATCTAGTTTTTTCCATATGAGGCATACTTATAATTATATTCTACATCTTCTTCTTGGACATGAAAATTTGTAACTATGATGCATAGTCTTGATACTTTGTTATTCCTTGATGAACATGGGTCATGGGACCCCACTTGCCTTGTTGAAGTGATTGAGATTCTTGATATATGCATGTTGCCCTTAAACTACTCAATTGAATATCCAATATGAAATCTTGTTGCATGAACATCTTTTATGGCTATCTCTTGTAAATGTTTGGGTCATTGGGCCCCACTTGAATCAATGTTATTTACCATATCTGCCATTGTGAATTGTAAGCATGATAATGATAGTTTGACTAGTTAACTAATATAGTGTACATGAGTACAAGTCACCCACAGGGCACTGGGGTTTTAGTCCCCCTGCCATAGGCACTGGGGTTTTAGTCCCCCTTCCAATTTATACATATTTTTGAGGTTTGGGATGTTATTTCCCCTCTCCTCCTGGTTGAGGTTGGTAGGTGCCTCACCCTATGTTAGTTTAGCTTAGTCATAATGAATCATGCTCGTTCTATATTTGACTTATATGCTTGGCAGAAATCCTATTTGTTTTATATGCCTCGTACTCTTGAACAAATCTTAGTAGAGAAAATCTTTATGTTTCCATTCCTTATACGCTTCTTGTACATTATCATGTTGTGACACATACTTTTATCTTTCTCTTGCTGGATGACCCCAACCATCCAGGCTAGGATCAGATTGCGCATGGAAGCTTGGTGAACCTAAGACTAAGGATAGGAGAAGAAGAAGAGGAACACATAGTTTGCTTGATCATAGTTGTTTTTATGTTTTAAGTTGTTTTGTTTGGAGACAATGTTGTATTAGTTTAAGTCTTCCTCTACCTAGATCCTTGTATAAAGATGTACCCCTTTTTGGGAAGAATTTGTAATGTACCCTTTATACATTTTGAATAAAGTCAAGATTTAAATTTCCGCTGCTACACAATTGATGATTTTGTTTATCATGTTTAATAGTAGAGACTTGGTCTTTACACAAGCACACTTACATAGGGTTTATTGGCCATAACCACACTATAGATCCACAACAAAACTCGTTTAAGGGCGACGCATATCGAGTGCATTCATATTACATATCATATATGTATATTGGAATTTGTGGATTTAGGATTAGACATGCATAAAGCCAATTTTATTCGCATCGTATGCAATAAATGAAGGCAACAAACCAAAATCGATGACATTGATAATCCTAAAGTATAGAGCGGTGGACGTGGCTCTGATACCACTGTTGGGTTTTAGGGGAGACAGAGAAGGCAGCGGAAACAAAAAATTTCTTCTCCCAAACCCATAATAAAGGAATTCCGTCAACATCTATACAATAGGAAGGATGGTTTGTGGAGACATACCTTGTCCCAAGGCTTGCTCGGCGACGTTACCTCGCTGCTTGCGTGGTCTTCACCTTCAGTCTTGGATGGTGTCTGTGCAGCTCCTGGTTTCACCGAGATTGTCAGGATTGACAGTTGTCCTCCAAGCGGTAGAAGTCTCCCGCCTCTAAAGTAGTCCACACAGACCACCTGGAACTCCGATCTCCTTGTACCACAAGGAATCAGAAGGAGTCACACCCTCCTATCAGCGGACTAGTCACCAACACACTCTCCTACAACCAGTTGCCTTTCTGCAGTTGTCTTTCCCTTGTTGTGCCTCCCTTATCAGGTAGCACTTGCTCGGGCTCTCTCAGTTACCACAACCAGAGAGAACGAAAACTTTGCAGAGCAACTGGTGTTTTGAGTTATTGTTCCTAAGAAGCCCCCAATACCCCTATATATGTAGGAGGGTCATGGGACATGGTTCTCTACCCCGGGCAATACAAGATTAAAGTAGGAGTAGAAGGGTTTGAGATTTTCCACAAAACATCCAACTGCGCCACCTGAACCGATTATTTCACACCCTAAAATGATCGTTTTGGGCCCTGCGCTGACCGTTTGGGACCTGAGCAAATCGTCTGGGGCTCTGAGCCAATCGGTCCACTTACTGAGCTGATCAGTTCTTGGTCCTGATCCAACTCAAATTGACTTTCATATTTGTTTCCAACTAATCAAATATTAATCCTTGTCCAAATCGAATTTGTACAAGTGAAACAAATTGTATTTGCAAAATAGTCTTCTGACTTTTCAAACGATCTCGGTTGGTCCACGAATCGACCGGTTCAACAATTGAACTAATCGTTTCATGACACATGAGCCGATCGACTCACAACTTGAGCCGACCGGTTCAACAACCTGAGTCGATCGATTCATCTCATGAGTCGATCGGTTGGGGCAGTAGACTGTTCAAATCAGTCAATTGTAGTTTCAATCAATTTGATACTCTAATCAATCGGTCCAACACCTTGAACACTATGATATTGAGCTATCAATTGATTGAGTGTTTAATGGAACTACTAAACTCCTTTAGTAATCAATCTAAACATCATTTATGGATAAACTCCTCTTCCAGGTTAAATCCTATGGGTGTGACCCTGCAGGTCCATTTCACGTTGGCAGTGAAAGTCCATAACACTTACGGCTTCACAAGCAAAGAGAGGTGCCTAGTCACACATCAATGCTACCCATGTGAAAAGGAAAGTTGGAGAACAACTTTCAATCCTATAATTCGTGAATGGTGTTACAGTGAATGTATAATTTCTTTATCACTAATATCCCGAATGAACTCGAGGCATGGAATAGTCATCTTGTCAATGTTCATTCACTTTCTTGATCTCAGAGTAGATTGGAGGAGATATGTATGACATCAATATCATATACTGATTCAAACATGCGTGCACGCCTATCTCAATCCTACTCTACAAGTGGCCATGGATATCAAACTCCCTCAGGAGGGACAAACCCCATATCTATCACTCACCCCTCAAAAGCCCCATGTGTCAAAGCCACCCAATCATCACCTTTATAACAACCCACGTTTCAGGACTGCGTTTGATGATTTCAAAGTATACCCAATGACATGTGTTGAGTGTAGGGATTTCAGGTCAAAGAATCACATTGATCACCATCACTGTGAGAACTGACTATGACTACCATGTCATGGTTCTATGTGTCAAACTCACGGTGGCTTTGTCTGGTACGCTTGTTCTCTAACAAGTACCTATGTGTTTGGTTTTATATCTCCATATCATGACTAATGAGATTATGTCATCAACCAACGCCACAATCTAGTCTTGTGTGTCATTGTTGTCTATCTACCTTCCACAATGACATCCGACTAGGGACATAATAAGAATGTACAAACTCTTAGCATCCGTATGATCTCGTCGTTCAGGTTCTTAACGTGAAAGCATACATCATTGAGTGTTGTCATTCTCTAGACATTCAATGTGTTCTATCATTATGTCATATGACTAAACCAGAAAGAATTGGAAGCTTTCCTTTGATGTTCATCAAATCAATCTTAATGTATCCCACCAATCATCTCATGATTGGCTCTCAGGACATATATACCAATAGGACCCCCACTCCTCAAACATCAAGGACCACCACACCCATTTGCTCCACCACCTCACCAACCCCCATTAAACTATCAATACCCCCCACCACCTTCACATACCTATCAGCCACCACCTCCACAACAACCTCCCCAACAACCAACTTTCATACTCCAAAATCATAACTCACCTCATCAAAGACCACCACCACCTCCACCTTTACAAGCCCTTCCTCCTTCCTGTGAACAAGTGAATATAGTTTCTATCATATGGAGGAGCGAAGCTGCTCAAAGCTTTGAGAAAAGGGAAAAGAAAGTGATTTAAGTTGATGGCAAAGGATCGATTCTAGAAGGGTATGTCAAAGATCACAAAAGTTCTAAAGAATCTACTGCTCAATTATTGATTGATAATGCCAAGTGCACCCAAGTATCTACTGTTCTTAGTGTGGATGTAGAAGCACCATCATCTATCCCACCCTCTCTTGGAAGTGAAGAAAGTGCATGAGGTTTGATTCTTCCATATGTTTGTGAGAAGATCACATTTTCTGCCCTACATGTCATTGACATAGAAACACATGAGGAAATGCCTTTTTGGGAGCCAAAACCTCCTCATGAGATGAGAATCACCATCATACCTCCTCAAGGCCCACTAAGTGCTACAGAAATGTTTGATGCAATTGGGGGGCAAATCCATGAGACTTTAGAAGGTCCCTCCCTCCAATAAAAGGGCAACAATATCATGAATCACTTGGGATCCTTGAAGTAAGGAACAAAAGGCATCATAGCATTCTTTTCATTGGTGAAAGATATTTGCATGGGGAAGAGAAAACTAGTTCTATTAATTCCCAAAGAAATTGTTTCTACAAAATTAGTGAATTTCATCTTTGACCTTAGCTTTCTAGACAAAAGGGACAATCCAGGAGTTCCTCTCATTACCTGCTACATCGGTACACAACATGTTCAGCACACTCTCCTTGATTTAGGTGTAGGGACAAGTATCATGCCATGGATCATGTATCTATGACTTGGCCTCAATAAAATGGAACCGGTGGATTGTGTCCATGTCTTAGGTGATGGAACTAAGAGGAAGCCCCTAGGGATATTGCAAAACACAATAGTAGTGATGGATCAAAGGCTAGATATTACATATGTGACTGATTTTCTGATTGTGGATTCTGGACCTATTGATGGACAAGAATACCTCATATTGGGAGACCCTTCTGGTCCACTGTGGGTGTGGAAATCAATGTTTGTATGGGCACTCTAACAATCACTTATAAAAGGATAAAGTTTGATTTCTTTATATTCACTAAGGAGGAGAGGTACAAGTTGGGTAATGAAGACTTTGGTGATAATCTAGGCTACTATGATCCCTTAGAGCTATGGAAATCAAGTCCATACTTCCATTCGATATACACTCCTTGAGATGAATCCCATGTCATCAGAAGTCTGGAAACGATCACTGTGGAAGAGAAGAAAGACATTGTGGGTGTCAACACTTAGTGAAAAGAGGAACCAGCCCAGCTGAAGGCTATAAATTTAGCGCTAGTGGAAGGCAACCCATGTGATTTGAGATTCTCAAACCTTGTTTTATCATACTTTTTGTTAGTTTTCAAGAAACACACACACACACACTATACTTGATAGTTTTTCTATTTATGAATCATGCTTCCACCTCATTTCCATCTTGGAAACCTAGATTTCTAGGTTTTCTTCTATAATACCCCATATTCTCATGCCCATCTACACCATTGGAGGAAAGAGGATGTCCCCAAGCTTCTAGGAGGTGTAGAAGGAGGCTTCCACTACAAGCTCCATGGAGTTCTATCCCCTTCTTCCCCTTTCTTTTGCCATTTCTTTTATAATGTCTAGCTAAGCCCCTAGTGGTGGGCTGTTTGGGGTTAAAATGTCACTTTGATACCCTGTTGGGGGAAAATAACTTGTAATGAACATGATTTCTATCTATGATGATTGCTTCTAGATTCTATCTCATTTCCTATTTTATTGCATGTGGTTTGTTCTTATAACGTGAATTGCTTGCTTTGAGTTGTTTGATGACACTTAGATTCTAGGATGAATTGGAGTGTATGTGGCCAATCTTAGGAATGGATCCTAGGTCCAATTAGTGGAGCCCAAGCTAGCCCCCTTTGTTCCTACATACACATCCCCCCTCCTACAAGTGAGTGTGAGATCTAAGTGGCTAGTGTAAGTGCGATTAGTACAATTGCCTAGGGCTTCGTAAAGACTAGATGGCTAGTGGCATGAGGTGAAAAACCCTCATCTCTACTCCCATTTCTACCCTTGGCACTCAATTGTCCTAATACCATTTACCATAGAGACCTAGACTTGACAAGTCCTACTAGAATTACACCTAACCCTAGTTCTCCAACTAGTAGTACAGGGTACCTTCTAATAGCACTTGCCTTGTTGTTTGGTTTGGTAATCTAGATAGAATTGTGATGATTGCTTACTATGATGAGATCCCCCAACTAATATCAAACCACATCCCCAGACGGCCCACCAACCTAATCTCACTGCTTAAAACCCACTTTGCTTTCTTGGCTTGTTCATGCTAATCTAGTTTAACTACTTGTGCTCAATCTAGTTAATTGCTCAGTCTTACTCTTTAGTGTTAACTTAGGTTTTTGCTCTCTTTCTTGTGGTTAACCTAGTTCTTAATTGCTAATTGCTCTACTAGTGCAGTGTAGTTGACCTTTGCTCTTGTTTAGCTAGTTGCTTAACCTAGTTCATTAGACTTACTTGCTTAGGATAATTTAAGGTTGTGATAATTTATATTTCATAATTTCCTTTATTTTCTTGTTCACCTAGTTTAACAACTAACCATACCCTTTTAAACCCTTCAACCCTAGTCTCTATAATAGGAACGTAGCAAATGCTATCCTAGGTCTAGTGCCCCCTCTGTCCCTGAGGATCAACCCCTATGCTTGCCATTCACCTATGCTACAATAGTTCCCCATGCGCTTACGGGTGACCTATTTGGTATTGTGAACGAATATGTTAGGGTTAATATAAATTTTGAAAGATCCACACATGTGTCCTCCCTTAGGGTCTCATATAGCCACCTCTAGTTGGCTAGTGTGTAGCCTTGATAGGAAACACACCAAGGCAATATATAGTGTTATCTTCGTTTGACTTTTGATATGCTTAAATGTAATAAGAAAAGGGAAGTATTCTATTATTTGAGTGAAAACAAACTCTCCATGTGGAATGGGAAAACAGACCCAAAAACTAGTTGTATGTTGGGAAACTTAATAGTGACTTATCCTACAAATTTGGGATCAAAAGGGTTATCATAGTATGCTACAGAAATTTGAGAAGAGAGGGGGATTTTATTTGCAATTAAACCAAATATTCCTAGTAGGAATTTAATTTAAATAGTCTGAATTTGGTAGAGATTGTAGACACCCTTTAATAAATGTCATACAAAGTAGAAACCCTAAAATTCTGATATGGCAGTTGCTTCACTGCCATCTACCTCCTCCATAATAGGAAATTAGGCATATAGCAACTCTCCTTACCCGATCTCCCGCTCTCTTTCTCTGCTCCCTCTCATGCTCCAAAAACTACTCCCAAAACTCCCTCTCTCCAAACTGACCCTGGTCACGGGTGAATTGGCATGAATTGGTGACTTGTGCAGCAAGTTCTAACACCCCACATCTTCAATCTCTCCTATGCGACAACCCCATAAACCCAAACCCTAAGATACCCCACCAGGGGCTATACAACTCCACCTATAGCTTCTTCTATCCTCTAAGAACTTGCCTACACTCATAAGCATGAAATCGGATCATATCACACCCTATTCTCCCTCACCATCACCTCAAGCAGGAAGCCATGTGACTCTTCCATGGAGCCAAGAATCCAGGCCTCCCCAACATGGGATGATGCTCTGAGCAGTTTTGCGAGAACCAACCAAGGATGAACGATTAGTCCTCGAGTTGCCCAAACCTCTTCCTCTCCTTCTTCCCTTCTACTCAGAGGAACATTCCCCTCCATGTCCATCACTACTCTTCACATGATTGTGGAAGGTAGCTACTATAAGATGGGGGGTTTGAGTCAATTGGTCAACAAGATCTAACGATGAGGAAATAGACTGACTGCCCCTCTGAACCATGCTACTAGTACAACCTTAAACCTACCTTATTGAACCACCAGTCTGGGATGGAAAATAGGTGGAAGCTACAGCTGACTTGGAAGAGACACACTTCTATCAAGAATCACCACGTCAGACTAAGAAAAATGTATTCAAACTGACATGTCAACGTCCTATTGGCCAATTCAGGTTTGATCTTTTATAATTATAGAAATTAAACATTAACTCAGTTTGGGATATGTAATATATAAAAATTGATCAAAAGAATGTGATGAATGCAAATAAAATATGATTGAAACTTGATAATGCTTCCATTTTACAAAAGTACATAAAGATACAATCTTTAATGACAAATATTCAAAGAAACCCTAGTTTTATGACTTTAATGGTGATTACTTGTTTAAATGATAGTAATGGATCAAGCTCAACCTTTTTGGATAAAAAATCATCTTTGACCTATTTTGGGTTAAATGTTTATATATTACTAAAACTAAGGTGTCTAAAGTGGAGAATAAGCAATATGAGTCAAAGTAGGAATTGATGCACATAAATCATAGATTTTTATATCAAACATGTTAAATGAGTTTCTTGAGACATAATCTGATATTGTTAATATAATTTAACATTTTCATTATCATAATGATGTAGAATTAGTGGTTTTAATGTGAATAGACACAAATATGAAAAATTTGGGTTTGAAGTTAAAGATGATAACTTTAATGAACTCAGACTAATCCAAGTAATCATAATGAAAGGATATGTTGGATATAGTAATTAGCATTTCACCTAATGATCAATATGCAAGGGAAATAGGGTTTGAGACCTTAATCCATATCCTAAACATGAGACACATGTAAACCCTAGGATAGAATAGAGCAGCATTTAATGTGAAAAATGTGATGACAACACTTTAGGATTTACATACATGTAGATTAATATGTTAATTGCCTAGATCTGTTGATTGGATTGATTGCATGATTAAAGTATGTCTTTCTAATAACCTTAATTTTACGATTTCATATACAATACTATATTCGAGGACATACCAGTGACAAAATGATTGAATGATTTTGAGGTATTATGTGGTCAAATGATTCAAGTAAAACTCGTTTCATATAGATTCGAGGATTAACGAAATTGAATGCATATGGTTCAAACATTTTTTATGAGTTTATTTAAAGAATTAAGTGAGATGACCAAACCTCATAATTATGGGTTCAAACTTGGAAATATGAGGGTTCATTTGATGAGGAACACATAGTTCAATTTCCATCCAAATGGAAGCTTCCTACTAGGATATATAAGTGTTTGAGTTATGCAATATTTTTATTAAATGAGTACCATGGGATTATATTCTAATAACTCGGGAATAAAATAAAAATTGGTAGGCTACATATGTGATACACAACACATTTAGTTATAAGGATCCTATCAAGCCCCAATCCCTAGCCATCTACACATATACAGTGGTTGATGCTTCATCCCCTAGATCTGAATCTTATGGGGTGAAGACAAATCCAAATCCACAAACGTCCTAATCGCTCAAATTAGGATGAAGAACCCTTCCTTTCTGAACCTATCTCCTTAAAACTAAAGGATCTACCCAACAACCCTTATCTCGTGGCCAACATAGAGGTAGAGCGAGGGAGATTGATCCCTCTCTATTTTGTATCTATCAGATACAGTGACCATAGGATGAGGAAAGAAAGTCCATACACTGACTGACCCCCATGAACCCTTCACCCTCCATTTTTGTTCATAGTAGCTATATGGATTTCTACAAAATCAATGTATGTGTAACCGAGTGCCTTTGTTTCTTCTCAGTTGTGAGGGAAATGTCTATGTAGCTATATGAGAATCATGTCGTGCGGTATGATGTTGTTGCTCGTCGGAGTTGGGAATAGCAGTGGTGCTGAGACTCGAGGATGAAGGATTGATGGAGGAAGAAGATATGAGTTCATGACTTGCTGAAGTGGCTTCCTCGACTCCATGAGGTTGAATCAGGAAACAAGATGCTTTGACATTGGGTGGGGAGGTTCGAGTCTACCATGCCCTTGTTGTTTCAGAGTCCTCATTTCATGTCCATGGGTGGTGAGGTCAGTAACTTTGGGTTCTGCACTTCATGGATGAGGAGGAGCAAGGACCTGATCTTCGCTTAAAGGTTCATTCCTCTTTCATGACAATGTCATAGATAGACCACATGGAAGTTCTCCTATATCCAGGCGGGAGGATGAGATTTGGGACCTGGGGACTTTGACGGAGGTGAGCGAAAGAGAGGGTGACAAAACCCTAATCGCATGGTGGATAGGAGGAGCTGAACTGGGGATACAAGAACCAATTGAACTGCCTGATTCATCTTGAGTAAAGAAAACGACCACAGAGGTGGCAGACTAGCATTAAGACAAGGAAGATTTCCATATCAAACAAGTGGGACCTTTCCACGAGGTAAATACCTTTGGTTGTTTAGAAAATGACCATTTCTTAGAAAATGGCTTAAAAATAGCTCCCTTATCCTAAAAATGCCCCAAAAATACCCCTAGCCTCATAAAAATATCTGCAACATTACTAGACCCTTAGATCAGTCTTTTAAAGAACAAATAATGATGGGTTATAATGTAGATGCTTTAGAGTTCATTAGTTGAAATAAATATGCACCATATGATATAAATTCTTAGAAAATTTTGTTAGAACCCTAATGATGATTGAAACCCATTTAGGAACTCTGAATGGAATAATATTCACTAATATTAGGTCTTTTTCTATTAAAGACTAGTTAGATGTCTTTTAACTCATTTTCATTCTTGAAAATAGACCAATCATCATGAAAATATGAAAATTGGACCAAACCTCTAATGACCTCCTGATCAGTAGAAAAATATCACACACAAGTTTAGGTCAGTTGTAACCTAGGTTTGGCCTAACCATAATTTGAACCTAAAAATGCTAAGAATAATGATGATTATATATTAATGATGCTCAATTATATTTGATCAGGTGGTGAACTAAAACAATAGATGATAATGGACATATTAGGAATCTCTGAACTCATGTATGTGAGTTTTATTAAGTACCAATAATAGTTTTCATGAACACATAATCTTATGATGTACTTTGGAAGCTTCTATTTGCATATAAATTTTTGGATGCATATTTGTAGTATATGCTTCGCCAAACATAAAAGAACATAAAAGAGAATTCATATGGATTGTAGTTACTAAGTGTTTACATGCTCTCTATCTATATCTCTCTATTAGTCTCTCTCTAAATATAAGATCAACCGCATAGCCCAAGGGGTGCGGGTCCTCATAGACCTAGGGGCGAGGAAATGTGAAGTGCGACATCACTTAGTAGTAAAATCACATCAAAAGACTGCTAAAATATGTGTTTACCTGGTTATCACATTAAATAATGTTTTCTTTTACTTTCTTTCTTCAAATCTTTCATTATGCAAGTTACTATACAAGTATTTCACCCATGTATACAACTTTGGTTGATTCATCTTTTTCACGTATTTTATAGGTTCAGAGCTAGCATGGGATAAAGAACAAGATGTGAGCAAGTTGTACATGTTGTACCTATTGTGTAGATCTTAGTTAGCATACATGTTCATAGACTGTTTAAAATTCTCTTCTAATATGTGTTTGTAATCCATGTTGTATTAATTGATCTTGTAACAAATATGTGTTAAATGTTGAGAATGTTATGGTGTATGCTTATAGTTGAATGTTCATGTATGCATTTTATGCTTCCCCATCGCTCTCTGATATGATTGTCTAACATTTTCAAATTTGTCCCCTCGGGCCTTCTAAGTCTCAAGACAACATAATCCAGGGACGTCACTATCTTCAAGGTCTTCATGGTTCTTCAAAAGGTATGTGGTTACGCCTATGACTACTTGATTCAACCGAATTTTGTGGATTTATCGATTCTTTTCCCAAATGGATTGCAAATTAAATGTTTGTTTGTTTATTTATTTCCTATGATCTATAAATCCTACATGAGTATCATAATATATAGAAATAACTTGCACAAGCCCATGATATTATCTCTGATTAAATGCATGTAAGGAAATTATAGAAAGTACCCACCAAGTGTGGGTTGGCTAATCAATACTTGAAGAGAGTGAGTATGATATCATGAATAACCCTAGTGAGTGTGTATGGAAGGAAATACCCTCAGTGAGTGAATAGATCATTGTAGTACTACTAGATATTGAGTATAGTCGATTGGGTGCCCTTAGTGAGTGGGTATGCAATAGAAATTAAGGGTTTAGAATTTAAGAAATAGAAATGTGTTTTGATTATTTGATAATTGAAAATATGGTTGATTATGTTGTTACTCATACATGTGCATATTGTGATTCCACCACATGCCAGTATATTTCTATATATTGATCAATGTTTTTGTTTCATGGTGTTTTAGGTACATGCTAGATAAGATGATATCAAAATATGATGGACAAATGAAATCACATGAAGACATTAAAGTTATCTTGTAAAGAGGATTCGATAGATACTTCTTCTCATACATACAATTATGATGGTATAAATTCATGTAACTCTTTAGAGTAGCATTTTTTAAATTACATTTGAGTTTAGTGGAAATTATTTACTATTGATTATTATTTGTTGAAAAATCTTGATCCTTGGGAAGTTTTAGACTATGGATCTCAACTTTTTGGGTCTTCCTTAATTGGTGGATGTTATAAAAAGAACTCATTACTATTGGTAACGTATGCCTAGAGAGGCAATCTTGAGATGATTGACATGGCATAAACCATAGAGAATTTGATCAATACTCATACGGGCAAGCTTCCAATTCATTTTGTTTCATTCAATTATGAGATAATGAGGAAATACTATGAATGTCAAGAAAATATTATTACTCAATAATGTATATATTCAATTTACTACCCTTGTGGATGAGATCATACAGATCTTAAGAGTACATATACATATTATCATTATTTCCCTGATCATTTGTTATTGTGGAAGGTTGATAGACAACAATAACACATAACATCACAGTGTGAACTGGTTAATGAATAAATCACATTAATCATGATATGGCTATATCAAACCAAGAACATAGATACAAGTTAGGGAACAATGCATCTGATAGACCCACCTTGATAGTGACATATGGTTGTGGTGATCACTGTCATCTCTCATAGTGAAGGTGGTAATTGTGATTGTTAGACATAAAAACATTGCACTCGTCTCATGTCGTTGGGCACGCTTTGACATCATCAAACACAGTCTTGAGACATGGGTTGTTATAACGGTGTTGATTGGGTGACTTTGACAAATGGGGATAGATTGTGAGTAATACATATCGGAGTTGTCCTTCCTACAAGAGTATGATATCCTAGACAATTGATAAGCGAGACTAAGAATTGCATGTTGATGAACATTTGAATCAATATATGATATTGGAGTCCCATTATCTCAGACAGTCTGCTCTTGGTTCAAGGAACATGGAGTCAATGTTGAGAGGATGATCTTCCATTCCTTGAGTTCATCTTGGATATCACAGACAAAGGAATTATACAATCATTGCAACACCTTACACATATTGTAGGTTGAAGTTGTTCTCCAACTTTCCATTTACTTTGTTAGCATTGATGTGAGACTAGGCACCACTCTTTGCTTGTGATGTCATAAGCTGGTTATGGAAATTCACTTCCAACGTGACATGGGTCCTATATGGTCACCCACATTGGAAATAATCTAGAAGAGGAGTTTTATCTTGAATGACAATTGGATTGATTACTAAACTATGTATTCATTTCACAAAATAGATTTATGGATTGGATATGAGCTTTTGAATGACCATCAACTAAGTGAGACAACCATTTAAGCATGATGCCAGATGGGTGCCTCAAGTGTTGAAATGGCCGTTTGGGTTTTTAGGCTAATCAGAGTACAAATTGGCTAAGTTCTGCCCTTGAACAGACTGGTTCAATGTGATTTAACCGATCAACATATCTTGGCTCACCAGACGGGCATCAAGGTGAGAGAGACGGGTGTCTCATTCATGTGAGATCACTCGATTGGGCTGAACGAATATTCTTGATGTTTCCCGAATAGTTTAGATTACACAAAGCTGGAGTGCAAGTAAATTAATATGTGATACTAATTGGAATCGAATTTGCCAAATTCATATTCAATTGGGAAATTTCCAAACATCCATTTGGCAGTGTGAGATGATAGTCTCATACATAAGATGATCATTTGGTTGTGCCAGAAGATCGATTGATGTCTCACATTTTGCAAAAATTCAGTATCTTCTAGTCCCTTCTACTCCCAGACAATCCCGTATAGGTTGGGAACCCTAACCCTAACCTCGCCAATAAAAGGAGGGGTGTTGAGGGCTTCCCAAGACACAAGACAGACAATTGAGAATTAGTTCCTTTGACAATTGTTGTCCTCTTTGGTTGTGGTAACCAAGAGAGCCTAGACAAGTCCTATAGGACATGGAGGGATAGCCAACGAGAGAGACCAACTAAGAATTTGTTGTTTTGGGATAGTAGTTTGGTGAATAGTACACCAACGTGAGGGAGAACTCCTTCCTGTTCATTCTTAGCGAATGACATGATTGTAGATGGTCCATGTGGACTACTCTTAAGGCAAGAGTCCTTTGACTTCTACTCAGAGAGCAAAGTCAACCTTCAATTTGTGGCGAGACCACCAGAAACACTGTAGAGGTTGCATAGACAACTATTTGTGGTGAAGATCAGGAGATGCATGATTCAGCCCTATCTTAGGGCTTTATGTTGTGTCATTTTGCATTTCAGCCACATCTATACTTGTTAGATTACATGTTATTTCCCCCAATATGCTTATTTATATCAAATGCACTTATGGAGGCTTTTTGCATGTTTTATAGGTACTTTGTACACTACTTGATGGCATGGAAAGAGGATGGTCCAGTCTAGGGTTTCCTCAGGCTTGGAGAAGCTACAAAATGAGGCCAAAACCACTTCCAACCTACCCCAAGTGGTCAAAGAAAGTTTTGAAGCAATACCCTCCATGGATGATCAAGTTCAAGGCTCAAATGCATGGGAGAGACACCAGAAAATGATGAAAATGGCCAAAACGACCGTGGGGATCAACACGACCGTGGCCATAGGTCCCCACCACGACCGTGGTGACCTCCCCACGGTCGTGGCCATCCATGAACCTATCCCTGTGATCTCCACATTCTAATAAACCCACGACCATGCCCATCCACCACGGCCGTGGTCTACCCTACCCACCACGACTGTGGTGACCCACCATGGTCGTGCTACTCACAAAATCCACCCAGTTTTCACTATTTTCCCCATTTTGCCCCTAACTTAACCCTAGACCCCCTAGACTCCTATATATACCTAGGTGGCGGCTGGGGCACGAGGCTGGCTACCTTCTACCCCTTCCTAGCTCCCCAAATCACCAGCCACTCCATTCCACTCCAAATCCACCTCAAATCCACTCCATTTCACCATTTCCACCACATAACCCCCCATATCTAAGCCTTCCATCCACCTCCCACCATCATCCCACTCCATTCCATCCAAGAAGAAGGAGGAGGACGACCTGCTGCTGCTGGAGAGAGGATTGACAACCACTACTTTGAGCTCCATGGCCACCTCCATCTTCTTCTCCTTTCTTTTCGTATTTTCTATTTCGATGAGTAGCTAGGCCCCCTTAGGTGGGCTGTTTGGGGTCAAATATGTTACTTTGATACCATGTTGGGGGAAAATGACATGTAAACTTTGTAATTCCATTTGTTAATGATTATGTTCTATTTGCATCTCATTCTCCATGGATTGCTTATTGGTTTGTGTGTGAAATCACATAGGAATTTAGGCAAATTGCTTATATGTGTGAATTTTGGGATTTGCCCCTAGGTCCAATTTTTGGATCCCTAGGCTGCCTCCCATCTTCCTACATCTTAATCAATCTCCCTAAGCCTAAGTGAGATATCTAAGTAGCTAGATTGGATAATTCTAGTGCAATTAGCATGGAGCCTTCTCAAGGCTAGAATGTGGGGGAATTGGGGCCCAAAACCCTAATTTCACCCCCCCATTACTACCCTCGGCCCCTAATTGCCCTAGGAATGTCTAATGTAGAAACCTAGACTTGATTAGACTCTAATTGGATTAAACCTAATCCCTAACCCAATTGAGCCTCGTAAGGGTAGTAGGGGGTGTTAGGGACTAGTTCCCCTATACACAACCTAGCATATCCATGGCCAGTTAGTAGCTTAGGTTAATTCATTTGACTATAACTTGTTGTTTGGTTTGGATAATCTAAATGGAATCATAATTTTCATATGTCACCCCCAACTTAAGTGATAAGTTCATACCCCTAAACAGCCTACACACCTCTTTATTGCTTAAAACCTTAGTTTTGTGCTTGCTTAGCTTAGTTAGTTCTTTTCTTACTTAGTTAGCTTCTTGCCTTGCTCTTGCCTTGTTTATGCTAGTTCAGTTCTTTAATTGCTCTTTTGCTTCTCTCTTGCTTGCCGTAGTGTAATTTTCCTTTTCATACCTAGCTTAATCCTTTCTTGCTTGTTTAGCCTTAATCTAGTCTAGGGTTAACGTAGATTTCATTCTTGCCTTTAATTGCTTGCTTGTTTATCCTTAGTTTAACAATTAAAACAACCTTTAAACCCTTAACCCAAGTCTCCGCAGTAGGAACCTAGCCAAACTAACCTAGCTCTAGTGCCCCCTCTTTTCCCTATGGATCGACCCTATACTTGCCGCCTTCCTATACTACGACGCGACCCCGTGCGCTTGCAGGTGTAGTTGTTTTAGTAGAAGTAGGTGTGTTAGTTAGGTTTATAAATATTGAAAGCAATCCCCCATCCACCGTGCATTCCGACCTCGTGGGGCGCATCTATTCAATTGAGTAGTGTGTTAGCACCACTAGCGGAGACGCACCGAGCTTTCTGGCGCCGTTGCCGGGGAATAGAGGTGCTCGGCCTAGCTAGTTAGTTTTTCTGTGTCCTACTGCCCTCATCATTGCTATTCTTTATTCATTACTCTTTGCATTCTTTGTGTATATTGGTTTGCTAACTTGCTTTCTTTTGTTTGGTTGTGCCTTGTGCATGTGACAAGCCACTCGGAGAAGACAAGATGGAAGGCCAAAATGCACAAACCCATCCATTTCCTCCACCACCCTACCTCCAAGGCTATCCTAAGCCTTACACACCTCCACCACCTCCATTTCCGCAACCTTCCCACCACTTCACTTTCCAACCTCAATTCCCTCCTCCACTACCCTACCTCCAAGGCTATCCTAAGCCTTACACACTACCACCACCTCCATTGCCACAACCCTCCTACCAGTTCACCTTCCAACCTCAATTCATTCTACCACATCCATCACCACAACCCTCCACCAATTCACCTTCCAACCTCAATGCCCTCCTCCACCTAAAGTCCAACGACCATCAACACTGATGCCACCACCACAACTATCACATGCTCCCCCTACTTCCCATGAACAAATGGATATGATTGAGACCCCTCTCTTTGGTGCCTATGAAGACCCATTCCTCAAGAGAGAGAAAACCTATGGCATGAGATTTATGAGGGTCTTAAGGCTGATTAAGATCTATGATGATGATCGCCAAGGAGAGAGAATTGCTGAAAAAAGACTTACGAAGCTCGCATGACCCTTGGGAGGAAGATCAATCAAGGAAAGCATTTGAGAGGATTGCTTATGATGGGGGTGAAAACATTTTGTTTTTGGACCATGGTTGATGGTGAAAGAACAACATGCCCAGCTGAAGGCATGAAACTTAGCGCTTGTGGGAGGCAACCCACCTAGGTTTGGGAATTTTTGACCCAATCTACATTTTTGATACTTTTTCTTTGTTTTTACATTTTTCCAAGAAAGCACACACACACACACTCGCATTTGATAGTTTTTGTATAGTTTTAAGATGTGCAGGTGATAACAGGGTGAAATGAAGGAAATTTGAGTACAATTGAGAGAAGGATTCAAAGAAAAATCACTTTGGGTCAAGTTTTTCAGTGTTTGATGTTCCTCATTTTGAGAGTAGCAGCTACAGGGACCACCACGGCCGTGGCACATCAATACGACCATGGTCATTTGCATGAAAAACACACCAAGTCTCTGGATTCAAAAGCAAAATTGAGAAAAGTTGCCAAAGGACTGCACCACGGCCGTGCCAGGCAGAATGGCCGTGCAACCTGAAGCCACCACGGCCGTGCTACGCAGCACGGCCGTGCAGCAGACCAATTTCAGCCACTCAAGGCAGATTAGTGGGGCAGCTACTATGCATATCCTCCACCACAGGGAGGAACACCGCGAAAGCCTTGAGAGAGCCATGATCGTCTACCCTATCATCCTAAACTCTAGGATCCTACTGAGGACAACATGATTCAAAAGTTTGGGGTGGTAGGGCAGGTATGCCCTAGTTTCACTTTGCATTTCACCTGCCACATCCACTTTTGTTTTCTTTCTTTTGCTATCTACCTTAGTCATCTTTACTGCTTTGCATACATGCATGCCATGTCGTTTACTTTCTTGTCATTTTTGCATAATTTTCAAAAAAAATTCTCTTTTTTCCATGCATTGCATATCATGTAGATTTTTGGTAATTTCTACATGTTTTAGCTAGGATTTTCTTGTTTTCTATTTTACGTTCAATAATATAGGCTTAGATGTGATTGAAAGCAACTTGGCACTGTTTTGGCCAATTTTGCCCAAATTTGGAATTTCTTGTCTAAAAATTGTGTTTTGACCCAATCTCTACTGTTTTGAATTAAAATGTTGACCTTTGAAAAATGCAAGTGACTTATCATTGTTTATTGCTAAGTGGTATCAATTCTTGACTTTTTACATGTGCATCACCTCTCTTGTGTTTGTGATTGATTTGGCTGAATTATGAAGTTGAGCAAACTTTGAACGCTTAGTGCTTGTGGAATCACTTGTTTGATATATCAATTTCATCTTGTTCATTCATGTGGTGTGATATCTAGGATGAAGTATTGGATTAATTTTCATGCATGATATCTTATGTGGAGAATCATACCTATGACCCCTCTTTGACTCGACTTTTCTCTCACCATCTTCTTACCCCTCCGCCTCATTAAAGGATGCCAAAGTGCACATATCAGCCGTGGCCACCTCTAAAAGTTTGGGGTGGCCACATCTCTACCTCCCCGCTTCACTCTATCCACCATATGCCCTATCTACACCAAGGGCACGAAAGAAAAGAAAAGAAAAAGAAAAGCAAAAACAAAATAAAAGGATGCTCCTGTTTAAGAGCATCCAAATAAAGAAAAGATGAGTGTGTAAAACACTCCAAAAAGCTTACCACAACCCTTTCTTCCACTTTCATACCCATCGAGCTAGGAAACATCAAACCTAGCTCATTTTACCCTTTTCCGCAACCACGTGGGTCATTTGGCATGATTTGAAGCATAAGATTAAAAGTATGAAGGTGAAACAACACTTCTAGTCATCTTGGATTAACACCATTATGAAACGGTCTACCCAGAACTACATGAAAGAAATATGGATATCTTGTGTATTCTAAGCACTATATTTGAAGTTCATATGCTTTGTGCTCTTTTCATGATTGGTTTGTGAAAGTAGGAGAGGAGAGAGGTGGAATGCATGTACTTAGTCATCTTTGAGCCCATTCAGCAATAATCACCTTTTACATTACATTTGTCATGTCTTGAATGTGAAAAGTTTGTAGAGAGATTGAGTTGGAGCATACTTGAGGACAAGTATGTTTCAAGTTTGGGGTGGTGATTCAGCCCTATCTTAGGGCTTTATCTTGTGTCATTTTGCATTTCAGCCACATCTATACTTGTTAGATTACATGTTATTTCCCCCAATATGCTTATTTATATCAAATGCACTTATGGAGGCTTTTTGCATGTTTTATAGGTACTTTGTACACTACTTGATGGCATGGAAAGAGGATGGTCCAGTCTAGGGTTTCCTCAGGCTTGGAGGAGCTCAAAATGAGTCCAAAACCACTTCCGACCTACCCCAAGTGGTCAAAGAAAGTTTTGAAGCAATACCCTCCATGGATGATCAAGTTCAAGGCTCAAATGCATGGGAGAGACACCACCACGACCGTGGTGAGCCCCCACGGCCGTGGGGGACATGCCCCAAGTACAAAAAATCAGTAAAACTCCCAGAAATTGATGAAAATGGCCAAAATGACCGTGGGGATCAACACGACCGTGGCCATAGGTCCCCACCACGACTGTGGTGACCTCCCCACGACCGTGGCCATCCATGAACCTATCCCTGTGATCTCCACATTCTAATAAACCCACGACCGTGCCCATCCACCACGACCGTGGTCTACCCTACCCACCACGACTGTGGTGACCCACCACGCCCGTGCTACTCACAAAATCCACCCAGTTTTCACTGCTTTCCCCATTTTGCCCCTAACTTAACCCTAGACCGCCTAGACTCCTATATATACCTAGGTGGCGGTTGGGGCACGAGGCTGGCTTCTACCCCTTCCTATCTCCCCAAATCGCCACCCACTCCATTCCACTCCAAATCCACCTCAAATCCACTCCATTTCACCATTTCCACCACATAACCCCCCATATCTAAGCCTTCCATCCACCTCCCACCATCATCCCACTCCATTCCATCCAAGAAGAAGGAGGAGGACGACCTGCTACTGCTGGAGAGAGGATTGACAACCACTACTTTGAGCTCCATGGCCAC
Organism: Alisma plantago-aquatica; assembly: GCA_963693085.1. Classification (NCBI taxonomy): domain Eukaryota; kingdom Viridiplantae; phylum Streptophyta; class Magnoliopsida; order Alismatales; family Alismataceae; genus Alisma; species Alisma plantago-aquatica. Next base: position 874,717,226 of record OY856409.1, read on the forward strand.
CTCCATCTTCTTCTCCTTTCTTTTTGTATTTTCTATTTCCATGAGTAGCTAGGCCCCTTAGGTGGGCTGTTTGGGGTCAAATATGTTACTTTGATACCATGTTGGGGGAAAATGACATGTAAACTTTGTAATTCCATTTGTTAATGATTATGTTCTATTTTCATCTCATTCTCCATGGATTGCTTGTTGGTTTGTGTGTGAAATCACTTAGGAATTTAGGCAAATTGCTTATATGTGTGAATTTTGGGATTTCCCCCTAGGTCCAATTCTTGGATCCCTAGGATGCCTCCCATCTTCCTACATCTTAATCAATCTCCCTAAGCCTAAGTGAGAGATCTAAGTAGATAGATTGGATAATTCTAGTGCAATTAGCATGGAGCCTTCTCAA